>JADNRZ010000013.1:1200000-1552141 GCA_015501605.1 Panaeolus papilionaceus
GCCGTCCACAATCATCTCATGGGATAATGGTTGTGCCACGAACGGGGTGTTCTCGATTGCTTCGAAAAGAAAGGCGAGGGTGCGGTACTGGTTCTGAAAGCAAAAAGTGAGAAGTCAGCAATATGGATTTGTGGAGGAGGACAGTGACGCAGAGTCATGCGTCGTCATATTTTGTGGTGAGACGGACAACAGCATGCAAGGTTCTGATGATGCTTTTGGAGAATGGTGGTTCGAACCAGCTGGGGAGAGGCTAGATTGGGCTCGACGGCGAGGTCTGTATGGCATTCCGCGACCCCTTACTGGCAGAGAACGACAGACACTAGGGTTGGATGGGCATGATATTGTTATTTCAAGTCATAGTGGGGGTAAGTGGCAATTATACAGTCTTCCATTTCGTTTTATTTTAGGTTTATATCATGCGCGATCGTTTCAGCTTATGAGATCGACTCTCACTCATGTCGTCTCATATTACCTCCCTATATCGTGCATCAATTTCCATTGTCACTTGTTTCAGCTGGCAACCAAAACATCAGAATCTCGGAAGAACAGGTGGACGCTTTACAAAGATGTAATTCTTAATATCACGACCAATCATACTCAATATGAGCTCTAAGCTGGGCAATCATATACTTCTTGTAACACAATCGAATCATAACTGCATCTAAATGAAGGACAGTATTTTTTGCTAAGGGAATGGATCTGGATGGCGGGTGGATTTGCCATATATAAACGGGAGGTACTGGAGACCATAATCGTGGTGAGCAAGTACATATGATGACCTATAATTTAGGTCGAGGTGTCGAAGTGGTGGATTAACAGAGAAAGACGCGTGGAGATTGTGCAGGACGAACCTCTCAGTGGACGGGTGTGTACTGCCCCTACACCATACCGATCTTGGTAGTTCATTCTATCCCAACCGCAATAAAATGATTTAAAGTAGGGATGAACATCGTTATGCTGAGTGAGAATGAAGATGAAGCGAAAGGACACGAACGGAAATCAGGATATACTGCAGCTGACACCACCTCTCGAAGACAGTTGACGATGATGCGCGGGCTATAGTAACGAGGCCTCAGAGCGAACACGCGTTCAATCATTTGGCCGACGAAATAGGATGACATGATTGGGAGATGGTGGCTTGTCATGCTCAGCTCAGGGAGTAGCGATACCTCTGAATGAACCACGATAATTGTCAGGCGACGGTTGCAGCTATATTGAACATCCCACCCCATTGTATTGAGTGTGAGTTTGAATGTAGCTCTGATTTGTCAGTTCCTTGACTTCAATCCAGATAAGCAACTGATCGCACGAGCGCATGAGCATAGAATCAAGAGATGTGTGAGCCTGAGGTACATTACCCACGGTCTTCCAGAGTGAAACCACAACGCAAGTGGACAGGTTTGAGATCATGTCAAAATCCGAAACACAGCCGATAAGATTAGATTCACTGATCAGATAGATTTGACAGCATGAATGTCAGGTGCCTCTCAACGCCTCATGGTGCTATGCCGCAATCATCGATGAACACTTTCCAATTTACAACCACCATAAACAATACTTGCGCTTACTGAATATCAAGCTACTGCTAAGCAAAATGTCATTCAAACTTGAGATCACAGGAGAAGTTTCGATTGAGCCATGCGAGACTGTCTCTCTGTACAAATGGTGCATTCTGTATGAAATACCTTGACATACATACATGACCCTTGCTAATTCCTTCGCCTCACAGTATCCTGGGTCCCACAGGCGCAGGCAAGAGCAGCGTAAGCGTCCATGGGCTTCGCATGTTTGCATTCCTTACCTACCCTTGTTATTACCTCCGAATGTAGTTCATCGAAGCACTGGCTGGGGAGGGTCAATCCTTGGGGATCTCGAAGGATCAACTGGCCGGATTCACGCAAGAAGTCACTGCTTATCAAGTAAAGAATGCAATGGTGCAATGGTATGACGATACCTACACACTCTACCTAATCGACGCTCCTGGTTTCTCCGATAGCAAAATATCGGAACTCGAAATCATAACAAAGGTGAAACAGTGGATGGTAGACAAGGGGTGAGTAGCAATATCATTGTAGTTTTGATGCCATCTTAACACCATACATTTCCACTTACATTCAATCAGTGTTTGGAGGGTCCATGGAGTACTGTATCTCAGTCCAATAACAGATACAAGAGCTCCAGGGAGCAAACGGCGAACTATTAAAATGATTCAATTGCTCTTCCACAACTTTAGTTTCCAACATGTCAACATTGTCACCACTATGTGGGACAGGTTGAGCAACCCACAGGCCAAAAAGCGTGCAGAAACAAACTTCGCACAGCTCCAAGATGATATATGGAAGGTATTGTTATTTTGTCTACTACTATTATTTCTTTTGTAACTTTTTACACTGCAATTTCCAGGGCCCAATTAGTGGAGGTGCACAGATATTGAGGTTCCACAACGACTTTGATTCTGCAATCCAAATACTACAGAGTATTATCAACTTGAAAGATTATGGCTGGGCTCCTTTGATGGACAACCCAATCAAATCAGAGGATGCTTCTGCTCCATTCCTATACCAAGAGCTCCTCGATCGCATCAGTAATGCTCAACAAGAGAAGGAATACCTTCAACAGGAGAAGATGCAACTCATCACCTATCCTGACCCTCAACTTGAATCAATGGTGCTTTCGAGGCTTCCGGAGGTCAAGAACGATCTGGCAAAGTTCTTAGGACAGCTTGTGGCGTTTGGTAGGCCGCCTCGTGGATTTAAAGGAGTACCAGAGCGATGTGTCTACCAGGATCTATTGGATCAGGTCAACGAGGCTCGGGAGGAGCAAGCAGCTTTGAAGCATGCTCTCGTGCACCTCCACACAAATCCCGATCATGTACGTGAGGCAACGCTCACACATCAACTGGATATTGTCGAACGGGATCTCGAGCAACATGTGACAACTCTCCTGGAGCGTGGCACTCCACCGGAGGGATATGAGAAAGGTATTTGTCACTTGTCTGTAATGCTTCATTTGACTGACTGGCATTAAACATTAGCTTTGGAACATGCCCTTGAGCCATCATGGTCTCCGCCCTCGTCGAGTGGCCCCATCTCCATCCCCTCCAATCACACTGCAACGTCGGAGATAGCATCGACAGTTCCGATACCCGCCCACATTACAGCTCGGACTGCCACTCGTTCTGAAAACGATGTCAGCAGACAAGCTGCTGTTGAGCTGTCTCCATCCTCACCTGTACCCAACACTGTGTCTACCACAGCAACACCAGGCCGTGATGGCATGACAGTTCATCATCCCGCGTCTGCAACTCCTGAAGGCAGTGTCTCGTCACGAGTATCTCTCAAAGATCGCTTTAAAAAAGGTTTCCGATCTCTCAAGGACAAGTTCACATTTCACTCCAGACGCGAGGGCTGTCGTTGATAGCTAGTTGCTTCTCCATTTGTGTCAGGATTGTAGAGTGCAGTTGGTAGTTGGATTGTCATTTCTTCTTCTTTATGCTTCTCGTCCTTCGCCTCTTGCTACTATCCGTGTATTGAATCTGTCCGGTTTTGTCGTTACTCTATTTCCCGTTGATAAAATTGTCCCTTCTTTTAAAAAAAATCTTATTTCTTTCATTCTTGCCTCTACCCGGAAATGAACGATACTCCGCAGAAAACTGATGTAAACTCAGCAAGAGGATCGCTCTAACAACACCTCGCAAAAACTGGGGTACTCGTTTAATAAAATAGTATTAGAATAACACATGTCGGTACACAGAGTGGCTGTCTATTCTAATATCATCCGCATGCGTAATGGGGGCACCTCAACCTCATTTACACCATTGACAAGATAAGTTGGTGATGCACTGACAGGTTGGGCAGAGGGATGCGGGTGAGGGTGAATGCATGGGATGAACGCAGTGCCAGCACTAAATAAGCGAATGGGATCACTAGAAAAGAATTGAGCCAATATGCGCGATGAACAAGCCATGCACAGCATACCCATTACTTGAGGATAGCATAACTAGCGTCCACCGATATCTTGAATCCTTTTTGGTATTGTAGTCGTCGTAATTGCGTCACATCAGCCGTTGGCTGAGTCAGACTCGAAATGCGATGGGAGACTGGAGTGCGTTGAGTGTGTCGGACTGAGTGACGCGTGCAATGTCTCTCAACATAGGCGTCAGATGAGTCGTTATGTTTTCGATTTGAGGCATGCAGAGGTGAAACCGAGGTTGGTGTTGGGACATTAGCACCATTAAATACTGTCGTCAAGGACGAGGTAAGGATGAGGGGATTACGCATAGAATCAAGGGAGCGGGTAAACATGAGGGGCGACCGATGCGAGGCAAAATCGAACCTGATGAGAAAAGTCCTAAGGATACGGCATCAGCACCAATGCTTTCGTCTAGGATAAAGAAATCCTGACAAAACTTACAAAGAAAAGTCTCATCTCTGTCCCATGATATGCGATGTTGGTCGTATTCCCTCCAAAATCTCTACTTCATCACGCCGAATCGTTACATCCAAGAGGTCAGACTTGGCCGATGAGATGTTGATGGTGACGAAGGTGACACATTGAGCGGAAAAACACGCTCGCAGCGGAAAAAAGTGGAGACCCGTGGACACGACGGAGACGATGATCAAAGGATTGACAGGACTAGATGCGATAAGTCAATACATGCCGTCGTTTTTCTGTTGATAAAATATACACTCACCGGTTTCCTGCGGATAGCCCAACTATACACAGCTTCAACCTGTAAGGTACTTCAGCGTGCACTAAATGTTGTCGATGAGGGTTGATTGCGAGGCTTGTCGCTCTTGCTCATGGTTGTCAGTCTAAGCTGGGTTGTATTCGTCAATTTGCAGCTTGTACTTGGGGTCACAACAACCTTGGGGCAACGATGACAAGGTGTTGGATATTTGGCGTAGATTTGAGCGATAGTGCAACGGAGACTGGGAAGGATGAGCAAATATTTAAGCTCTGGTTGCTGGTGGTTGTGGTTGATGGGTAGTGTAGCCAAGACGGTTTTTGGACGGGTTCAACCATGACTCTAAACCCTGCTGATGTACCAAGTGTCAGCACCACTAATTATGATCGTTGGTGTAAGGAGCTCACAGACAATTTTACGCCTCCAATCCCAAATCATAGTGTACGTCGGCCCGTCACACACATATTCCTCCAAAATCCGTTCAATGTCCGTCCATTTGTGGGATGAGGGTGGACCACATGGACGATGTTTAGGTGCGACGAGCACCTTGGAAACTTGGACTACGAGTGGTAAAGGATGAACGGACGTCAGGCAGAGGGTGGTATGTGGCATTGGATGGGGAGGCGTGTCATCTGTGGAATAAAGTCAACCACGACGCTGAAGTGCTGCACACGAATACACACATACCATGCCAAGCGTCAGCATCTTCGTTCCCAATTGAAGGGTACAAAGAGACTGAAAATAAATTCTCAATCTCGCCATGACCAAACCGCCTAGTACGTCGACAAATGGCATCCTTAACTGAAAGTGTACTGTGATCCCACTCCATAATCCGAGGTATGTGAAGTAAGGTTAGGGATTTGGGTGGTGAAAGGATGAAAACAGGTTGTCGGTGAATATGACCATAGATTTGGAACGGTGTGGCAGAAGACGGGTCTCTAGTTGGTCCCAGGTCTCATGCGGATTCGCAATATGTACTACGCCTAGCATGTAGTTGATTGAGATTCAAGCAGTCAACGTCTTAACATCCACGCCAGATATGTATAACTAGAATAATAACATGTATGTGATGAGCGTTTAGTAACTTCAGGGAAAAAAAATGGACGAGACACTTACTGTGCGTCAACATGATGTTGGGATGACTGTAGGCTCCCTCGTGTCGCGTCTGTCGCTGATGGTCATTCCGAGAAACATGTTCTGACAACGGTATAAGGGTATAGACTGTCAGGAGGTAGGCTTTGGTGAGCCATTGAGTGGTTTAGAGCAGCTCGTTCGCAGGCGAGGCCATGGAGGAACTGGTTCTGGTTGAAGAGTGGCTTAGCACAGCCACTTGTTCCTTCCCCAATTGGAATAAATCAGTGAGCCTGAAATGTTGCTTCAGGCTTCAGCTTTGTTCAAGAGCCCGCTCCACACGAGGGGTAGGTGGCCCATCGCCGTCGTCGCTATCATATCTTTCAGCGCAGTTGACTTGGGTGTAATCTAAAATTAGATCACCTCGTCTCTCGTGGTCTCCGCACCCTTCCTGGTCTCGACTATCATCATCCCTGTGGCCTCCTCCTTCATCCTCGCTCACTTCCCATCCTTCCTTCTCATCCCTTTTCATGTTTAAATCCACATTCACACTTCAATTTTACAAATATTTATGCTCTCACAATCCGCACGCTCATCAACAAGGATCAACACAAATGCAAAAAAGTACCCAAGATTTTTTTCGTGGTCAGATGAGCATAAAATAATGTCAAGTAAAAACGGCGGAAAGGGTGAATATGAAATACGAGGGCAATCAAAACTGATCCACCATCATGCACTCCGATACAACTCGTGATCAAATTTAATCGACCAACCTCATCCAACCACAACACTCTCCTCTTCTCCCATCATCATACCGTAACCCGCTCCCTCCTCCCTTCCAACACCACGCTCCTCAAACCCAAACGTCCCTAAAGTGCCCTACCACATCTCCAACTCTGCATCACTACACGTCAATGTGTCCATTCAGACGATTAATACATTGTCACGGTGAGACGAGGATATCCTCACGATGAGGCGTCCCATCCCTGGCTCGTAGAACGCGGGGAAAAGAGGAAAAGAAGTTGGAAAATGAAAATTGTGACATCCAGCCCTTGGATGACTGGAACCTAACCGTTGGGTTATAGACCAACGTGAACGAGGCTGGTAATAGTACGCATATATCAAGGAAAAGCTGGAAACGAGGGACGGGAGGACGTAAAAATATGAAATAGAATAAAAATAACGAGCTCTCCTTCATCTTTGACTCGTACAGCAGATGCGGAGGGTTAATGTAAAAAGCAAGGGTTAAATGACAGAAATCATCCACATGCCAACGACTCATGGACGACTGACATAGCCACCCTCTAGCTCACAGACGGCGAGGATGAGCGGAAAAAATGAATAAAATCACCAAAACGGTGAGTCTATGGAAATAAACGAAATAAATGAAAAACAATTCAGCCCCATTGGCCACGCATAGGTAGCTGATATCAGAACAGACTAACGGCGCGGGACAAGGGACGAAACCATCTCTGCTCACCTGCTGACTACTTGTAGATGAACAGTTGGCCTCTGACTGGCTCATAGGCCTGTCGGATAGGAAGAGAGAATATGTAAATGACTGTTCACTTCACGGTGCAGAACACCCATAGGTGTTCACTCCAACGTCTGGCTGATAGACCAGTGTGGTGAAGAAATGGACAAAAAATGGATTGAAAAACAGGAATAGATCCATCCTAGCCACGCAGAGACGACTAGTAGCCTCCGCTAGCTCGTAGATCAACGACTGGCGAGGTGAAAGTGAAGGATAAAATCAAACAAAACCCTTCCCCGTGTCGGAAACCACCCTCTGGTTGATGTACCGGTGGTGATGAGGACGAGTTCCGGAGTAAACGAATTAAATATCTAATCCCGGACTGACCGTCAGTCACAACAACCTGGTTTATAGACCAGATGGCCTCAGGATCAGGAAAAGGAATGGAAAGAAAGAAAACAAAAAGCGGCTGCAAGGGGTAGGCATAGAGGTGGTGAGAGCACTCACTCATACTCAGAGCGTTAGAGTGTGAAAATTCCCCATGAACTGGGGCAAGTCCTGGAAAATAAGTGAAATGTTAGCAGATATGAGCTCCTAGAGACTCACCGGGATACCCTAACACACATATACATATCCCGTTCCCTCTCAATGTCAGAGGTCTTCAGAGAATTTGGGCACAATTAAAGCGACCTGAGCATAGGTCAATGATTCTTTGTACGTCGGTTCCCAAGGATTGCGCACGGAGTAGTATCCGGGAGAGCGGAAAGGAGGCGAGATGGTGGTTGTGGTGGGGTTTAAGGATCAGCCAACGTGACAGGAATCAACGTTACAACCTTGTGTCAGGTTTGATTTGGTCACTGTGTAACACCGGATTCTAAAAATAGATTGGCCCGACCTCACCGCGCCAGCCTGCACTCCCTTGTCAAATGCATCATCAACGCCAACTCATGCATATGTACGTCATAAGAAGAGCTTGAAGATTAAGATACACTGATCTGCTCTTCGCTTTTCTTGTCGCTATCGATCCTACACATCTACAATCCACCTTAGCGACTTCCCTCCTTGTTTTCATGATGTCATCTCATTCATTACCCGCAATCCAAGAGAAAAATTGGGTATATAACAAAGCAAAGTGAAGGAGAGGAAAGAAAAAAAAGACGAAGAAAGAGAGAGAGAAGGTAATCATCAAAATAAGCATCAATGCACGCAAAATCCAATATGAATCCACCCAGCTTGAGAGGTGAGAAATACTAGGGGGACGAGCAGAGCGCAAAACTCGATGTGTGCAGGTCGTATTCGCCCCATACAGTAACGGTACGCACAACCGGCGGGAGATAATTTGATGAAATCAAAAGTACTTCTCACCTACATTTCCAACAACCCCCGCCTCCTCATCCCACACACGCCTGTATCCTCCCAATGTCGCCACACTTTCACCCTTGCAAAGGTCGTCCCACCCAACGCCTTCTGAGTCAAACGACTGCTCACACAACACACGATATTACTAGCCGGTGCAATGACGTCCACAATCGTCTCATAAGCTAATCGTTGTTCCGCGAACAGGGTGTTGTTCGTTGCTTGAGGAGTAAAGGTGGAGGTGCGGTATCAGTTATGCAAGCGAAGAGCGAGAAGTCAGCAATATGGATTTGGGGAGGAGGATAGAGCGACCCAGAGTCATGGGTCATCGTATTATGAGGAGAGACGGACAATGCCATGAGGGGTTCGCATAATGCACTTAGAGAGTGGTGCTTCGAACGAGCTGGGGAGAGGCTAGATTGGGCTGTACTGCGAGATCTGCATTGCATTCCTCAACACATACTGGCAGAGGATGACAGACGATAGGGTTGGATGGGCATGGTATTCTTATCTCAAGTAGTAGTGGGGGTGAGTGGCAATTACAGTCTTCCATTTCATTTTATTTTAGGCCTATATCTTGCGCAATGGTTTCAGCTTATGAGATCGACTCTCACTCATGTCATCATATTACACCCCGATATCGTGCACCAAGTTCCATTGTACCTTTATTCAGTTTGGGCAACAAATTATCAGAATCTCGGAAGAACCGACGGACACTTCACAAACATTTAATTCCTAATATCATGACCAATCGCACTCAACACGAAGAGTTCTAAGCTGGGAAATCAAATACTCCTTGTAACACAATCGAATCACAACTGCATCTATATGAAACACAGTATTTTTTGCTAAGGGAATGGATCTGGGGTGCGGGCGGGTTTACCATATATAAACGGGAGGTACTGGAGACCATAATCGTGGTTCGCACGTACATATGATGCTCTATAATTTAAGTCGAGGTGTCGAAGTGGTAGAATAGCAAGGAAAGACAGGTTGCTGTTGTCCAGGACGAACCTCTCAGTGGACGGGTGCATACTGCCCCTACACCATACCGATCATGGGTAATTCATTCTATCCCAACCGCAATAAAAGGATTCAAATTAGGGATGAACATCGTTATGCTGAGTGAGAATGAAGAT
Source organism: Panaeolus papilionaceus (assembly GCA_015501605.1). Taxonomy (NCBI): domain Eukaryota; kingdom Fungi; phylum Basidiomycota; class Agaricomycetes; order Agaricales; genus Panaeolus; species Panaeolus papilionaceus. The sequence goes on from JADNRZ010000013.1 coordinate 1,209,728, forward strand.
GAAGTGAAAGGACACGAACGGAAATCAAGATATACTGACACCACCTCTGGAAGACGATTGACGATGATGCGCGCGCTATATTAACGATGCCTCAGAGCTAACACGCGTTTCAATCATTCAGCCGATGAAATAGGATGACATGATTGGGAGATGGTGGCTTGTCATGCTCCGCTCAGGGCGTAGCGATATCTCTGAGTGAACCTTGATATTTGACAGGTGATGCTTGCAGCTATATTGAACATCCGACCCCATTGTATTGAGTGTGAAGTTGGGACGTAGCTCTGATTTGTCAGTTCCTTGATTTCACTCCAGATAAGCGACTGATCGCACGAGCGCGTGAGCATAGAATCAAGAGATGCGTGAACCTGAGGTACATTACCCACGGTCGTCTTCCAGCGTAAAACCACGACGCGAGTGGACAGGTTTGAGATCATTTCAATACCCGAAACACAGCCGATAAGATTAGATTCACTGATCAGATAGATTTGACAGCATGAATGTCAGGTGCCGCTCAACGCCTCATGGTGCCGCTACGCCGCAATCATCGATAAACATTTTCCAATTTACAACCACCATAAACAATACTTGCGCTTATTGAATATCAAGCTACTGCTAAGCAAAATGCAACTGCAAGCCACACTTAAAGTTGCAGGAGAAGTTTCGATTGAGCCATGCAAGTCCGTCACGCGAGATTACTCCTGGTGCATTCTGTACGAAATACTTCATATACATACATGACCCTCGCTAAATGCTTCGCCTCACAGCTGTTGTAATTCGGTATTTCCGTATTAGGTAGTCACCCCAGAATCCCCAAATTGGGGTATTCCGTTACATAATATACTAAGTTGAACTTCACTCTTACCATCATGTATCGTTGTATATCACAAAAACAGCATCCTGGGTCCCACAGGCGCAGGCAAGAGCAGCGTAAGCGTCTATGGTCTTTGCACGTTTGCTTTATTTACTTACCCTTGATATTCCCTCCAAATATAGTTCATCGAATCGCTGGCTGGAGAGGGTCAATCGTTGGGGATCTCGAAGGATCAACTGGCCGGATTCACGCAAGAAGTCACTGCTTATCAAGTAAAGAATGCAAAAGTGCAATCAGATTTCTTTACCCGCACACTCTACTTAATCGACGCTCCTGGTTTCTCCGATAGCAAAATATCAGAACTTGAAATCATAACAAAGGTGAAACAGCGGATGAATGACCAACAGTGAGTAGCAATATCAATGGAAATTTGATTTTGTTTCAACGCCAAATATTGTTGCTTACATTCAATCAGTGTTGGGGTGATTTGTGGAGTGCTGTATCTCACCCCAATAACTGATACAAGAGCTCCAGGGAGCAAATGGCAGACTATTAAAATGATTCAATTGCTCTTGGACAACCGTGGTTTCCAACATCTCAACATTGTCACCACTATGTGGGACAGGTTGAGCAACCCACAGGCCAAAAAGCGTGCAGAAACAAACTTTGCACAGCTCCAAGATGATATCTGGAAGGTATTGTTATTTGTTTATTTGCTTTATTTTTATATTTGTAACTTTTTACATGTTGATTCTAGGGCGCAATTAGTAGTGGTGCAAAGATATCCAGGTACCACAATGACTTTGATTCAGCCATCCAAATACTACAGAGTATTATTGATTTGGAACCTATAATCTTCGCTGTGTTGGGTCAGAACTCAATCGAATCCAAGGATGCTTTTGCTCCACTCCTATACCAGGAGCTGCTTGACCGCGTCAGCAATGCTCAACAGGAGAAGGAACACCTTTGAGAGGAGAAGATGCGCCTCATCACCAATCCTGATCCACAACTCGAATTGGTGGTGCTTTCGAGGCTTCCAGGGGTCAAGAACGACCTGGCAAAGTTCTTAGGACAGCTTGTGGCGTTTGGTAGGCCACCTCCAGGATTCGAAGGAGCACCAGAGCAATGCATCTACCAGGATCTACTGGATCAGGTTAATGAGGCTCAGGAGGAGCAGGCCGCTTTGCGAGCCGCTCTTGCTCACCTCCACACAAATCCTGATCGTGTACGTGAGGCAACGCTCACACGTCAACTGGATCTCGTTGAACGGGATCTCAAGCAACATGTGACAACTCTCCTGGAGCATGGCACTCCACTGGAGGGATATGAGAAAGGTATTTGTCACTTGTCTGTAATGCTTCATTTGACTGACTGGTTTTGAACATTAGCATTGGAAAACGCCCTTGGGCCAACCATAATACCAGAGGAGGCCCTACCATCATGGTCTCCGCCCTCGTTGAGTGGCCCCATTCCCATCCCCCCCAATCACACTGCAACGTTGGAGATAGCATCTACAGATCCGATTCCCGCCCACATTACGGCTCGGACTGCCACTTGTCCTGAAAACGACCGCAGCGGACAAGCCGCTGTTGGGCCGTCTCCATCCTTGATTGTCCCAGATACTGTGTCTACCACAGCAATACCAGGCCGGGGTGATATGACGATTCGTCATCCCGCATCTGCGACTCCCGAAGGCAGTGTCTCGTCACGAGGACCTCTCAAAGATCGCTTTAACAAAGGTGTCCAATCTTTGAAGGACAAATTTACATCTCGCTCTAGACGCGAGGGTCGTCGTTGATAGCTAGTTTCTTCTCCATTCGCGTCGGGGTTTGTAGTGTGTAGTGAATAGTTTTATTGTCATTTCTTCTTGCCTTATGCTCCTCGATCTCCGCTTATTGTTACCATTCATGTATTGAATCTGTCCGGTCATGTCATCACTTTGTTTACTGTCGATAAAATTGACCTCTTTTTTTTACAAAAAATTCATGATTCTTTTGTCTTCGTCTCAACACGGAAATGAACGATACTCGTCAGAAACTCAGCAAGAGGATCGCTCTAACAAGGCCTCACAAACAGGGATAGTTGTTAGTAAAATAATATCAGAATAACACGTGTAGGTACAGAGTGACTGCCTATTCTAACATTGTTTCAACGCGTATCGTGAGCACCTCAACCTCATTCACACCGTTGACAAGATGAGTTGGTGATGCGTTGACACGTTGAGCAGAGGGATGCGGGTGAGGGCGAATGCATGGGATGAGCACGGCATCGGCACTGAATAAGGAAATGGGATCACTAGAAAAGAATTGAGCCAATATGCATGGTGAATAAGCAATGCACGACATACGTATTTCTTGAGAATAACCTACCTATCTTCAACCAATATCTTGAATCCTCTGTGTATACCCGCATCAGATTCGATATGGGATGAGAGACGGGAGCGCGTTGAGCATGTCGGGCTGAGTGACACGTGCAACGCCTCTCTCCCAGCATAAGAGTCGGATGAGTTGTTACGTGTCCGAGTTGAGGCGGGGAAGAGGTGAAGTCGAGGTCGAAGTTGGTATAGGGAGATTGGCACTATTAGATACTGTGGTCAAGGATCGGTGACACGAGGTAATGATGAGGGGATTACACATAGAAATACAGGGAGCATGTAGAAATGAGGGGAGACCGATGCCAGGAAGGAGTGAACCAGATGGGAAGCGTCCTAGGGATACTGCATCAGCGCCAACGGTTTCGCCTAGGATAGAGAAATCCTGACAAAACTTACGAAAAAAAAGAGAGAGCCCAATCTCTGTCCCATGAAACACGATGTTCGTCGCATTCCCTCCAGAATCTCTACTTCATCACGCCGAACGGTACATCCAAGGAGGCAGACTTGGCCGATGAGATATTGATGGTGACGAGGGTGACACGTTGAGCGGAAAAACACGCTCGCAGGGAAAAAAAGTGGAGACCTGTGGAGACGATGGAGACGGGGATCCAAGGATTGACCGGACTAGAAGAGATAAGTCAATAAATCCCATCGTTTTTCTGTTGATAAAATAAACACTCACCGGTTTCCTGCTGATAGCCCAACTATACACAGCTTCAACCTGTAAGGTACTCCAGCGTGCACTAAATGTTGTCGATGAGGGTTGACTGCAAGACTTGTCGCTCTTAGTCTAAGCTGGGTGGTATTCGTCAATTTGCGGCTTGTGCTTGGGGTCACTACAATAGGGCGGCGACGATGGCGAGGTGTTGGATATTTGGCTTAGATTTGGGGGATAGTGCAGTGGAGACTGGGAAGGATGAGCACAGATTTTGAGCTCAGGTTGTAGTGGTTATAGTTCATGGAGGATGGGCGAAATAGCAGAGACGGTTTTGGACGAAATCAACCACAACTCTAAAGCCAAGTGTCAGCACCACCATTTATTGTCGTTGAGTGCAAGGGGCTCACAGACAATTTTACGCATCCAATTCCCAAACCACAACTCACGTTGGCCCGTCACATCCAGACGCATCCAAAATCCATCCTGTGTCCATCCATTTGTGGGATGAGACTGGACGACAGATAGACAATGATTAGGTGCGATGAGCACCTTGGAAACGTAGACTACGAGTGGTAAAGGATGAATGGGCGTTAGGTAGAGGGTGGTACGTGGCATTGGGTGAGGAAGAATATTATCTGCGGGATAAGGTCAACAACGACGCTGAAGTACTGCAGCCTGATACGTACGTACTATACCAAGCGTCAGCATCTTCGTTCCCAATTGAAGGGTACAAGGAGACTGAAAATAAATTCTCAATCTCGCCATGACCAAACCGCCTAGTACGTCGACAAATGACATCCTTATCCGAAAGTGCACCGTCATCCCGTTCCTAATGCGGAGTACGTTGAAGCAAGGTCGAGATTTGGTTTCTGAAAGCATGCAACGAGGTTGGCGGTACATAGGATAGTGGATTTGGAACTCTGTGGCGGAAGCCAAGTCACTAGTTGGGCCCAGTTCCGATGCGGATATACGAGAGGTACTAGACGGAGCATGCTGTTGATTGAGATTCAAGCAGTTGACATTTTAACATCGACCCCAGATAACTGTAACTAAAATAATAATGTGTAAGTGATGAGGGTTTAATAACTTCAGGAAAAAAAAATGGACAAGACACTTACTGTGCGTCAACATGATGTTGGAATGACTGGAGGCTCCCTCATTTCGCGTCTGACGCTGATGGTCATTCCGAGAAACATGTTCTGACAACGGTATAAGGGTATAGACCATTTGGAGGTAGCTTTCGTGAGCATTGGGTGGTTTAGAGCAGCTCGTTCGCGGGTGAGGCCATGGAGGAACTGGTTCTGGTTGAAGAGTGGCTTAGCACAGCCACTTGTTCCTTCCCTAATTGGAATAAATCAGTGAGCCTGAAATGTTGCTTCAGCTTGTTCAAGAGCCCGATGCACCGCCACGAGTCTGGGCCAGTATGCCATCTTCGACTCCACACTAGGGGTAGGTGGCCCATCGCCGTCGTCGCTATCATATCTTTCAGCGCAGTTGACTTGGGTGTAATCTAAAAATAGATTGCCTCGTCTCTTGGTGCCTCCGCAACCTCCCTGGTCTCGACTATCGTCATCCCTCCGGCCTCCTCCTTCGCCCTCGCTCGCTCCTTCCCGTCCTTCCTTTTCAGCCCTTTTCATGTTTAAATCCACATGCACACTTCAATTTTACAAATATTTATGCTCTCACAATCCGCACGCTCGTCAACCAGGATCAAGATGAAGGTAAAAAAGCACGCTGGTATTTTTTCATAGTCAGATGAGCATAAAACAACATCAAGTAACAACGGAAGAAAGGGTGAATATAAAATTAGAGGGCGATCAAACTGATTCGTGCACTCCGACACAACTGATGATCAAATTTAATCGACCAACCTCATCCAACCTCAACACTCTCCTCTCCTCCTAATATATCATACGGTACCCCCGCTCCCTCCTCCCTTCCAACACCACGCTCCTCAAACCCAAACGTCCCTAAAGTGCCCTAACGCATTCCCAACTCTGCATCACGACACAGCCATGTGTTCATTCCAAACCTTAATACACCGTCACGGTGAGTCGAGGATATCCTCATGATGAGGCGTCCCATCCCTGGCTCGTAGAACGCAGGGAAAAGAGGAAATAAAGTTGGAAAACGAACATTGTGACATCCAGCCCTTGAATAACTAGAACCTAACTGTGAGGTTATAGACCAACGTTAACGAGGCCCGGTAATAGTATGCATATATCAAGGAAAAGATGGAGACGAGGGACGGGAGGAAGTAAAAATATGAAATAGAATAAAAATAACGAGCTCTTTTTCATATTTGGCTCATAGAGCAGATGTGGCGGGGTTAATGTAAAAAGCAAGGGTTAAATGACACCAACTGCTCGTGGACGACTGACACAGCCACCCTCAGGCTCACAGACGGCGAGGATGAGCGGAAAAAGGTGAATAAAATCACCAAAACGGTGAGGCGATGGAAATAAACGAAATAAATGAAAAGCAATCCAGCCCCACCAGCGACGCATAGGTAGCTGATATCAGAACAGACTAACAGCGCGGGACCAGGGACAAAGCCACCTCTCCTCACCCGCTGATCATTTGTAGATGAACAGCTGGCGGACTCATGGGCCAGTCGGAGGGGAAGACAGAGCATGTCAATGAGTGTTCACTTCACGGTGCAGAACACCCATAGGTGTTCACTCCAACGTCTGGCTGACAGACCGTGTGGTGAAGAAACGGACAGAAATGGATTGAAAAAAGGAATACATCCAGCCTAGCCATGCAGAGACGACTAGTAACCGCCGCTAACTCGTAGATCGACAACTGGTGAGGTGAAAGTGAAGTATAAAATCAAACAAGACCCATCCCCAACGTCGGAAACCGCCCTCTGGCTGATGCACCAGTGGTGATGAGGATGAGTTCCGGAATAAACGAATTAAATACCTAATCCCGGACTGACCGCACATGGATGGTCAGTCACAGCAACCTGGTTTGCAGACCAGGTGGCCTCAGGATCAGGAAAAGGAATGGAAAGGAAGAAAACAAAAAGCGGCTGCAAGGAGTAGGCGTGAGGGCACTCCCTCATACTCGGAGCGTTATAGTGTGAAAATGCCTCATGAACTGGGAAAGTGCTGGAAAATATGTGAAACGTTAGCGATGAGCTCCTGGAAACTTGGCGGGATACCCTAACGCGCATATACAGCTCCCATTCCCTCTCAATGTCAGAGGTCTTCAGAGAATTTGGGTACAATTACAGCGACCTAGGCAAAGGTCAAGTGTTCTTTGTACCTCAGTTCCCGAGGATTGGGTATGGAGCAGTATCCTGGAGAGCGGAAAGGAGGCGAGATGGTGGTTGTGGTAGGGATCTATATTTTAACAGAGAACAGGTGTGAACGGCTTACACAATTTTAGTCAGCAAATTTTAAGTAAGCAGATTCTGCTCGAACATCGCTCGGTTGAAGCTCGGTTCCCATCGTGTCCCTGAACTCTTCCCATCATAATGGGAGACGAGAGATAAGAGCCAGAAAATCCTGATGTAGTTATTTACTGTACATGCCACAAGATAGAAACACAGGAGTAGCAAGCACAGCACGGCAATAACTTAATTTTTGATCAAATGCACAAGGGAGAAGATCAAACAGGACAACACAAATTTAATAAAATTGAGAAGGCTTGAGGTACACCAGGGACGTATATGAATGTAATTAGAAATATAATTTGCATTTGAACAACACTGATAAGCCACTCTCGATTATCTGATATGTGTTGACAACTTGATATGAATAAATTTGGAGTACATGAAACGGATTTTAGCGAAAGACTTCAATAGGATGATACCTACTGTAGCCTTTGATTAATTTGGCAGGGGGTGGGACATGGAACAACGATGCCAAACTGTGTCCTCCTGTCTACCTGGGCAGGGACCTGGGAGATATGCAAAATTTCGGTGGAGGCTCATGTACAGAGGGTGTTTTCGACATTGATAAGGCTACTGTTGAGCGTTGATTGGGGGTGGAAATGCACAGGAGTGTGCAAACTGTCAAATAAAATAATTTTTGATTTCCTTTGATTTATGTTATTTTTATAGTAGGTGTCCCAATTCGTCGTCTGAAGGGGGTGGGATAGGAGACCTTCAAACAAATTGAAATGATACAGTAATAGTTTGGTATTCAGATAGTGAGAACAGCGTGTGAGCACACAGTGCGAGCCATTGCATTACATCCAGCAAAAGTTTACTCCACGGGAAAGGCACAGGGCAAGCACAGCTTAATACCTACTGTGTAACTGGGTGTGTTGACAACTGGCAAGTGTGCAGGGCGAGCTTCTGCATTCCTTATGCATTCCTTTCAAAAATACTGTCTCTACGGGAAAAAAGTCCCCTGTAAGAGATGAAAATAGGTATTAAAAATTCAAATAAATAACTATTAAAGAGCTGTCTTACTTCCTTGCATACGGCAAGTAGTAAGCAGCCTGAGTTGAAGCCGTGGCGGAGCCACGGCAAGCGCCAGCTTGTTAGGGATGAGCCGACGTTACAGGAATCAACATTACAACCTTGTGTCAGGTTTGATTTGGTCACATTGTAACACCGGACTCTAAAAATAGATTGGCCCGACTTCACCACGACAGGTTGCACTCCCTTGTCAAATGCATCATCGACTCCAACTCATGCATATGTATGTCATAAAAAGAACTTGAAGATTAAGATACACTGATCTGCTCTTCGCTTTCTCGTCGCTCTCGACCCCCCACATATAGAATCCACCTTGGCTACTTCTCTTCTTGTTTTCATGATGTCATCTCATCTATGACTCGCAATCCGGGAGCAACAACGAGTATATAAATTAGAGACAAGCAAAAAAAAAAAGAGGAAGAAAGAAAAAAGAGAAGCTAATCGTTACAGTGGGTATCAATGCATGTGAAATCCAATGTACTCTAAATCTAGTCAGCTTAAGAGGTGAGAGATATGGGCAAGGCGGGCGGAGCGCAACGCTCGATGTGTAGGGTTCATATTCACCCCATGCGGTAACGGTACATACAAATGACGGGAGATAATTTAATGAAACCAAACGCACTCACCCGTATTTTCGACAACCCCTGCCTCCCCATCCCACACCTCCCCTTATCCTCCCACCCTATCTGCACTTTCGCCATTTCAAAAGTCATTCTACCCATCACCTTCTGCATCGAATGTCCACTTACACAACACATGCTAGTAACCAGTGCAACGCCGTCCTGTGAAGATCTGTGCACGCACAGATCGCACTTTTTGGTCACGTGAGCGAAGTCACCCTTTGGCGACTCATGCACGTCTCTCCCACTGAACTATCATTGTACTTCGCCTCGCGCTCTAGTCGACGCGACTAATTATCGCTCGGCTCAGTATCTTATTTCTGTTTTTTCTTTCCCACCCGCCCTCTCCTTTCCATGCTCATTACTGTCACTTGAATTCACCTCATATCTACCCGCCTTTTCAAGACAATGATACAATTTGCAATGCTACACGAAACACCTTACACTTAGACTCACTAGCTGCTTCCTTAATCCACACCCATTTTACACAAGTTGTTGATAAGCAGCGTGCCTACATACCCTCGTCTCTTGCAATTTCAGACGAATTCAACGACTCATTGCACATGCACCACAGCATCAAGATCATACTTAAGTGCACGAGCTATCTTGCACACCACGCCTCCCCCATATCTTATCTCATTTCATAACATACACACTCAATCCACCACTGTTTACACCTAGAACCCCCCTCTTCACTCATTTCATTCGAAATTCCTGTTCTATTTTTTCCTTCTTTGCCTCATTTGTTTCATGGCCGTGTTCATGGTTCCTTCCCCACTCGCTTTTCATCCATTACTTGTTTTTTTACGCCTCTTCCCTTATTTCATAGTCAGTTCTCTTGACACACTATATCAACTGCACGCTAGCTCTCTGTTTAGATTAGATCAATTCTGCTCCCTGAATTTCGTATTTGAATCTTGTTTTTGTTTCTTTCCGTCTCAGCAGTCATACCAGCTGTTGTCTGGTCAAGTTTCTTCGCATTTCGTTGGTTTCCCAGACTCCCAGCGTCACCAGCTGTATCTAGTCCTGTTTCTTTTATCATTTCAGTCATCTTGCAGCTGCGCTACATAGCCGCAGCGATTAGTGTTCATTACGAGTCCCGGCTGCCACTGTTCTGGTCCTTCTAGTCAGCCCCAGCATTCATATATCACCCCAATTTGTCCCTTAGTCTCGCCGTCACCGACCTGAATCCCTCCCTACCATTTTAGCCACCCTCTCCTAACCACTTGACTCGCACCATCACCATCACCTCTGTTCTATTTACCATCTCATTCTATTTTGTGTGGTTCCTTTCATTCGACTTCCCATAGTTGGGCACTCATCATTGGCAAGTTTTCAGAACTTGTTCTTCAATTCCTATACTCCTTTCCATATATAATACTCAACACCACGTTACCATTTTCATAGCTCATCTAAACCTTCACCTGGTTTCGCACTGTCACTCTGACTCGGGATAGCCTAGGGGTTAGAGAGCCGGTGGATGGCGGGGCGCATCCTCCTCCGTCCATCGGCTCTCGACCTGGGAAGTGGGGCAGTGGTTTTCGGGCCATTGCCCTCTTTCCACCCCCAAGCGTAGCCTCTAGGCTACTCCCTACTCCGGTGACAAGCGACCGGAAGACGCAAAAATAGTCATCTCATGCGCTAATCGCTGAGCTGCGAACGGCGTGTTCTTGATTGAGTCGAGTGTAAAGGTGGAGGCCCGGAATCGGTTATGCAAGAGAAGAGTGCGAAGTTGGCAATATGGATTTGGGGACGGGGATAGAGTGACGCAGAGGCATGGGTCGTCGGATTTTGTGGAGAGACAGATGATACTGTGGAGGGTTCGGATGATGTGTGGGGGAGTGGCGGTTCGAACAAGGTGGGAAGAGGCAAGATTGGGCTCGACTGCGAGGACTGTGATGCATTCCTCTACCCCATACTGGCAGAGGACGACAAACAATATGGTTGGATGGGCATTATATTTTTATCTCAAGTGGTAGTGTGGGATAAGTGTGTACACAGTCTTTCATTTTGTTTTATTTTAGATCTATAGCATCCATTACGGTTCAGCTTATAATACCGACTCTCACTCGTCGTATCATATTACACCCGTATATTGTGCATCTGGTTCCGTCGTGCCTTTATTCAGTTTGAGCAACCAAAACATCGCAATCTCGGGAAAACTCATGGACGCCTCACAAACATTTAAGCTATAAAATCATCATCAATGGCACTCAACATGAGCTCGAGGTCTAAGCTAGGGAATTAAATACGTCTCGTCGCACTATGGAATCATTACTGAATTTGAACGGAATACAGCGGTTTTTGCTAAGAGAATAGATCTGGGTGACGAGCGAGTTAAGCATATATAAATGAGAGGCACTGAATCTATAATCATGCTTCGCACGTACAATGCTCTATCGTGTAAGGTGTAGTGTCAGAGTGGTGGAATAGCAGGGAAAGACAGGTAGAGGTTGCCCAGAACGAACCTCTCAGTGGACGGGTGAGTACTGCCCCTACACCATGCAGATCATGGTATTTCATTTCATCCCAACTGCGCGAAAAGGATTTAAAGGAGGGATGAACATCGCTATACTTAGTGAGAATGAAGATGAAGTGAAAGGACACGAACGGAAATCGAGATATACTGACCCCACCTCTGGAAGACGATTGACGATGATGCGCGCTATAGTAACGAGGCCTCAGAGCGAACACGCGTTCAATCATTTGGCTGATGAAATAGGACGACATGATTCGGAGATGATGGCTTGTCATGCCCCTCGCAGGGCGTAGCGAATTGCAATATCTCTGAATGAACTAGGCAAAGCGGATCGACGCTACGCGTGCCATTCACCGAGGCCTTACTGTCTGCATCCTGGCACCTTTCTGCTCTCATCTCCGTGGCAGTGGATATCCTTCCCGCCCTGTATACTCACACAAAGAACCAGAGTTCAGGCGAAAGTAAGAGCACATGCACACGACACAGGAAGAACGTGAGGGACGACGAAAATCACATGGCAAACATTTGCGGTATTTCTTGGCGCAATTTCATCAGACAAAACCCGAAGCCTTAAAGGCCTCGGAACCACGACATGTATTTGGTGATGCTTGCAGCTTTATTGGACATCCCACCCCATTGTATTAAATGTGAATTTTGAACGTCGCTCCAATTTATCAGGTCCTTGACCTCACTCCAGATGAGCAACGAAGCACACGAGTGCATGAGCATAGAATCGAGGGCTGCATGAGCCTGAGGTGCATGCATGACCCACGGCCGTCATCCAGAGTAAGCCCACTCAGCGAGTGGTAGTGTTGAGCTTGCCTGGTGGGTTTAGTGTCATATCAAAACCTGAGGCCTGAAACATCAGACAGAATTAGATTCAATGATCGGATAAATTAGCCTGACAGGTTGAAGACGCGACACCGCCATTATCGATGGGTATTCTTTCTATCTTTTACTCGTCTTCCTTCCACTATACACACTCAGAACGGTACTTGTACCTGCTGAATATCAAGCTACTACTGATCAAGATGTCACAAGAACTCATTATCACCGGAGATGTTTCAGTTGAGCCACGCAAGTCGGATTGGAACACCTTCAGGTGCTGCATTCTGTACGAAACACCTCAATATACGTGCATTACCCTCGTTAATTGCTGTGCCTCACAGAATCCTGGGTCCCACAGGTGCAGGGAAGAGTAGTGTAAGTGCCGTTGTGCTTCGCATGTTTGCATAAATTACTTACCTTCTGTATTACCTCTGGAAGTAGTTTATCGAAGCGCTGGCTGGGGAGGGTCAATCCTTGGAGATATCGAAGGACCAATTGGAGGGATTCACCCAAGAGGTCACTGCTTATGAAGTAAAGAACGCGATGGTGCAATCGGGCCGCAATACCTACACGCTCTACATAATCGACGCTCCTGGTTTCTCTGATAGTAAAATATCGGAACTCGAAATAATAACGAAGGTGAAACAATGGATGACAGACGAGGGGTGAGTAGCAACATTGATGTAATTCTTCATGTTATCCTGAAACTATTTGTTTCTGCTTACATTCAATCAGTATTCAAGGCGTTCATGGAGTACTGTATCTCAGTCCAGTCACTGACACAAGGGTTCCAAGGAGCAAGCGTCGGACAATCAACATGATTCAGTCGCTCCTCTGGGACAAGGCTTTCGATCGTGTAAATATTATTACTACTATGTGGGACAGGGTGGGCACCCCAGAGGCCAAAACACGCGCAGAAACAAACTTTACACAACTACGAGATGACATCTGGAAGGTACTGCAAATTCATCCACAATTCCCCTATATTTGTGAATTTTAACACCATCATTTCAGGGGGCAATTGGTAGTGGTGCAAAGATATCCAGGTTTTATAATGACCATCATTCAGCAATGCAAATAGTGCAAGATCATATCAATTCGGTCGAGCACTCCCGCACTCCGCTTGAGAATGTCAAAACCACAGCAAAAGATCCATGGGCGCCATTCCTCTACCAGGAGCTTCTCGACCGTGTCTCTCATGCTCAGCAAGCAAAAAAATACCTTCAACAGGAGAAGAGGGACCTCATCATGAGGCCTGATCCACTACTCGAGTTGGACGTGCTTTCGAGACTTCTGGAGGTCAAAGAAGACCTGTTGAAGTTTACACGACAGCTTGCCACGTTTGGTACCCCGCCTCCTGGATTTGAAGGAGTACCAGAGCGATGTGTCTACCAGAACCTGTTGGATGAGGTCAATGACGCTCAAAATGAGCAGGCAGCATTGAAGCAAGCTCTCGCTCACCTCGACACAAACCCTGATCGCATCCGGGAGGCAATGTTAACACATCAACTTGATTGTGTCCGAAACGATCTTGCGCAACATGTGACAACTCTCCTGGAGCATGGCAAGCCGCCGGAGGGATACGAGAACGGTATTTGTGATTTATCTATAATACCCCATTTTGCTGACTACATTTCAGCCTTGGGACAAGCCCTTGAGGCACCCGTAATGTTGAATGAGGCTTTACCATTATGGTATACGCCCTCATCGACTCACCCTGTCCCTAACGTCACCAATCCCACTGGAGGCCCGGAAATAGCCTCTACAGATCCGATACCCAACAGCCAGAAAACTCATGCCGCTGCTCCTCCAGGAAACAACGCGGGTGTACCAGTCGAGGCTAACCTGCGCCCCACAACTTCCACAATACGTCTCGCATTTGCCGACCATTACGATGGCAGCGTCTCATCACGAGTATCTTTGGAAGATCGCTTTAAGAAAGGCTTCCAATCTTTCAAAGATAAACTCCCATTAAGTGCGAGACGTGAGCATCGTCGTTGATAGCCGGGTACTAACGTAGCAGTCACTGCTATACCCTACCCCATTGACACATGTTGTCTTTCCATAGTTGCTTTCATCATTTCCATGTATGTTCTCTATGTTTGAAATTTGAACCTTTCCTTGACTTCGTGCTTTTGGCTTCGAGAATCCTTTATTGCTGGTTTGTACTGGGACAGGCCAAGTACCTGATTTATGCCCTAAATCTGAATCTAAATCTAACCGTCGAACAAAGTGGCATTGTGTCCCATGTCAACGAGCTGAGCTGTGATTCAAAAATAGAACCAGTGATCCTCCGTCTTGAATCAAACCAAATGACGACTGAACCCGCTTACTGCGCTCTCCATCTCATCCTCACTATTTCTTGGCTCACCTCCATCCTGTCACCTCGTGCTTGCTCAAACTAAATTTTTGGACATTGCTCTGGCTTTTTCTTCGTTTCGCTCATTTTTCTCATCCACATACCTCGGAATAATTATCCACAGCTCTTGGAGCCAAGCATAGCACTTTGTAATGTTGAGTGACAGCTTAGAATGACAATGCAAAGATAGAATTGATGGTACTGCGTGAAAGCAACATGGATGAACACGTCGAAAGTTATATAACAACTCCCGCCGTCGCACCACACACATCTTCTTATCACCCCACGCCAAATCCACCTCCTCCCCCTCAAACGTCGTCCCGTCCAACACCTTGTCAAGCGGATGACTGCTCACGCAATACAAGATCGCCGGGATGACCCAATCCACGCTCATCTCTCGCGCCAACTGCAGGGCAGCAAACGGCGTATTGTCGATCGCGTCTAGAGTACGCGTTTCGGTGCGGTTTTTCCATGCGGGGAGCGAGGTGGGGAATGTGGATTCGAGGTGGAGGATGGAGCGTCGGCGTAGGTAGGGAACGTCGTATTTGGTGGAGAGGCGGAGGATGCCGCGTAGAATTTGAATGGTGGTTTTGCAAGGGGGTGGTTCAAAGAAGCTGAAGAGGGATTAGATATTGGTGATAATAGAGACAGAGGAAGGACGAGGGCAGGAAAAGGACGAGGTCGGATTAGGGATGGGGTGAGCGTATGAGAAACACGACTACACCCCTCCCTCATCTCGACCTCCTTGCTTCCAACTCGCCGAGATGAAAAAGAAACTATCCTCACCTCGAATCCATCAACGCCCTCAAAAATACCTCTACATCCCTCGCATCATCCCAGAGTTCAACAACCACACACCCCTCCCACATCAAATTGCCCTCCTGCGGGGGCGGGAACTCAAACATGTCTCGGAAGACACTACTCCTTGCGCATAAGAAGTGCCTATAAATCTTGAATATCGTGTGACCAGCTTTGAGGATAAGGTTGCCGTCGGCGAAGAAAAGGTCGGGGATACGAGTGTAGGTGGACAAATCACATTGTGGGGTGATGCAAGTCCCTGAGTGGGCAGCGCAGTCGGGTTCAGGGGACGTGGATGGGGAGGAATGGGCATGTGAGAAGCCGTATGATGAGTATGATGAGGAGCTGGACGAGGAGTAGGAAGAAGAGAACACCATGCTTTCTTCTTGCGATTTAGGGAGGGGTGTCTGGATGGGTGAGGGGTAGGGAATCATAGTGTGAGGCGTGGCCGGGACGAGAGCGGCGGAACCGGTACTGGTTGAGGCGGAACCTAAACCTGACGATACAGGGTGGGGCATGCCAACCTGCGAAGTTGAGGTTGAGGGCATCATGGTAAATGTGGTCTATGTGGTAGAAAGCAGCCAAAGCGGGGTATAAGTGACAAGAAAGTTCGTCTATCTGGGGGGCTTGAGTTGGCACAGTTGTGTGATGATGAAAAGCCACGTACCAATACGAGAGTCTTCAAGACTCTGAGTTGAGTTTAGATAGAGATGATGAGTACAGAAAGAAGGTCGTAGCAGTCTGCAAAGACAGCAAAAGCTGAGCGAGAGATATAGCACCGAAAATGGAGCGAAAGGGAAAGAAAAACGAGAATCAAAACGCGATGGTGGTGGTGGTGGTGGTGGAGCGAAAACAAAAAAGAATCAGAATCAGAATAAAAAGAAAAGGCACCAAGCGATCGTCCGATGAGGAAGGGCACGCGGCGGTCCAAACAAGATCCCAAAAAAAAAAAATTGGACCCGCGCCAAAGGTTATTTGGTCGTCAAGATCAGGGTGGCGATCTATAGCACAGGTGGGAATGAATTGAGATTGCTGCTTTGGGCGATCAGACCTTTGTACTCACATTGTTGCAACGATAATCCGGGATGGCTGGAGGGGGACGGGGCAGCTGATTAGGTTATCGATGTCGATGAGTGAATAAATGGATGGATGGATGGATGGATGGATAAACTTACCGTACCATGATCGTGAAGAGGAAGAGCGATGTAATTGAATTTGTGAGGTGTGAATCTCGCCGTCTTCCCCGCCACTTCCAAGCCCTGCCTTGCCTTGCCTTGTCTCGCCTCGTTGACGGCCCCTCCTCGCTCCCCAATTAACCGATAACCGATAACCCATACCTACCCAATCATATCCTATCTCAGTTAAACGTTAGCCACGCACACGCCCTTCCATTCCACCCCAATATCATTCACGCGTTCATTTTTACGCAACATCCTCGTTCCTGATGTGATACATGAAAAGCCAATGGCGATAGTGTCTCTGTCCCCTCCTCGCTACGCTCCTTATCTGTCATTTGTCAATCATAAAGAGAAATGAATGATATATTTTACGCGTTACAGCCGATATGGATGGGATGGGATGGGAATAGTGGGTGACTTTCCGTAGGATCTAGGATTCTAGATAAAATTCCAGACCTGTAAGCGAGCGGACTCTGAATATTTAGTATTTAGCACTCTAAACCACAGGACACAACGAAAGTCAAGACAAATTCGATGAGGATGGAGCTCATTGCAGGGAGAATGCCAAAAGTGGTCGAGGGCCATCAAGGAATTACCTTTTTCATACACGAAAGCAGTCTGAAATGTAGTTTTCAATCTGGAAGAGGGGTCCTGAGCCCTCTTCCAGACTAAAATCTGGAATTGGGTATGTTTGCTCCACTCGTCCCCATTAAGGCTGCGGCATCTCGGCTAACGTCAAGTTTGAACGTTTTTGGATGTTTAGAATCAAAATCTAGGATCCTAAACGCTACAGAAAGTCATCCAGTGTTAGAGCAATAAAACGAGTTGAACCTGGGGTACAGGTAGATACACGCCATATCGTATCATATCCATACCATACCCGCCCTGAGTATCGATCACCCTGTCCCCTCCCTCCCACCTTTTCCCGCCACCATCGCAACCAAAACCCGATGCATGTCCGAAATGTAAAATGGAGATCATGGAGTAAGAGTGCTGGCATTCCTTGGATTCCAAGCCCTCACGCTCAAGGGCGATATGATAGGAGCCGCATAAACATATCCATCCACAATTAAAACGAGGCGCCTCAAAAAACCCACAAGCAGAAAAAAATAAATCAAAGTCGTGCGATTGATTAGAAAGAGGTGAGAGTGGAGACACAACTCAGACGCGACGTGGAGCGTTGTTTGTGGCTGACGCTTGCTTGTGTTTGTTTATTTGAAAGCTCAATGAGGTGAGAGGCACCGCCACGGGGGTCTGGGCCAGTCTATTTTGATGCTCTTACGAGAGGGGTGGGTGGATGTGATATTTTTGTAATCTCGAGACTAGTGGGGGTGACAAGTTCTTCTATTTCATGTCATTTACTCTAATTCCATCCACGTTTGACCACGTTTCTCTTGTGCTGTCGTCGAAATTCACTCTTTATCCATTTATTAACATCCAAAAGCAGATGTGGGGTGATATGTTCCATTTCGTTTTGTGATCTACTCGATTTAGTATCGTCCAAGTTAGAAAATATCAAGACTCAGTGGGCACTACTCCGTCCTCGGTTTTATAAAGCGAGGAAGAAATCAGTCTCGCAGCCACGACGCGGTGACGGGTCGAGAAATGTCGCGCAGGGAATCAATAACTTACCACGCCCAACTTCATTGGTACCAGAGCCAACACCGGAACACCACAACAGCATGTATACCTGTGCTTGTCAACGTCGCCCGAAGCGTTGACGTCGGGGAGAGTGTCACATAGACTTTACACATCGGACTATGATCATGAAGAGGCGAGCAACCTGGCTAACTGGCTGACAGATTCTCCCCTTGGCCTCATGATAAAATTCTGGTTGTGCGTTAGCGCGTAAGCAGAGAGACAAGAAACGTGTGGTGACCCAATTATCGCATGAGTGCTGCAAGAAATTATCGAATTGGCGGGGCACGAGGGGTATGAGTTATGAAACGCGGCCGATAAAATTAGATTAAATGATCAGATAGGCCTGATAGGGCGAAGGTCAGGTGCTGCTCAACGCGATTGCCTCATGGTGCGACGCTGCAATCATCATCAAATAGCCTTTCAATCTTACAATCATCATAAACGAAGCTACCACTAAACAAAATGCCATACAAACTCGAGATCACAGGAGAAGTTTCGGTGGAGCGGTGCGAGTCTGTCGCGAACTCTTTCTGGTATTGCATTCTGTATGGAATACCTCGACAGACATGCCTTACCCCTGCTAACTGCTGCACATAACAGAATCCTGGGTCCCACAGGCGCAGGCAAGAGCAGCGTAAGCGTCTTCAGTCTTCGCATGTTTGCATTATTTACTAACCCTATTTATTCCCTCCGAATATAGTTCATCGAATCGCTGGCTGGAGAGGGTCAATCGTTGGGGATCTCGAAGGATCAACTGGCCGGATTCACCCAAGAAGTCACTGCTTATGAATTACAGAATGCAACAGTGCAAGAGGATGAGTATACCTGCACACTCTACCTAATCGATGCTCCTGGTTTCTCCGATAGCAAAATATCGGAACTCGAAATCATAACAAAGGTGAAACAGTGGATGGTAGACCAAGGGTGAGTAGCAATATCAATGTAGTTTTGATGTTATCTCAACACCATACATTTCCACTTAAATTCAATCAGTGTTGGCCACATCAATGGAGTACTGTATCTCAGTCCTATAACAGATACAAGAGCTCCAGGGAGCAAACGGCGGACTATCAAGATGATTCAATTGCTCTTGCACGACGATAGTTTCCAATATCTCAACATTGTCACCACTATGTGGGACAGGTTGAGCAACCCACAAGCCAAAAAGCGTGCAGAAACACACTTTGCACAGCTCCAAGATGATATCTGGAAGGTATTTGTTATTTTTTTTACTAGCATTATTTTCATATTTTTAACTTTTTACATGTTGATTCCAGGGCCCAATTAGCAAAGGTGCACAGATATCAAGGTTCCACAATGACTTTGATTCAGCTATCCAAATACTACAGAGTATTATTGACATAAAACATTACCTCTGGGGTCCGTTGGAGAAGGACCCAATCAATTCAAAGGATGCTTCTGCTCCATTCCTATACCAAGAGCTCCTCGATCGCATTGCTAATGCTCAACAAGAGAAGGAATACCTTCGACAGGAGAAGATGTGCCTCATCACCAATCCTGATCCTCGACTCGAATTAGTGGTGCTTTCGAGGCTTCCAGAGGTCAAGAACGACCTGGCAAAGTTCTTAGGACAACTTGTGGCATTTGGTACCCCACCTCCTGGATTTGAAGGAGCACCAGAGCAATGTGTCTACCAGGATCTATTGGATCAGGTCAACGAGGCTCGGGCAGAGCAGGCAGCTTTGCGAGTCGCTCTTGCTCACCTCCACACAAATCCCGATCTTGTACGTGAGACAGCACTCATACGTCAACTTTATCTTGTCGAACAGGATCTTGAGCAACATGTGACAACTCTTCGAGAGCGTGGCACCCCGCCTGAGGGATGCGAGGAAGGTATGCGTCACTCCCTATCATCTTTCATTTGACTGACTGGCTTTAAACATCAGCTTTGGAACATGCCCTTGGGCCACCCATAATACCGGAGGAGGCACTACCATTATGGTCTCCGCCTTCATCTTGCGACCCCGTTCCCATCCGCCCCAATCACACTGCAGCGTTGGAGATAGCGCCGACAGTTCCGATACCCGCCCACATTACGGCTCGGACTGCCACTCATCCTGAAAACGAAGTCACCGTACAAGCTGCCGTTGAGCCGCGTCCATCCTTGATCGTCCCCGATACTGTGTCTACCACAGCAATACCAGGCCGGGGTGATATGACGATTCGTCATCCCGCATCTGCGACTCCCGAAGTCAGCATCTCGTCACGAGCACCTCTCAAAGATCGCTTTAACAAAGGTGTCCAATCTTTGAAGGACAAATTTACATCTCGCTCTAGACGCGAGGGTCGTCGTTGATAGGCAGTTTCTTCTTCATTCACTTTGTGGTTTGTAGTGTAAAGTTGGTGGTTTGATTGTCATTTTCCCCCTTATGCACCTCGTTCTGCGCTCATTGCTACTATTCTTGTATTGAATCTGTCTGATTATGCCGTCATTCTATTTACCGTCGTTAAAATTGTCCTTTTTATA
This sequence comes from Panaeolus papilionaceus, assembly GCA_015501605.1. Classification (NCBI taxonomy): domain Eukaryota; kingdom Fungi; phylum Basidiomycota; class Agaricomycetes; order Agaricales; genus Panaeolus; species Panaeolus papilionaceus. The sequence continues at coordinate 1,230,394 of JADNRZ010000013.1, forward strand.
TAAAAAAATCTTATTTCTTTCTTTCTTGCCTCGACCTGGAAATGAGCGATACTCAGCAGAAAAATGACGGAAACCCAGTGAAAGGATTGCTCTAACAACACCTCACAAAAACCGGCGTAGTCGTTTGGTAAAATAGTATTAGAATAACACGTGTAGGTACACAGAGTGGCTGTCTACTCTAACATCGTCTGCATGCTTTATGGGGGCACCTCAACCCATGGACAAGATGGCTTGGTGATGCGTTGACACGTTGGGAGAGGGATGTGGGTGAGGGTGAATGCGTAGGATAAGCACATTGTCGGCACTGATTGAGTAAATGGGATCACTAGAAAAGAATTGAGCCAATCTGCACGATGAATAAGCCATGCACGACATACCCATTCCTTGAGGATATCCTAACTAGCGTCCACCGATATCTTGAATCCTTCTTGGTATAGTAGTTGTCGTAATCGCGTCACATCAGCCGTTGGCTGAGTTAGACTCGATATCTGGTGAGAGATGGGAGCGCGTTGAGCATGTCGGCCTGAGTGACACGTGCAACGTCTCTCAGCATAGGCGTCAGATGAGTCGTTATGTTTTCGATTTGAGGCATGCAGAGGCGGAGTCAAAGTCAAAGTCGGTGTCGGGAGATTAGCACCATGACATGCTGCGGTCGAGGATCGGTGATTACGCAAGGATGAGGGGAGTACGCATAGAAATGAAGGGAGCATGTAGAAATGAGAGGAGACCGATGCGAGGAAAAAGTGAACCTGATGGGAAGCGTCCTAAGGATACTGCATCAGCGCCAACGCTTTCGCCTAGGATAGAGAAATCCTGACAAAACTTACGAAAAAAAAGAGAGAGCCCGATATCTGTCCCATGAAACACAATGTTCGTCGCATTCCCTCCAGAATCTCTACTTCATCACGCCGAACGGTACATCCAAGAAGGCAGACTTGGCCGATGAGATGTTGGCGATGACGAGGGTGACACATTGAGCGGGAAAAAACGCTCGCAGGGGAAAAAAGTGGAGGCGATGGAGACGATGATCCAAGGATGGACAGGACTAGAAGAGATAAGTCAATACATCCCATCATTTTTCTACTGATAAAATATACACGCACCAGTTTCCTGCAATTAGCCCAACTATTCACGTCTTCAACCTGTAAGGTCCTACTTCAGCGTGCACTACATGTTGTCGCTGAGGGTTGACTGCAAGACTTGTCGCTCTGAGTATAAGCTGGGTGGTATTCGTCAATTTGCGGCTTGTGCTTGGGGTCACTACAATAGGGCAACGACGATGGCGAGGTGTTGGATATTTGGCTTAAATTTGGGGGATAGTATGATGGAGACTGGGAATGAAGAGCACACATTGAAGCTCAGGTTTCTAGTGGATGTAGATGATGGAGGGTGGGTGGTATACAAAGGCCATTTTTGGACGAGATCAACCACAACTCTAAAGCCAAATGTCAGCACCACCATTTATTGTCATTGAGTGTAAGGAGCTCACAGACAATTCTACGCTTCCAATTCCCAAACCACAGCATGCGTTGGCCCGCCATATCCATACGCATCCAAACTCCATCCTGTGTCCATCCATTTGTGGGATGAGAGTGGACGACAGATGGACGATGATTAGGTACGATGAACACCTTGGAAACGTGGACTACGAGTGGTAAAGGATGAATGGGCGTTAGGTAGAGGGTGGTTCGTGGCATTGGGTGAGGAAGAATATTATCTGTGGAATACGGTTAACGGACGACCCTGAAGTGCTGCATACTGATATGTACGTACCATGCCAGAGGTAAGCATCTTTGTTCCCGATTGAAGTCTACAAAGAGACTGAAAATGAATTCTCAATCTCGCCATGACCAAACCGCCTCGTACGTCGCCATATGGCATCCTTATGCGAAAGTGTATCGTCATCCCGCTCCATAATCCGAGGTATATGAAGCAAGATTGGGGATTTGGCTTCTGAAAGCATGCGACGAGGTTGGTGGTCCATAGGATCGTGGATTTGGAACGCTGTGGCGGAAGCCAAGTCAGTAGTTGGGCCAAGTTCCGATGAGGATATGCGAGAGGTCCTAGACTGAGCATGCTGTTGATTGAGATTCAAGCAGTTAACATTTTAACACCGACCCCAGATAGGTGTAACTAAAATAATAATGTGTAAGTGATGAGGGTTTACTAGCTGCAGGAAAAAGAGATACACGAAACGCTTACTGTGCGTCAACATGATGTTGGGGTGACTGTCGGCTCCCTCGCGTCGCGTCTGTCGCCGATGGTCATTCCCAGAAACATGTTCTGACGACGGTATGAGTGTATAGACCATTTGGAGGTAGGCTCTCGTGAGCATTGAGTGGTTTAGAGCAGCTCTATCCGAGGGCGAGGCCATGGAGGAACTGGTTCTGGTTGATGAGTGGCTTGGCACAGCCACTTGTTCCTTTCCCAATTGGAATAAATCAGTGAACCTGAAATGTTGCTTCAGATTTGTTCAAGAGCCCGATGCACCGCCACGAGTCTGGGCCAGTATGCCATCTTCGACTCCACACGAGAGGTAGGTGGCCCATCGCTGTCGTCGCTATCATATCTTTCAGCGCAGTTGACTTGGGTGTAATCTAAAAATAGTTCACCTCGTCTCTCGTTGTCTCCGCACCCTCCCTGGTCTCGACTATCTTCATCCCTCTGGCCTCCTCCTTCGCCCTCACTCGCTCCTTCCCATCCTTCCTTCTCATCCCCTTTCAAGTTTAAATCCACATTCACACTTCAATTTTACGAATATTTATGCTCTCACAATCCGGATGCTCATCAACAAGGATCAACACAGAGGCAAAAAGTATCCAAATTCTTTGCGTAGTTAGATGAGCATAAAACAACGTCAAGTATATACGGAAGAAAGGGTGAATATGAATACGAGGGCGATCAAAATTGGTCCATTCACTCCGATACAACTGGTGATCAAATGTAATCGACCAACCTCGTCCATGATCCAACCTCAACACTCTCCTCTTCTCCTGTTATGGTACCGTAACCCCGCTCCCTCCTCCCCTGCAACACCACGCCCCTCCAACCAAACCGTCCCTAAAGTGACCTACCACATTCACAACTCTGCATCACTACACGGCAATGTGTCCATTCAGACGACTAATACATCGTCACGGTGAGACGCGGATATCCTCATGATGAGGCGTCCCATCCCTGGCTCGTAGAACGCAGGGAAAGGAGGAAAAGAAGTTGGAAAACGAACATTGTGACATCCAGCCCTTGAATAACTAGAACCTAACTGTGAGGTTATAGACCAACGTTAACGAGGCCCGGTAATAGTATGCATATATCAAGGAAAAGATGGAGACAAGGGGAGGAAGTAAAAAATAAAATAGACTAAAAATAACGAGCTCTCCTTCATCTTTGGCTCATAGACCAGATGCGGTGGGGTTAATGTAAAAAGCAAGGGTTAAACGACAGAAACCATCCACATGCCAACCGCTCATGAACGACTGACACAGCCACCCTGAGGCTCACAGACAGCGAGGATGAGCGGGAAAAGGTGAATAAAATCACCAAAACGGTGAGGCGATGGAAATAAACGAAATAAATGAAAAACAATGCAGCTCTATCAGCTGCGCATAGGTAGCCGATATCAGAACAGACTAACAGCGCGGGACCAGGGACGAAACCATCTCTGCTCACCCGCTGACCACTTGTAGATGAACAGCCCGCCTCGTCAGAGAGGAAGACAGAATATGTAAATGACTGTTCGCATCACGGTGCAGAACACATAGGTGTTCACTCCAACGTCTGGATGATAGACCAGTGTGGTGAAGAAATGGGTAGAAATGGATTAAAAAAAAGGAATACATTCATCCTAGCCACGCAGAGACGACTAGTAACCGCAGCTAGTTCGTAGATCGACGACTGGTGAGGTGAAAATCAAGTATAAAATCCAACAAACCCATCATCGATGTCGGAAACCGCCCGCTGGCTGATGTACTGGTGGTGATGAGGATGAGCTCCAGAATAAACGAATGAAATATCTAATCCCAGACTGACCGTCTATGAACGGTCAGTCACACAACATGGTTTGTAGACCAGATGGCCTCAGGATCAGGAAAAGGAATGGAAACAAAGAAAACAAAAAGCGGCTGCAAGGGGTAGGCGTGGAGGTGGTTAATGTGGGGGAGAGAACTCACCCATACTCGGAGCGTTAGAGTGTGAAAATGCCTCATGAACCGGGGAAAGTCCTGGAAAATAAGTGAAATGTTAGCGATATGAGCTCCTGGAGACTTACGGGGATACCCTAACGTGTATATACATATCCCGTTCCCTCTCAATGTCAGAGGTCTTCAGAGAATTTGGGCACAATTAAAGCGACCTGAGCATAGGTCAAGGGTTCTTTGTACCTCGGTTCCCGAGGATTGAGCATGGAACAGTATCCTGGAGAGCGGAAAAGAGGCGAGATGGTGGCTGTGGTGGGGTTTGGGATGAGCCAACATGACAGGAATCAACGTTACAACCTGGTGTCAGGTTTGATTTGGTCACAGTGTAACACCGGATTCTAAAAATAGATTGGCCCGACCTCACCACACCAGGCTGCACTCCCTTGTCAAATGCATCATCGACGCCAACTCATGCATATGTACGTCATAAAAAGAGCTTGAATATTAAGATGCACTGATTGCTCTTCGCTTTTCTTGTCGCTCTCGATCCTCCACATCTACAATCCACCTTAGCGACTTCCCTCCTTGTTTTCATGATGTCATCTCATCTATTACACACAATCCAGGAGCAACAACGAGTATATAAATTAAAGAAAAGCAAAATAAAGAGGAAGAAAGAAAAAAGAGAAGGTAATCGTTAAAATGGGTTGTTGAGTCCTCGGTGCAATCAACACACTACACTCTCGAGACGGTTAACGTCGAGAGGGTGTATACAAAGTAATAACGGCACGGTCGGGTCTCAGAGTGCGTGGGGCTCTCGTAGATATAAACCAATTGTACGGTAGCTAAACTTGAATGGATACGATTCTTGATCGCTGGGTCTCACGACGTATACGAGCGCGATAACTGAATACGAAGGGCAATTGGGTGATCTTGAAGGTAACGCTGAGAGCTAGGGCTCGATCTAACGTGTCTTAAAACTTAATAACTTCTAAAGGTGGGCTCTGAAACTGAAACTTTAATTCTCGTAGCTTTCTACGGGGATTAACTGTTTTTACAATACTGTTTTTCTATCTATTTATACTAATTCTCAGCCTCGTATTTCTACCCTTTTTGGCCACCCCTATGTTTCCTGTGTGTTCTGGTGACTCGAACCCGTACCACGTTTCTGGTTCTTTCCTTGGTGTAGCAACGTGGTTGGGTGGTAAGTCTCTTGTGTCACTTGGCTGTCTTGGCCTCACCGGCTTTCGGTACCACTAATCGCCTTACTTCTTTTGCACGCATTTCCTTTATCGCTAGCGCCCAATAACCGTGATTGTCAGGGTTGGTTTCTCCAAGAATACCCAGTGTGCATTGGCATCACCAAGATGTGCCAATGCTCCTGTCTCGGAAGGTCTTGGTTGTTGCGCTGCGTTGCATCCTGTCCCTTCGTGCTCGTACCCTGTGGTAATGAGTAAGTATTCTTTTCTATGGATGGTCCACCAATGTATCATTAACTGATACGTATCGATTTCCCATACAGAAGGACACGAGCTGGGGATGGTAATGCTAAAGTGCGTTGTTCTCCATTTCTGTCTCTGTAACGGCCGAAAACCCCCCTCGCGCATGTGCGCGGCTCATCAGGGTATCAATGCACGTGAAATCCAATGTAAATGCAGTCAGCTTGAGAGGTGAGAGATATGGGCGAGGCGGGCGGAGCGCAGCGCTCGATGTGTAGGGGTCATATTCACCCCATGCGGTAACGGCACATACAACCGACGGATGGGAGATAATTTAATGAAACCAAACGCACTCACCCGTATTTTCGACAACCCCTGCCTCCCCATCCCACACCTCCCCTTATCCTCCCACCGTATCTACGTTTTCTCCCCTTCAAAAGTCGTTCCACCCATCACCTTCTGCATCGAATGTACACTTACACAACACATGCTATTAACCAGTGCAACGCCGTCCACAATCATCTCATAGGCTAATCGTTGTGCCGCCAACAGGGCGTTGTTGATTGCTTTGGGAGTAAAGGTGGAGGTGCGGTACCGGTTCTGCAAGCGAAGAGTGAGAAGTTGGCAATATGGATTTAGGGAGGAGGATAGAGCGGCGCAGAGCTATGGGACGTCGTATTTCGTGAAGAGACGGACGATATCGTGGAGGGTTCGAATGATGCTTTTGGAAGGTGTTGGTTTGATCAAGCTGGGGACAGACTAGTTGGGCTCGAATGCAAGGTCTGTGTTGCATTCATCGATCCCATACTAGAAGACGACAGACAATGAGGTTGGATGGGCGTGGTATTTTTTATCTCAATTGGTGTTGTGGGTCAGTGGTCAGTGGTAAGTACACAGTCTTTAACTTTGTTTTACTTTAGATTTAGAGCATCCAGAACGGTTTCAGGTTATATCGACTGTCACTCGTTGTATCCTATTACATTCCTATATCGTGGCATAAGATTCATTGTATGTTGATTCAGTTTAGGCAAAAAACATCAGAATCTCGGAAGAACCAATGGATCATATATCACGACCGATAAATACCGCTCGTCGCACAATTGAATCATTACTGCATCTAACCGAAAGACAGCGGTTTTTATCTAAGGGAATAGATATGAGTGGCGGGCAAGTTAGCACATACAAATGGGAGGTACTAGAGACGATAATGGTGGTTCGCGCATATGATGCTCCATCGAGATGTCGAAGTGTCGAAGTGATGGAAGAGCAGGGAAAGACGGTTAGCTGTTGTCCTCTCAGTGAACTGGTGAGTACTGCCCCCACACCATGCCGACCATGGTAGTTCATTCGATACCAACAGCAAGAAAGGCGCTTGAAGGACGAATGAGCATAGTCATGCTGAGTGAGGATGAAGGTGAAGTTCAGTGACGTGAACGGAAATCAGGATATACTGACCCCACCTCTGGAAGACGATTGAATGATGATGCGCGCGCTATATTAACGATGCCTCAGAGCTAACACGCGCTCAGTCATTCAGCCGATGTAATAGGACGACATGATTGGGAGATGGTGGCTTGTCATGCTCCGCTCAGGGCGTAGCGATATCTCTGAGTGAACCATGATATTTGTCAGGTGATGCTTGCAGCTATATTGAACATCCCACCCCATTGTATTGAGTATGAAGTTGGGACGTGGCTCTGATTTGTCAGTTCCTTCGCCTCAATCCAGATGAGCAACTGATAGCACGAGCGCGTGAGCATAGAATCAAGATATGTGTGAGCCTGAGGTACCTGACCCACGGCCGTCTTCCAGAGTGAACTCCACAAGTGGTTGGAATCTTGACCTCGCCAGCTCGTCTGGCGGGTTTAACATCATTTCGAAAGCCGAAACGCGGCCGATAAATTAGATTGACTGATCAAATAAGTTGGACAGTACAAGAGTCAGGTGCCGCTCAACGCCTCATTGTCAGAACCAAAGCTAAACCAAGTTGAAGGTACCGTATCTACTACTCTATTCTATATATGGTATATGATCAATAGCATGAGGTTATTGCATGTAAACTACGGAGACTGTGCATGAGAGTGCATAAATCATAGAACAATCAAAGAACAAAAGAATAAAAGATCACGTGTGACACGTGACTAAGGTAGATGCTACGCCGCAATCATCGATGAACATTTTCCAATTTACAACCACCATAAACAATACTTGCGCTTACTGAATATCAAGCGACTGCTAGGTAAAATGCGATCACACCTGGAGATCACAGGAGAAGTTTCGATTGAGCCATGCAAGGCCGTCATACAAGATTACCGCTGGTGCATTCTGTATGAAATACTTCCTATACATGCATGATCCTGGTTAATTGCTTCACCTTACAGTATCCTGGGTCCCACCGGCGCGGGCAAGAGCAGCGTAAGCGTCTTTGGGCTTCACATGTTTGCATTATTTACTTACCTTTATTATTACTTCTGAATGTAGTTCATTGAAGCGCTGGCTGGAGAGGGACAATCATTGGGGATCTCGAAAGACCAACTGGCTGGATTCACACAAGAGGTCACTGCTTATGAAGTAAAGAATGCAGGAGTGCATTGGTATCCCAGCATGAACCCCCTCTACTTAATTGATGCTCCTGGTTTCTCTGATAGCAAAATGTCAGAACTTGAAATCATAACAAAGGTGAAACAGTGGATGATAGACCAGGGGTGAGTAGCAATTTCATTGTAGTTTTGATGGTATCTTAACACCATATGTGTCCACTTACATTCAGTGTTGCTTGGCTCAACGGGGTATTGTATCTCAGTCCAATAACTGATACAAGAGCTCCAGGGAGCAAACGCCGGACTATTAAAATGTTTCAATCACTCTTGTACAGCAATACTTTTCATTATGTCAACATTGTCACCACTATGTGGGACAGGTTGAGCAACCCACAGGCCGAAAAGCGTGCAGAAGCAAACTTTGCACAGCTCAGAGATGATATCTGGAAGGTACAATTATTTTGTCTACTAGTATTATTTCTATATTTGTAAACTTTTACATTGCAATTCCAGGGCCCAATTCATGGAGGTGCAAAGATTTCCAGGTACCTCAACAACTTTGATTCAGCCATCCAAATAATACAGAGCATTGCCGACACAGGCTATAACGGAAACTATCCATTGTGGTCCAACCCTATCAGATCTGGGGATGCTTCTGCTCCACTCCTATACCAGGAGCTCCTTGATCGCATCACCAATGCTCAACAACAGAAGGAACACCTTCAACAGGAGAAGATGCGCCTCATCACCAATTCTGATCCACAACTTGAATTGGTTGTACTTTCGAGGCTTCCAGAGGTCAAGAATGACCTGGCAAAGTTCTTAGCACAGCTTGTGGTATTTGGTACCCCACCTCCTGGATTTGAAGGAGTAACACCAGAGCAATGGGCCTACCAGGACCTGCTGGATCAGGTCAATGAAGCTCAGGAAGAACAGGCAGCTTTGAAGGTTACTCTTGCTCAGCTTCACATGATTCCTGATTGTGTACAGGAGGTGATACTCAGAGATCGACTTGATCTCGTGGAAAGTCAACTTGTCCAACATGTCATAAGACTTAGCAATCCGCCTAATGGATGCGAGAAAAGTATTGTACCATTTTTTTTCTCCCCATGTATCATTTTAATGACCATGTTTTAGACTTACGGCACACCATCGAGGCACTTATACTGAGTCCAGCCTCAACGAAGGACTTCCTCAATGTTCCCAACCCAACTCAGGCTGCAGATCTTCATGCAATGTCCCCACACCTGAGATCTGACAACCGTCCAACTCATATCGCAGCTCATGATGTTGTTGTATCAGCCACCTTTGACCAGGGCCCATATTTAAAGGTCTCCAATGCAGTGTCTATTATGGCAACGACAGGCAGCAATATGACCACCAGGAGTCTCGCATCTGGGATCCCCGAAGGTAGCGTCTCGCCACGGGGATCTTTAGAGGGTTGCTCCAAGAAAGGCCTCCGATTTTTCAAGAACAAGTTCACATTTCGCTCTAGGCGTGAGGGTCCGCATTGATAGGTAGTTCGTGATGCACGTTTCATAGTGTGCAATTGGTAGTTGGATTATCGTTTCCTCTTCTGTTATACTTCTCGTTATCCGCCTATTGCTACCATCCATGTCCTCAAAATGTCCAATTCTGTTGTCACTCTAACTAGCGTCGACCACGATCATGATGTATATGTGTACTATGTCCTTTTTTAAATCAAATATTGTTTCTTTCGTGCTTATGTCAACCCGGACACTTGGAGGTGAACGATACTCAGCAGAGAACAAACATAGCTCCAACAGAAGCTTCACGTTGGCAACACCTCGCAAAAATAATTGGGGTAGTCGTTGAATAAAATAATATTAGAATAAGACACATAAGTACACAGAGTAACTGCCTATTCCAACATTGTTTCAACGCGTATCGTGAGCACCTCAACTTCATTCGCGCCGTTGACAATATGGGTTGGTGATGTGTTGGCACGTCCGGCAGAGGGATGCGGGTGAGGGGTGGATGCATGGGATGAACACAGCGTCGGCACTGAATAAGTAAATGGGATCACTAAAACAGAATTGAGCCAATTTGCACGATGAATAAGTCATGCACGACATACCCATTCCTTGACAATAGCCCAACTAGTGTCCACTGATAACTTGAATTCTTTTTGGTATAGTAGTGTTCATAATCGCGTCACATCAGCCGTTGGCTGAGTCTGACTCGAAATGCGATGAGAGACTGGAGTGCGTTGAGTGTGTCGGACTGAGTGACACGTGCAACGTCTCTCAGCATAGGCGTCAGATGAGTCGTTATGTTTTCGATTTGAGGCATGCAGAGGTGAAGCCGAGGTTGGTGTTGGAAGATTAGCACCATTAAATACTGTCGTCAAGGATCAATGACACGAGGACCGAGGTAAGGATGAGGGGATTACGCCTAGAATAAAGGGAGCGCGTAGAAATGAGGCACGACCGATGCAAGGAAAAAGGGAACCTGATGGGAAGGGGAAGCGTCCTAGGGATACTGCATCAGCACCAACGATTTCGTCTAGAATAAAGAAATCCTGACAAAACTTACAAAAAAAGACTAATCTGTCCCATGATACACGATATTTGTCGTATTCCCTCCAAAATCTCTACTTCATCGCGCCGAACGGTACATGAAAGGAGGCAGACTTGGCTGATGAGATATTCACAATGACGAGGGTGACACGTTGAGCGGAAAAACACGCTCGCAGGGGAAAAAAGTGGTGACCTGTGGAGACGATGGAGACGACGGAGACGATGATCTCAGGATTGACAACAGGTCCGCACATTGGGACTAGAAGGGATAAGTCAATATATGCCATGGTTTTTTGTCGATAAAACACACATGACTCACTGGTTACCTGCAGATAGCCCCGCATTCCACATCTTCAATCTGTGAGCTCCTACTTCAGCGTGCACCAAACGTCGTCGTCGCTGAGGGTTAATTCCAAGGCTTGTCGCTCTCGCTCACGGTCGTCAGTTTAAACTGGGTTGTATTCGTCAATTTAAAGCTTGTCCTTGAGGTGAGGTGTTGGATATTTGGCTTAGATTTGAGGGATAGTGCGACGGAGACTGGGAAAGATGAGCACACGTTTTGAGCTCAGGTTGTAGTGGTTGTAGTTCATGGAGGATGGGCGACATAGCAGAGACGGTTTTGGACGAGATCAACCATAACTCTAACGCCTAATGCACGAAGTGTTAGCACTACCATTTATTACCGTTGAGTGTAAGGGGCTCACAGACAATTTTACGCCTCCAATTCCCAAACCACAACACACGTTGGCCCGCCATATCCATACTCCCCCAAAATCCATCCAGTTCCCGTCCATTTGTGGGACGAGAGTGGATGAAAGGTGGACGATGATTAGGTGTAATGAGCACCTTGGAAACTTGGACCAAGGGCGGTGAAGGGTGAAAGGGCGTTGGTCAGAGCGTGGTACGTGGCATTGGGTGGGGAAGGATGTCATCTGTGGAATCAAGTCAACCACGACGCTGAAGTACTTCAAACGGATACGCACATACTATGCCAAGTGTCAGCATCTTTGTTCCCAATGGAAGGCTACAAAGAGACTGAAAATAAATTCACAATCTCGCCATGACCAGACATCCAAGTACGTCGCCATATGGCATCCTTATCCGAAAGTGTATTGTTATCCCGTTCCAAAATGCACAGTATGTTGAAGTAAGGTCAGGAATTTGATTTCTGAAGGGATGCAGCAAGGTTGTCGGCGCATAGGATTGTAGATTTGGAACGCCGTGGCTGAAGCCAAGTCATTAGTCGGGCCCAGTTCCGATGCGGATATGCGAGAGGTACTAGACTGAGCATGCTGTTGATTGAGATTCAAGCAGTTAACATTTTTACATCGATCCCAGATAGGTGTAACTAAAATAATAATGTGTATGTGATGAGCGTTTAGTAGCTTGAGGAAAAAGAGATAAAAGAGACACTTACTGTGCGTCAACGAGGTGTTGGGATGACTGTAGGCTCCCTCGCGTCGCATCTGTCACTAAAAGTGGTTCCCAGAAACAATGTCCTGACGCGGAATAAGGGTATAGACCGTCGGGAGGTAGGCTTTGGTGAGCCATTGAGTGGTGTAGAGCAGCTCGTCCGACGGCGAGGCCGTGGAGGAATTAGTTCTGGTTGAAGAGTGGCTTGGCACAGCCACTTGTTCCTTCCCAATTGGAATAAATCAGTGAACCTGAAATCAAAAGCGTTTCTTTAACTTCAGATGCTTTCAGGGGGTCGATAGGGGTGGGTGGGGATGATATTTTTGTAATCTCGAGCTGAAGAGCACATAGGCCAATGCGTCATCGTCACTATTGTGTGGTCATGAGCGGTTAACTTGGGCGTGATCTGAAAATAGGACACCTCATTGACATCCCTCGTCGTCTCGCACCTCCCCTTGGTCTCAATCATCATCATCCCTCTGGCCTCACGCTTCACCCTCGCCCACTCTTTCCCGTTCAATTCCTCCTTTCCCATTCATATCCTCGTATACACACTCTAATTTCACTCACACACAATACCGCACGCCCTTCAAGAACGTTCAACGTGAAGACAAAAAAGCACTTGGGATTCTTTTCGTGGTCCGATGACATAGATATAGCGGTGTACTGTATAAAGAAAAGAAAGATATAATGAAAATATGCATTAACATGCGAGAGCGATCAAAACTACTCCGATACAACAGGTGATCAAATTTAATCGGCCACCCTTATCCAACCTCAACACCTCTCTCCTCTCCTCCTAATATATCAGATTGTACCTCCGCTCCCTCCTCCCTTTCAACACGCCGCTCCCCCAACCCAAACGTCCCTAGATTGCCCTCGCGCATTCCCACCACTGCATCTCTACACGGTTGTGGCCTCATTGCGACGACTGATATATCGTCACGGTGAAATGAGAACAGCCTCATGATGAGGCGTCCCATGCCTGGCTCGGGGACCGCAGGGAGACGATGACAAGAAGTTTGAAACAAAAGTTGTGACATCCAGTCCGTAGATGGCCAGAGTACAACCGTTGGCTCATAGACCAACGTTGACGAGGCTGGTAATAGTGTGCTCACGCCGAGGAAAGAATGGCGCGGAGAGACAGGAGGACGTAAAAACATAAAACATAATAAAAATAACGAGCTGCCTTGCATCTTTGGCTCATAGACCGGATGTGGTGGGTTCATGCAAAACGTAAGGCTTAAATGAGAGAAACCATCCATATGCCAAACGCTGACGGACGACGCCACCCTCTGGATCACAGACGGCGAGGATGAGTGAAAGAAAAAAAAAGGAATAAAATCACCAAAAAGGTAGGGCGATAGAAATAGACGAAATAAGATGAAGGAAAATCCAGCCCCATGAGCCGGACATAGATAGCTGATATCAGAACGGAGAAACAAGGCGGGACCAAGGATAAACCCCCACCCGCTGACCAGACAGACAGCCTCTTTCTGGCAGAGACCGCAGAAGGGTAGAAGAGAAATGTTCACTTCCCCGTGTGGATCATGCGTAGATGATCACAGTCCAACACCCAACTGAAAAAACGTTGGTGGGGAAATGAATAGAAACGCAAAGGAAAAACAAATGATCCATCTCGGGCCAGCCACGCATAGACGATGAGTGACATTATTTGGCTAGAACGACTGGCTAGATGAGGATGAAAATAAAATCAAGCAAAACCCATCCCTGCGTAAACCGCTCATAGAAAGATGCGGAACCGCCTCCCGCTCATGGACCGGTGGTGGTGAGGATGAGTTCTAGAATAAATCAAAAACCTAAACCTAAACTGACCGCTCATAGACAGTCAGTCACAACGACCTGGTTCATATTCCAGATGACCTCAGGATCAGGAAAGGAGATTGAAAATTCATGAATTGAAAGAAAGAAACCAAAAAGCGGTAGCAAGGGGTGGACGAGTAGAGGTACATTGATTTAGGGGAGAGTACTCACTCAGACTCGGGGTGTTGGAGCGTGAAAACATCTCATGAAACTGGGCAATGTCCTAGAAAACAAATAAAATATCAGCACAGATGAGCTCCTGGAAACTCACTGGTACCGCCTAACATGCACTTCCACTCCCTCTCAATGTCAGAGGTCTTGCGAGAATTTGGCTACGATTCCAGCGACCATGGCGTAGGTTGAGCATTCTTCATACCTCAGTCCTCGAGTAATGGGCATAAAGCAATATTCTAGAGAGCAGAAAGGAGGCGAGATGGTGGTCATGGGTGAGGGTTTGGGATGAGTCGACGTTACAGGAATCAACGTTACCACCTGATGTCAGGTTTGATTTGGTCACAGTGTAACACAAATCTCAGTTCAAACTCTAAAAATAGATTGACCGACCTCGCCATGCTGAATTGCACTCTCTCGTCAATGCATTATCGACGCCAACTCATGTATACATACGTCATAAGAAGAGCTTGAGTATTAAAATACGCTGATCTTCTCTTCTTTTTTCCCGTCGTTCCCGATCCCCACATCTCCGATCCTACCCTAGCGTCTTCCCTCCTTGTGTTCATGATGTCATCTCATTTATTACCCGCAATCTGAGAGAACGATCGAGTATACAACAAAGCAAAGTAAAGAAGAGAAAGTAAAGAATAGAAAGAAAGAGAAGGAAAAGAGGTAATCATTAAAATAAGTATCAATGCATGCGAAATTCACTATAAATCCAGCCAGCTTGAGAGGTGAGAGATATGGGCGGGACGAGCAGAGTGCAGTACTCGATGTGTGAGAGTCATATTCGCCTCATGAGGTAACGGTACATACAACCGGCGGGAGATAGTTTGACACCACCCGCATTTTCGACAACCCCTGGCTCCCCATTCCACACGCCCCCTATCGTCTTACTGTAGCCACGCCTTCTCCCCTTCAAAGGTCGTCCCACCCAACGCCTTCTACATCGAATCACCACAACACATGATATTAGCCCGTGCAACGCCGTCCACAATCATCTAACGGGTTAATTGTTGTGCCGCGAACAGGACGTTCTCGATTGCTTCGAAAAGAAAGGCGAGGGTGCGGTACTGGTTTCGCAAGCAACGAGTGAGAAGTCAGCAATATGAATTTGGTGAGGAGGGCACAGTGACGCAGAGTCATGCATCGTTGTATTTTGTGGAGAGACAGACAATGCCATGAGGGGTTCGGATGATGCACTTAGAGAGTGGTGCTTCGAACGAGCTGGGGAGAGGCTAGATTGGGCTCTACTGCGAGAACTGCATTGCATTCCTCAACCCATACTGGCAGAGAACGGCAGATACTAGGGTTGGATGGGCATGATATTGTTATTTCAAGTCGTAGTGGGGTTCAGTGGCAATTACACAGTCTACCATTTCATTTTATTTTAGGTCTATATCATGCGCGATGGTTTCCGCTTGTGAGATCGACTCTCACTCGTGTCGTCTCATATTACCTCCCTATATCGTGCATCAATTTCTATTGTTACTTGATTCAGCTGGCAACCAAACATCAGAATCTCGGAAGAACCAGCGGACGCTTTACAAACATTTAATTCTTAATATCATGACCAATCGGACTCAACACGAAGAGTTCTAAGCTGGGAAATCAGATACTCCTCGTAACACAATCGAATCACAACTGCATCTATATGAAACACGGTATTTTTTGCTAAGGGAACGGATCTGGGGTGCGGGCGGGTTTACCATATATAAACGGGAGGTACTGGAGACCATAATCGTGGTTCACACGTACATATGATGCTCTATAATTTAAGTCGAGGTGTCGAAGTGGTAGAATAGCAAGGAAAGACAGGTTGCTGTTGTCCAGGACGAACCTCTCAGTGGACGGGTGCATACTGCCCCTACACCATACCGACCATGGGTAATTCATTCTATCCCAACCGCAATAAAAGGATTCAAATTAGGGATGAACATCGTTATGCTGAGTGAGAATGAAGATGAAGTGAAAGGACACGAATGGAAATCAAGATATACTGACACCACCTCTGGAAGACGATTGATGATGATGCGCGCGCTATAGTGACGATGCCTCAGAGCTAACACGCGTTCAATCATTCGGTCGATGAAATAGGACGACATGATTGGGAGATGGTGGCTTGTCATCCTCCGCTCAGGGCGTAGCGATATCTCTGAGTGAACCATGATATTTGTCAGGTGATGCTTGCAGCTATATTGAACATCCCACCCCATTGTATTGAGTGTGAAGTTGGGACGTAGCTCTGATTTGTCAGTTCCTTGATTTCACTCCAGATAAGCAACTGATCGCACGAGCGCATGAGTGAATCAAGAAATATGTGGGCCTGAGGTATGTTACCCACGGTCATCTTCCAGAGTAAAACCACGACGCGAGTGGACAGTTTGACATCATTTCAAAACCCGAAACACTGCCGATAAGATTAGATTCACTGATCAGATAGATTTGACAGCATGAATGTCAGGTGCGGCTCAACGCCCCATGGTGCTACGCCGCAATCATCGATAAACCTTTTCCAACCACCATAAACAATACTTACACTTACTGAATACCAAGCTACTGCTAAGTAAAATGCCAATCAAACTCGAGATTACAGGAGAAGTTTCGATTGAGCCATGCAAGGCCCTCAGCGAAGATTACTACTGGTGCATTCTGTACGAAATACTTCAACATACATACATGACCCTTGCTAATTGCTTCGTCTCACAGTATCTTGGGTCCCACAGGCGCGGGCAAGAGCAGCGTAAGCGTCCATGGGCTTCGCATGTTTGCATTCTTTACTTACCCTTGTTATTACCTCCAAATGTAGTTCATCGAATCGCTGGCTGGAGAGGGTCAACCCTTGGGGATCTCGAAGGACCAACTGGCCGGATTCACGCAAGAAGTCACTGCTTATGAAGTAAAGAATGCAAAAGTGCAATGGGATGAGTATACCTGTCCACTCTACTTAATCGACGCTCCTGGTTTCTCCGATAGCAAAATATCGGAACTCGAAATCATAACAAAGGTGAAACAGTGGATGAAAGACCAAGGGTGAGTTGCAATATCAATGGAATTTTTGATGTTATCATAACACCATATGTTTCTGCTTATATTCAATCAGTGTTTTGGGGGTCAATGGAGTACTGTATCTCAGTCCTATAACAGATACAAGAGCTCCAGGGAGCAAACGGCGGACTATTAAAATGATTCAATTGCTCTTGCACAACAATGCTTTCTGTCGTCTCAACATTGTCACCACTATGTGGGACAGGTTGAGCAACCCACAGGCCAAAAAGCGTGCAGAAACCAACTTTGCACAGCTCCAAGATGATATCTGGAAGGTATCTTTATTTTGTCTACTAGCATTATTTCTATTTTTATAACCTTTTACATTGCGATTCCAGGGCCCAATTAGTAGAGGTGCAAAGATATCCAGATACCACAATGACTTTGATTCAGCCATCCAAATACTACAGGGTGTTATCGAGGTCAAAAGTCCAGGCCTTGTTCCATTGCATAACCACCCAATCGAACCAGAGGGTGCTTCTGCTCCACTTCTATACCAGGAGCTCCTTGATCGCATCAGCAATGCTCAACAGGAGAAGGAACTCCTTCAACAGGACAAGATGCACCTCATCACCAATTCTGATCCACTACTTGAATTGGACATGCTCTCAAGACTCCCAGAGGTCCAGGACAGCCTGGCAAAGTTCTTAGGACAGCTTGTTGCATTTGGTAGGCCGCCTCCAGGATTCGAAGAAATACCAGAGCGATGTGTCTACCAGAATCTACTGGATCAGGTCAACGAAGCTCAGGAGGAACAGGTTGTGTTGGAGGCCGCCCTGGCTGATCTTCAGATAAATCCGAATCCTGCATGGGAGGCGACGCTTAGGGGTCAACTCGATCTTGTGGAACACGACCTTGTTGAACACATCAAGCAGCTGGTGAAGCATGGTGCTCCGCCCAAAGGTTATAAGACAGGTATTTGCAATTCAATCATAACTGATTTTTTTACTGACTATGTTTGAGCCATGGAGCAGGCCCTTGTTGGCATCTCATTAGGAACAGTCTTGAAATATCGAGTGGAGAAAGGCATCCAATCTTTCAAGGACACCCTCGGATTCCGCTCCCGACCCGACTCAAAGGGTCGTCATTGAAGCCTCAACATTCATTCTCCTTCTTTCCCAATTCCAATCCATCACCTTGTATATCTCCCTTTGCAATGCTCACAACCAGTCATTCACATTGGCCTCATACTGTTCATCACCACGGCATCCAATTCTCTCTCAATCACAACAATGCCAGCAGAGGTCCCTGTTTCGTTCTTCGACATCGTGTCATTCACGTGTTCACCTTTGTCCTCATCACGAAGCTCACAGTATCTCCTCGTCATTCCGGAGCTAGCTCGCTCTGTCGCTTTCCTTTTCTTCATTTCTTTTGCATTGGACTTTGGTCAAGGCTTATCGTTGTCGCTTTGCTCTTGCTCATTCGCATTTTGTGATGCACCACAATATTAGATAGATCCTTTGTTTCGTTTACTAATGTATTACATTTGTTCATTTCATGTGCGATAAACCCACCGCGCTATTAAATGGGCACGATTCGGTTGGGTGATAGGTGGTTGATGGCTCGCCTTGGATGGTGCTGAGTGTGGAGGTCAAGCTGATATTCCAAGATGATGTTGGTGCGCCGGCATTCAAATATTCAGGTACAACTAATCTCGCAGACGAAGAACTATGTTTCGTGCACGACATATGAATATAAATCTAACCACTGAACTCAGTCACCATGGCGTTGCGTCCCGAACATGTCAATGAGCTGAGCCGTGATCTATAAATAGATCTCCTTATTAACCACTGGCACATCGTCATCGAGAGTCGTCCCCTTTCTTTCACTCGCTCATCCCTTCATCTCTCCTCTCGTATTCACATTCATGTGTATTGAACTCTAATTCATATTTCAGTTTATCGATCAATGTGACGATGATAAAGATAATTCGACGACGACGAATCGGTCCAACGACACGGCATATAGGACGAATACAAATCTAATCACCTCTGACCTCAATCTCTCATTGATCTCCTACCCCATCCTCTCCTCCAACCAAACCTCCCCGTCATTCCCGCACACATCCCCCCCTCCGAAAGGTATTTTTAGATATAATTCTCTATTGCAATGCCCGTCGCAGTTCATAGTGTAAAGTTGGTAGTTCGATTGTCCTTTTTCCCTTATGCTTATCACTTCTCTTTCTCCACCAGTTGTTACCATCCATGTCTTCAATATGTCCGATTATATCGTCGCTCTATTTAGCGTCGACTATGTTTGCGTATAAAGATGTTCTCATTTTGAAAACAAATCCCGTTTCTTCAGTTCCTTCATCGACCCAGATTTTCGGGAATATAAAATGAGCAGAGCACAAACATAATCCCGGCGAGAGAATCGCGTTAACACCTCACAGAAACTGGGGTATTTGTTTGGTTAAATAATATTAGAATACAACATGGAAATACACAGCGTCACTGTCTATTCTACCATCATCTGCACGCGCAATGCAGCACCATAACCTAGGTCACGCCGTCCGACAAGATGGGTTGGTGATGCACTGACGGGTTGGGTAGGGGAGCGCGCTCGAGAGTGAGCGCATGAGATGAACAAATGGTCGACATGAATTGGAACACTAGAAAAGACTTCAGTCAATAAACGCAATGAACCAGGCAAGTATGACTTACTGATTGCTTAAAGTTAACCCAACTAGCGTCGGCCGATAACTTGAATCATCAGCAGATCCCAGTCGTCGTAATCGCAACCACATCAGCCGGTGACTAAATCAGACTCGATATGCGATGAGAGACAGTAGCGCGTTGAGCGTGTCGCACGGAGCGACAGATGCACGCGACTCTCAGCCCAGGAATCAGATGTGTTGTTACGTTTTCAGGTTGAGGCTGGAGGAAGCGAGGTCGTATTTAGCGTCGCGATATCGGCTCCTTATATACTGTGGCCGAGGATCGGTGTCATGGGGTAAGGATAACAGGGTTACGCATAGAAATAACGGGAGTACGTAGAATTGAGGGATGACCACGAAGTGAAGCAACGATGCAAGGAAGGGTGAACCTGCGGGGAAGAGTCCTAGGGATACTGCATTAGCGCTAGCGACTATCATACAACGATAAAACATACAACAAGCCGCCTGTCCCTTGATACGCGTTGCTCGTGGTATCCCCCCCCAGAGTCTCCAGTTCATAACGCCAAACAGGACATCCAAAAGGGCAAGCTTGGTCGACGATTATGAGGGTGATACGTTTAGTAGAAAAACATGCTCGCATGGGAAAAATAAGGAGACCTGTGGAGATGATGGATCCGATGATCCAAGGATGGACAGAGAGGTCCGTATATTGAGCACTACTTAGAAGAGACAGAAGTCAATACATGCCGTCGGTTTCCTGTTGATAAAAATACACGACTCACCAGTTGTCTGGGGATAGCCCAAATGCGCATATAGTCAACGTGCATGGTGCGACTCCAGAGTGTACTAGATATCGTTGTTAAAGGTTGATTCCTATGTTGATCGTTCTCGCCCATGGTTGTGAACAGGGTTGCACTTGTCCAGGGTAACAACTATACGATGGTGACAATAGTGAGGTTCTGGGTGCTAGGCGTGATGAAGACCGGGAAGGAAGAGGAGGGATTGAGGCTAACGTTACAAGTGGTTGTAGACAGGGTTGGTGGAAGGAACACGGGCGGTGTAGCGGGGACATTTCTTGGATGATTTCCACCACAATTTTAAAGCCTGCTGATGTCCCAATGTCAGTACCACTACGTACGATAGTTGAGTTTAAGACGCTCACGGACATTTCAACACCTCCAATTCCCAAAGCACAACGCCTGTCAACCGTCACATCCGTTTTCCTCCAAAATCCAAACCGTGCCCGCCCACTTGCGGGATGAGAGTAGAAGGGCATTGGTGATGATTAGGTGTGATGAGCACTTTGAAGCTCAGACTGCGAGTGGTAAAAGGATGAACAGATGTTGGTTTGAGGGGTGATACATGGCATTGGTTGAGGAAGCATAACAGCTGCGGGATACAGACAGCCACGCACTCACAGTGAACGTTGAATGGCAAGTCATGGACAATCAAAGGCAAACGTGTTGTGGCTGTTTGTTTATTTTAGAGCTCGATGAGGTGGGCGGCACTGCCACGGGGGTCTGGGCCGGTCTATTTTGATTCTTTAACTACACTGTCGGTGTAACACGCAACTCTTCATCAACCATCCATCAGTCTGAACCCTAAAAATAGATCGCCCGACCTCACCGCGCCAGGCTGCACTCCCTTGTAAAAGCGTCATCAACGCCAACTCATGTCTACATACGTCATAAGAAGAGCTCGAATATTAAAATACACCAATATTCTCTCCATTTTTTCCGTCATTCCCAATACCCCACGTTTAAAATCCTACCTAGGCTCTTTCTCTCCTTCACTTCGTGATGTCGCCTCATCTATTACCCGCAATACGAGAGAAAGATCGACTACATGACGAAGAACAGTAAAGTTGAGAAAGTAAAGAAGAGGAAGACAGAGAGAGAGGGATGTAATCATCGAAATAGGGATCAATACACGCGAAATGCAATATGAACCCAGTCAGCTTGAGAGGTGAGAGATATGGGCAAGGCGGGCGAAGTGCAACGCTTAATGTGTAGGATCATATTCGCCTCATGAGTTGATGGTACATACAACCGGTGGGGGATAGTTCGACACCAAACGCACTCCTCAGCTGCATTTTCGATGACGCCTGCCTCCCCATCCACCCCTCCCCTTATTTCCCACTGTAGCTACGCTTCTCCCCTTCCACTGCCATCCTATCCAACATCCTCTGCACCAAATGACCACTCACACAACACACTATATGACCCGGTGCAACGAAGTCCACAATCATCTCATGCGCTAAATTGTTCTGCCACGAACCTGAGGGTGTTGTCCATTGCTTCGGAAGTAAAGGTGGAGGTGCGGTACCAGTTATGCAGGCAAAAAGCGGGAACTCGGCAATATGGATTTGGGGAGGGGGATCGAGCTGGGTCGTCGTAGGCTGTGGAGAGACGGACGGTGCCGTGGAGGGTTCGGATGATGTTTTTGGAGAGTGGGGGTTCGAACAAGCAGGGGAAAGACTAGTTGGGCTCGACTGCGATATCTGCGTTGCATTCCTCGACCCCATACTGGCAGAGGACGACAAACAATACGGTTGGATGGGCATTGTATTTTTATCTCAAGTGGCAGTGTGGGACAAGTGTGTACACAGTCTTTCATTTTGTTTTATTTTAGATCTATAGCATCCATGACGGTTTCCACTTATAACGTCGTCTCTCACTCGTGTCATGTCATATTACATGTCCATATCGTGCATCAAGTTCCATTGTACATGTATTCGGTTTGGGGAACAAACATCAGAATCTGAGAAGAACCAATGGACCCTTCGCAAACATTTAATTTTTAATATCACGACCAATGGAACTCAGCATGAGGTCCAAACTGGGCAATCAAATATTGCTCGTTGCACAATCGGATCATTACCGCATCTAAACCAAAGACAGCGTTTTTGCTAAGGGAACAGATCTGGATGGCGGGCGAGTTCAGCATATACAAATAGGAGGTACTGGAGACGATAACCGTGGTTCGCGTGTACGAAGGATGCTCCATAGTGCAAGCCGAGGTGTCGAGGTGGTGAAAGAGCAGGGAAAGACGGGTAGAGGTTGTCCAGGACGAACCTCTCACTGGACAGGTGAGTACTACCCCTACACCATGCAGACCATGGTAGTTCATTCTATCTCAACAGGTAGAAAAGGATTTAAAGGAGGAGTGAACATGGCCATGCTGAGTGAGGATGAAGGTGAGGTGCCATGGCACGAACGGCAATCAAGATAACCTGACCCCACCTCTCGAAGACGGTTCACAATGATACGCGCTCTATAGTATCGACGCCTTAGAGCTAACACGAGTATAATTGTATGGGCGACGAAATAGGATGACATGATTCGGCGATGGTGGATTGTCATGCTCCGCTCAGGGCGTAGCGATACCGCTGAATGAACCACGATAATTAACAGGTGACGCTTGCAGCTATATTGAACGTCCCACCCCATTGTATTGAGTGTGAATTTTGAACCTGGCTCTGATGTGTCAGTTCCTCGACCTCAATCCGGATGAGCAACCGACCACACGAGTGCGTGAGCATAGAATCAAAAGCTGCATGAGCCTGAGGTACATCACCCACGGCCGTCTTCCAGAGTGCACCCACTCGGCGAGTGGTAGAGATCTTGAGATTGTCAGCTCGTCAGGTTGGCTTAACGCCACTTCACACCCAGAAACGCGGCCGATAAAATTAGATTCACTGATCAGATAAGTTTGACAGTACGAAGGTCAGGTGCCGCTCGACGCCTCATGGTGCTACGCCGCAATCATCGATAAACATTTTCCAATTTACAACCACCACAAACAATAGTTGCGCTTACTGAATATCAAGCTACTGCTAAGTAAAATGCCATTCAAACTGGAGATCACAGGAGATGTTTCGATTGAGCCATGCACCTCCATCACGCAAGGTTACCGGTGGTGCATTCTGTATGAAATACTTCATATGCATACATGACCCTCACTAATTGCTTTGCCTCACAGCATCCTGGGTCCCACAGGCGCGGGCAAGAGCAGCGTAAGCGATTTTGGGCTTCACATGTTTTCATTATTTACTTTGTTATTCCCTCCAATTATAGTTCATCGAAGCACTGGCTGGGGAGGGTCAATCGTTGGGGATCTCGAAGGATCAACTGGCCGGATTCACCCAAGAAGTCACTGCTTATCAAGTAAAGAATGCAATGGTGCAAGGGTATAAGGATACCCGTACACTCTACTTAATCGACGCTCCTGGTTTCTCTGATAGCAAAATGTCGGAACTGGAAATCATAACAAAGGTGAAACAGTGGATGAAAGACAAGGGGTGAGTAGCAATACCATTTTAATTTCGATGTTATCATAACACCATATGTTTCTGCTAATATTCACTCAGTATTGGGAGGGTCGACGGAGTACTGTATCTCAGTCCAATAACTGATACAAGAGCTCCAGGGAGCAAACGGCGGACTATTAAAATGATTCAATTGCTCTTGGATGACCATGGTTTCCAACATCTCAACATTGTCACCACTATGTGGGACAGGTTAAGCAACCCACAGGCCAAAAAGCGGGCAGAAACAAACTTTGCACAGCTTGACGATGATATTTGGAAGGTATCGTTATTTTGTCTACTAGTATTATTTTTATCTTTATAACTTTTTACACTGTGATTCCAGGGTCCAATTAGTGAAGGTGCACAGATATCAAGGTTCCACAATGACTTTGATTCTGCAATCCGAATACTACAGAGGATTATCAACATCAAAGGTTATGACTGGGCGCCGTTGTATGTCAACCCAATCAAATCAGAGGATGCTTCTGCTCCGCTCCTATACAAAGAGCTTCTCGATCGCATCAGTAATGCTCAACAAGAGAAGGAATACCTTCAACAGGAGAAGATGCAACTCATCACCAATCCTGATCCACTACTTGAATTGGATGTGCTCTCAAGACTTCCGGAGGTCAAGGGCAACCTGGCGAAGTTCTTAGGACAGCTTGTGGCCTTCGGTACCCCACCTCCTGGATTTGAAGGAGTACCAGAGCGATGCGTCTACCAGGATCTACTGGATCAGGTCAACGAGGCTTGGGAGGAGCAAACAGCTTTGAAGCACGCTCTTGTTCACCTCCACACAAATCCCGATCGTGTATCTGAGATGATACTCACACATCAACTTTACCTTGTCGAACAGGATCTTGCGCAACATGTGACAACTCTCCTGGAGCGTGGCACTCCCCCGGAGGGATGCAAGAAAGGTATTCATCACTTGTCTGTAATGCTTCATTTGGCTGACTGGCTTTGAATATTAGCTTTGGAACATGCCCTTGGGCCACCCATAATACCGGAGGAGGCCCTGCCATCATGGTCTCCGCCCTCGTCGAGTGGCCCCGTCCCCATCCCCCCCAATCACACTGCAATGTCGGAAATAGCATCGACAGTTCCGATACCTGCCCACACTACGGCTCGGACTGCCACTCGTCCTGAAAACGACGTTAGCGGACAAGCTGCTGTTGAGCTGTCTCCATCCTTGATCGTCCCCGATACTGTGTCTACCACAGCAATACCAGGCCGGGGTGATATGACGATTCGTCATCCCGCATCTGCGACTCCCGAAGGCAGCATCTCGTCACGAGGACCTCTCAAACATCGCTTTAACAAAGGTGTCCAATCTTTGAAGGACAAATTTACATCTCGCTCTAGACGCGAGGGTCGTTGTTAATAGGCAGTTTCTTCTCCATTCGCGTCGGAGTTTGAGGTACGTAGTTAGTAGTTTTATTGTCGTTTCTTCTTGCCTTCTGCTCCTCGATCTCCGCTTACTGTTACGGTTCATGTATTGAATATGACCAGTCATGTCATCACTCTATTCACCATCGATAAAAATGTTCTTTTTTCACAAAAAATTCATGATTCTTTCGTTTTTGCCTCAACCCGGAAATGGAGTCAGAAAACAGATGCAAACCCAGCGAGAGGATCGCTCTAACAAGGCCTCGCAAAAACTGGGGTAGTCGTTTGGTAAAATAGTATTAGAATAACACGTGTAGGTACACAGAGTGGCTGTCTATTCTAACATCATCCCCATGCGTAATGGGGGCGCCTCAACCTCATTCACACTGTCAGCAAGATCGGTTGGTGATGCGCTGGTGCGTTGGGCAGCGGAATGGGGGTAGGTGCATGAGATGAGCACGGCGTCGGTACTACATCAGCGAATTGGATCACTAGAAGAGAGTTAAGCCGGTGAGCGCGATGAACAAGCCATGCACAGCATACCCATTACTTGAGGATAGCATAACTAGCGTCCACCGATATCTTGAATCCTTTTTGGTATTGTAGTCGTCGTAATCGCGTCACATCAGCCGTTGGCTGAGTCAGACTCGAAATGCGATGAGAGACTGGAGTGCGTTGAGTGTGTCGGACTGAGTGACACGTGCAATGTCTCTCAACATAGGCGTCAGATGAGTCGTTATGTTTTCGATTTGAGGCATGCAGAGGTGAAACCGAGGTTGGTGTTGGGACATTAGCACCATTAAATACTGTCGTCAAGGACGAGGTAAGGATGAGGGGATTACGCATAGAATCAAGGGAGCGGGTAGACATGAGGGGCGACCGATGCAAGGCAAAATCGAACCTGATGAGAAAAGTCCTAAGGATACGGCATCAGCACCAATGCTTTCATCTAGGATAAAGAAATCCTGACAAAACTTACAAAAAAAAGTCTGATCTCTGTCCCATGATATGCGATGTTGATCGTAGTCCCTCCAAAATCTCTACTTCATCACGCGGAACGGTACATCCAAGAGGGTAGACTTGCCCGATTAGAAGTTAACGACGACGAGGGTGACAGGTTGAGCGCAAAAACACGCTTGTGGGGGAAAAAGTGAAGGCCTGGGGAGACGATGGAGACGATGATCCAAGGAGGTCCGCACATTGGGCACTGGCAGAAATATAAGTCAATACATGCCATCCTTTTTCTGTTGATAAACTACACATGACTCACCAGTTACCTGCAGATAGCCCCGCATTCCACATCTTGAATCTGTGAGGATCTACTTCGGCGTACACCAAACGTCGTCGCTGAGGGTTGATTGCAAGGGTTGTTGCTCTTGCTCATAGTTGACAGTCTAAGCTGGGTTGAATCTGTCAATTTGGAGCTCGTCCTTGGGTCACAAAAATGTGGTAGCGATGATGGTGAGGTGTTGGATATTTGGCTGAGATCCTGGGGGATAGTGCGACGGAGACGGGGAAGGATGAGCACGCATTTAAGCTCAGGTTGCTAATCGTGGTAGTTCAAGGAGGATAGGCGGTATAGCCTAGACGGTTTTGGACAAAATCAACCACAACTCTAAAGCCAAGTGTCAGCACCACCATTTATTATCGTTGAGTGTAAGGAGCTCACAGACAATTTTACGCCTCCCATTCCCGAACCACAACACGCGTTGGCCCGCCACATCCATACTCATTCAAACTCCATCCTGTGTCCATCCATTTGTGGGATGAGAGTGGGCGACAGATGGACGATGATTAGGTGTAATGAGCGCCTTGGGAACTTGGACTACGGGTCGTAAAGGATGAACGGGCGTTAGGCAGAGGGTGGTACGTGGCATTGGGTGGGGAAGGATGTTATCTGCGGGATCAGGTCAACCACGACGTCGAAGTACTGCAGCCTGATACGTACATACCATGCCAAGCGTCAGCATCTTCGTTCCCAATTGAAGGGTACAAGGAGACTGAAAATAAATTCTCAATCTCGCCATGACCAAACTGCCTAGTACGTCGACAAATGGCATCCTTATCCGAAACTGTACCGTCATCCCGTTCCTAATGCGGAGTATGCTGAAGCAAGGTCGGGATTTGGGTTCTGAAAGGATGTAACGAAGTTGGCGGTACATAGGATAGTGGATTTGGAACGCTGTGGCTGAAGACAGGTCTCTAGTTGGGCCCAGTTCCGATGCGGATATACGAGAGGTACTAGAAGGAGCATGCTGTTGATTGAGATTCAAGCAGTCAACGTCTTAACATCCACGCCAGATATGTATAACTAGAATAACAACATGTACGCGAGGAGCGTTTAGTAACTTCAGGAATAAAAATGGACGAGACACTTACTGTGCGTCAACATGATGTTGGGATGACTGTAGGCTCCCTCGTGTCGCGTCTGTCACTGATGGTCATTCCGAGAAACATGTTCTGACGATGGTATAAGGGTATAGACCACCAGGAGGTAGGCTTTGGTGAGCCATTGAGAGGTTTAGAGCAGCTCGTTCGCGGGCGAGGCCATGGAGGAACTGGTTCTGGTTGAAGAGTGGTTTAGCACAGCCACTTGTTCCTTCAGCTTTGTTCAAGAGCCCGATGCACCGCCACGAGTCTGGGCCAGTATGCCATCTTCGACTCCACACTAGGGGTAGGTGGCCCATCGCCGTCGTCGCTATCATATCTTTCAGCGCTGTTGACTGGGTGTAATCTAAAAATAGTTCACCTCGTCTCTGGTTGGCTCCGCACCCTCCCTGGTCTCGACTATCATCATCCCTCTGGCCTCCTCCTTCGCCCTCGCTCGCTCCTTCTCGTCCTTCCTTCTCATCCCTTTTCATGTTTAAATCCACATTCACACTTGAATTTTGCGAATATTTATGCTCTCACAATCCGCATGCTCATCAACAAGGATCAACACAGAGGCAAAAAGTACCCAGATTCTTTTCGTAGTTAGATGAGCATAAAACAACGTCAAGTAAAAACGGAAGAAAGGGTGAATATGAATACGAGGGCGATCAAAACTGATCCATGCACTCCGATACAACTGGTGATCAAATGTAATCGACCAACCTCGTCCATGATCCAACCTCAACACTCTCCTCTTCTCCTATTATCGTACCGTACCCCCACTCCATCCTCCCTTCCAACACCACGCTCCTCCAACCCAAACGTCCCTATAAAGTGCCCTACCACATCCCCAACTCTGCATCACTACACGGCAATGTGTCCACTCAGACGACTAATACATCGTCACGGTGAGACGCGGATATCCTCATGATGAGGCGTCCCATTCCTGGCTCGTAGAACGCAGGGAGAAGAGGAAAAGAAGTTGGAAAACGAACATTGTGACATCAAGCCCTCAGATGAATGGAACCTGGCCGTTGGGTTATAGACCAACGGTAACGAGGCTGGTAATAGTATGCATATATCTAGGAAAAGATGGAGACGAGGGACGGGAGGAAGTAAAAAAATAAAATAGAATAAATATAATGAGCTCTCCTTCATCTTTGACTCATACAGCAGATGCGGCGGGTTAATGTAAAAAGCAAGGGTTAAATGACAGAAATCATCCACATGCCAACGACTCATGGACGACTGACATAGCCACCCTCTAGCTCACAGACGGCGAGGATGAGTGGAAAAAATGAATAAAATCACCAAAACAGTGAGGCGATGGAAAGAAACAAAATAAATGAAAAGCAATCCAGCCCCATCAGCCACGCATAGGTAGCTGATATCAGAACAGACTAACGGCGCGGGACAAGGGACGAAACCATCTCTGCTCACCCGCTGACCACTTGTAGATGAACAGCCCGCCTCGTCAGAGAGGAAGACAGAATATGTAAATGACTGTTCGCATCACGGTGCAGAACAGCCACAGGTGTTCATCCAACGTCTGGCTGATAGGCCAGTGTGGTGAAGAAATGGACAGAAATGGATTGAAAAAAAGAAATACATCCATCCTAGCCACGCAGAGACGACTACATAGTAACCGCTGCTAGCTCGTAGATCAACAACCAGTGAGGTGAAAGTACCATGTCGGAAACCGCCCTCTGGCTGATGTACTGGTGGTGATGAGGACGAGTTCCGGAGTAAACGAATTAAATATCTAATCCCGGACTGACCGTCTATGAACGGTCAGTCACACAACATGGTTTGTAGACCAGATGGCCTCAGGATCAGGAAAAGGAATGGAAACAAAGAAAACAAAAAGCGGCTGCAAGGGGTAGGAGTGGAGGCGGTTGATCTGGGGGAGAGCACTCACCCATACTCGGAGCGTTAGAGTGTGAAAATGCCTCATGAACTGGGGCAAGTCCTGGAAAATAAGTGAAATGTTGGCAGATATGAGCTCCTGGAGACTCACCGGGATACCCTAACGTGTATATACATATCCCGTTCCCTCTCAATGTCAGAGGTCTTCAGAGAATTTTGGGCACAATTAAAGCGACCTGGCATAGTTCAATGATTCTTTGTACGTCAGTTCCCAAGGATTGAGCATGGAGTAGTATCCTGGAGAGCGGAAAGGAGGCAACATGGTGGTTGTGGTGGGGTTTAGGGATGAGCCAACGTGACAGGAATCAACGTTACAACCTTCTGTCAGGTTTGATTTGGTCACTGTGTAACACCGGATTCTAAAAATAGATTGGCGGCTGCACTCCCTTGTCAAAAGCATCATCCACGCCCACTCACGTATAGCTACGTCATAAAAAGAGCTTGAAGATCAAGATACAGTGATCTGCTCTTCGCTTTTCTTGTCGCTCTCGATCCTCCCCATCTACAATCCACCTTAGCGACGTCCCTCCTTGTTTTCATGATGTCATCTCATTTATTACCCGCAATCTGAGAGAAAAATTGGGTACATAACAAAGCAAAGTGAATGAGAGGAAAGAAAAAAAAGACGAAGAAAGAGAGAGAGAAGGTAATCATCAAAATGAATATTAATGCACCCGAAATCCAAAATAAATTCAGCCAGCTTGACAGGTGAGAGACATGGGCGGGACGAGCAGAGCGCAACACTCGATGTCTGGGGGTCATATTCGCCCCATACAGTAACGGTACGCACATCCGGCGGGAGATAATTTGATGAAATCAAAAGCACTTCTCACCTACATTTCCAACAACCCCCGCCTCCTCATCCCACATCCTCCCAATGTCGCCACACTTTCGCCCCTGCAAAGGTCGTCCCACCCATCACCTTCTGAGTCAAACGACCACTCACACAACACACGATATTAATAGCCGGTGCAACAACATCCACAATCGTCTCATAAGCTAATCATTGTTCCGCGAACAGGGTGTTGTTCGTTGCTTAAGGAGTAAAGGTGGAGGTGCGGTATCAGTTATGCAAGTGAAGAGCGAGAAGTCAGCAATATGGATTTGGGGAGGAGGATAGAGTCACGCAGAGTCATGTGTCATCGTATTATGAGGAGAGGCCGGTGATGCCGTGGAGGGTTCGGATGATGTTCTCAGAGAGTGGTGATTCGAAGAAGCTGGGGAGAGGCTAAATTAGCATCGACTCCGACGTCTGCGTTGCATTCCTCGACACCATACTGGCAGAAGACGACAGACGATAGGGTTGGATGGGGATAGTATTTTTATCACAAGTGGTAGTGTGCGGTAAGTGTGCACACATGCTTTCATTTTGTTTTATGTTAGATTTATAGCGTCCACGACGGTTTCAGCTTATAATATCGACTCTCACTCAGGTCATCATATCACACCCCGATATCGTGCACCAAGTTCCATTGTACCTTTATTCAGTTTGGCCAACAAATTATCAGAATCTCGGAAGAACCGACGGACGCTTCACAAACATTTAATTCCTAATATCATGACCAATCGCACTCAACACGAGGAGGTCTAAGCTGGGCAATCAGATACTCCTCGTAACACAATCGAATTACAACCGCATCTAACTGAAACACAGTATTTTTTGCTAAGGGAATGGATCTGGGGTGCAGGCGGGTTTACCATATATAAACGGGAGGTACTGGCGACCATAATCGTGATTCACACGTACATATGATGCTCTATAATTTGAGTCGAGGTGTCGAAGTGGTAGAATAGCAAGGAAAGACAGGTTGCTGTTGTCCAGGATGAACCTCTCAGTGGACGGATGAGTACTGCCCCTGCACCATGCAGACCATGGTGGTTCATTCTATACCCACAGCAAGAAAAGGATTTAAAGGACGAATGAACATAGTCATGCTGAATGGGGATGAACGTGAGGTGCAATGGCACGAACGGAAATCAAGATATACCGGTCCCACATCTCGAAGACGGCCGACGATGATGTGTGCGCTATCGTGTTGGCGCCTCAGAGCTAACATGCGTACAAATACAATTGTATAGCCAGCGAGATAGGATGACGTGATTCAGAGATGGTGCCTTGCCATGCTCCGCTCAGGGCGTGGCAATACCTCTAAATGAACCACGATAATTGTCAGGTGACGGTTGCAGCCATATTGAACATCCCATCCCATTGGATCGATTGCCAGTTTGAACGTAGCTTTGATTTGTCAGTTCCTTGACTTCAATAAGCAACTGATCGCACGAGCGCGTGAGTATAGAATTGAGCGCTGGGTGAGCCTGAGGTACATGACCCACGGCTGTCATCCAGAGTGAACCCACTCCGCGAGTGGTAGGGATTTCACAACTGCTGCCGCTAAAGTTAGATTCACTGCTCGGATAAGTTTGACACTGCAAAGGTCAGGCGATGTACAATGTGATTACCTCATGGTGCTTCGTGGCAATAATCATCAAATAGTACTAGTCCTTCCATCTTACAGCCATCCTAAACACTCCGAACGCTGCTTGGACCCACTGAATATCAAGCTACCACTGAGCAAAATGCCATCCAAACTCAAGATCACAGGAGAAGTTTCAGTGGAGCGGTACAAGTCTGTCGTGAAACCTTTCTACTGGTGCATTCTGTATAGAATACCTCGACAAACATGCATTACCCCTGCTAATTGTTACACATCACAGAATCCTGGGTCCCACAGGCGCTGGCAAGAGTAGTGTAGGCGCCATTGGGCTTTAGATCTTTGCATTATTTACTTACCTTTTTATAAACCTCCGCATGTAGTTCATCGAAGCGGTGGCTGGTGAGGGTCAATCGTTGGGGATATCGATGGATCAACTAGCAGGGTTCACCCAAGAAGTCACTGCTTATGAAGTAAAGAATGCAAAAGTGCAACTTGCAGAGCATTTGAAATTCCGCAGCCTCTACTTGATCGATGCTCCTGGTTTCTCTGATAGCAAAATATCGGAACTAGAAATCCTAACAAAGGTGAAACAGTGGATGAGGGATTATGGGTGAGTAGCACTATCAATATAATGTTGATGTTATGTTAAAAGCCTTCATTTCCACACACATTCAATCAGTGTTAATTGGCTTGGCGGGGTACTGTATCTCAGTCCAATAACAGATACAAGAGCTCCAGGGAGCAAACGCCGGACAATACAAATGATTCAATCACTCTTGTACAACACTTCTTTCTGTCATGTCAAAATTGTCACCACTATGTGGGACAGGTTGAGCAACCCACAGGCCAAAAGGCGTGCAGAAACAAACTTTGCACAGCTCCGAGATGATATCTGGAAGGTATTGTTATTTTGTATACTAGTATTATTTCTTTTGTAACTTTTTACAATGCAATTCCAGGCCCCAATTAGAAAAGGTGCAACAATATCCAGGTTCCACAACAACTTCGATTCAGCTATGCAAATACTACAAAGTATGACTGACATCAAAGCTGGTGACCACCGTGCTCCATTGGCGGACGGCGCAATTACATCAGAGGATGCTTCTGCACCACTCCTATACCAGGAGCTGCTCGATCGCATCACCAATGCTCAACAAGAGAAGGAATACCTTCAACAGGAGAAGCTGCGCCTCATCACAAATCCTGATCCACTACTCGAGTCAGATGTGCTTTCGAGGCTTCCGGAGGTCAAAAACGATCTTGCCAAGTTCTTAGGACAGCTTGTGGCATTTGGTACCCCACCTCCTGGGTTTGAAGGAGCACCAGAGCGATGTGTCTACCAGGATCTATTGAATCACGTCAACGAGGCTCGGCAGGAGCAGGAAGCATTAAAGCACGCTCTCATTCACCTCCGCACAAATCCTGATCGTGTACATGAGACGACACTCACACATCAACTTTATCTCGTCGAACAGGATCTCGAGCAACATGTGACAACCCCGCTGGAGGGATGCGAGAAAGGTATTCATCACTCCCTATCATCTTTCATTTGACTGACTGGCTTCAAACATCAGCTTTGGAACATGCCCTTGGGCCACCCATAATACCGGAGGAGGCACTACCATTATTGTCTCCGCCTTCATCTTGCGACCCTGTCCCCATCCCCCCCAATCACACTGCAAGGTTGGAGATAGCATCGACAGTTCCGATACCCGCCCACACTACAGCTCGTACTGCCACTCATCCAGAAAACGATGTCAGCGCACCAGCTACTGTTGAGCCGCATCCATCTTCGATCGTCCCCGATAGGGTGTCTACCACAGCAATGCCAGGCCGTGACGATATGACGATTCGTCATCCCGTGTCTGCGACTCCGGAAGGCAGTGTCTCGTCACACGTATCTCTCAAAGATCGCCTTAACAAAGGCTTCCGATCTTTCAAGGACAAATTCACATTTCACTCCAGACGCGAGGGTCGTCGTTGATAGTTAGTTGCTTCTTCATTCACTTTGTGGTTTGTAGTGTAAAGTTATGGTTTGATTGATGTTTCTTCTTCCCTCATGCTCCTCGTTCTCCGCTGATTGCTACTATCCATGTCTTGAATCTGTCCGGTTTTGTCGTTACTCTATTTCCCATTGATAAAATTGTCCTTTTTTTATAAAAAAATTCATGATTCGTTCGTTTTTGCCCCAACCCGGAAATGAACGATACTTGTCAGAAAACTGGCGTAAACCAAGCTAGAGGATCGCTCTAACAACGTCTCACAAAAACTGGGGTAGTCGTTTAGTAAAATAGTATTAGAATGAGAGACATAGGTA
Source organism: Panaeolus papilionaceus (assembly GCA_015501605.1). Taxonomy (NCBI): domain Eukaryota; kingdom Fungi; phylum Basidiomycota; class Agaricomycetes; order Agaricales; genus Panaeolus; species Panaeolus papilionaceus. Next base: position 1,264,871 of record JADNRZ010000013.1, read on the forward strand.
CACAGAGCGACCGTCTATTCTAACATCGTCCCAACGCATATCGTGAGCACCTCAACCTCATTCACACTGTTGACAAGACGGGTTGGTGATGCGTTAACACGGTGGGCAGAGGAATGCGGGTGAGGGTGGGTGCATGGGATGAGCACAGAGTCGGTAGTGGATGAGTAAATTGGATCACTAGATGAGAGTTAAGCCAATATGCGCGATGAATAAGCCATGCGCGACATACCGATTCCTTGAGGATATCCTAACTAGCATCCACCGATATCTTGAATCTTTTTTGGTATAGTAGTGGTCATAATCGCGTCACATCAGCCGTTGACTGAGTTAGACTTGATATCCGGTGAGAGATGGGAGCGGGTTGAACATGTCGGACTGAGTGACACGTGCAACGTCTCTCAGCATAGGCGTCAGATGAGTCATTATATTTTCGATTTGAGGCATGCAGAGGTGAAGCCGAGGTTGGTGTTGGGAGATTAGCACCATAAAATACTGTCAACAAGGATCAATGACACGAGGACCGAGGTAAGGATGAGGGGATTACGCCTAGAATAAAGGGAGTGCGTAGAAATGAGGCACAGTCGATACAAGGAAAAGGGGAACCTGATGGGAAGGGGAGCGTCCTAGGGATACCGCATCAACACCAACGCTTTCGTCTAGGATAAAGAAATGATGACAAAACTTACAAAAAAAGACTAATCTCCGTCCCATGATACACGATATTTGTCGTATTCCCTCCAAAATCTCTACTGCATCGCGCCGAACGGTACATGAAAGGAGGCAGACTTGGTCGATGAGATGTTCACAATGACGAGGGTGACACGTTGAGCGGAAAAACACGCTCGCAGGGGAAAAAAGTGGTGACCTGTGGAGACGATGGAGACGATGGAGACGATGATCTCAGGATTGACAACAGGTCCGCACATTGGGACTAGAAGGGATAAGTCAATATATGCCATGGTTTTTTGTCGATAAAACACGTATGACTCACTGGTTACCTGCAGATAGCCCCGCATTCCACATCTTCAATCTGTGAGCTCCTGCTTCAGCGTGCACCAAACGTCGTCGCTGAGGGTTAATTCCAAGGCTTGTCGCTCTCGCTCACGGTCGTCAGTTTAAACTGGGTTGTATTCGTCAATTTAAAGCTTGTCCTTGAGGTGAGGTGTTGGATATTTGGCTAAGATTTTGGGGATGGTGCAACGGAGACAGGGAAGGATGAGCACACGTTTAAGCTCAGGTTGCTAGTGGTGGTAGTTGATGAAGGATGGGCGGTGTAGCAGAGACGGTTTTGGACAGGTTCAACCACTCTAAAGCCTGCTAATGTACCAAGCGTCAGCACCATGTATGATCGTTGATTGTAAGGAGCTTACAGACAAGTTTACACCTTTATTCCCAAACCATAATGTACATCGACCCGCCAAATCCATATTCCTCCAAAATCCGTTCACGTCCGTCCATTTGTGGGATGAGAGTCGGCGACAGATGGACGATGATTAGGTGTGATGAGCAGCTTGAAAACTTGGACTGCGAGTAATAAAGGATGAGTGGGTGTTAGTCAGAGGGTGGTACGTGGCATTGGGTGGGGAAGAATGTCATCTGTGGAATAAAGTCAACCACGACGCTGAAGTGCTGCACACGGATACGCACATACCATGCCAAGCGTCAGCATCTTCGGTCCCGATTGAAGGGTACAAAGAGACTGAAAATAAATTCATAATCTCGCCATGACCAGACATCCCAGTACGTTGCCATATGGCATCCTTATCCGAAAGTGTATTGTTATCCCGTTCCAAAATGCGGAGTATGTTGAAGCAAGGTCGGGGATTTGGCTTCTGAAAGCATGCAACGAGGTTGGTGGTCCATAGGATCGTGGATTTGGAACGCTGTGGCGGAAGCCAAGTCACTAGTTGGGCCCAGTTCCAATGAGGATATGCGAGAGGTACTAGACTGAGCATGCTGTTGATTGAGATTCAAGCAGTTAACATTTTAACACCGACCCCAGATAAGTGTAACTAAAATAATATTGTGTAAGTGATGAGGTTCAGTAGCTTCAGGAAAAAGAGATAGACGAAACGCTTACTGTGCGTCAACATGATGTTGGGAGGCTCTCTTGCATCGCGTCTGTCGCTGATGGTCATTCCCAGAAACACGTTCTGACGACGGCATAAGGGTATAGACCAGTTGGAGGTAGGCTTTGGTGAGCATTGAGTGGTTTAGAGCAACTCGTCCGAGGGCGAGGGCGAGGCCATGGAGGAATCAGTTTTGGTTGAAGAGTGGCTTGGCACAGCCACAGGTTCCTTTCCCAATTGGAATAAATCAGTGAGCCTGAAAAGCGTCCTCTTAAATTTGTGCTCGTTTGTTTAAGAGCCCGATGCACTACCACGAGTCTGGGCCGGTCTATTTTATGACTGACAGAGGACGACAGATGCTTTCAGGTGTCGATAGGGGTGGGTGGGCATGATATTTTTGTAATCTCGAGCTGAAGAGCACATAGGCCAATGCGTCATCGTCACTATTGTGTGGTCATGAGCGGTTAACTTGGGCGTGATCTGAAAATAGGACACCTCATTGACATCCCTCGTCGTCTCGCACCTCCCCTTGGTCTCAATCATCATCATCCCTCTGGCCTCACGCTTCACCCTCGCCCACTCTTTCCCGTTCAATTCCTCCTTTCCCATTCATATCCTCGTATACACACTCTAATTTCACTCACACACAATACCGCACGCCCTTCAAGAACGTTCAACGTGAAGACAAAAAGCACTTGGGATTCTTTTCGTGGTCCGATGACATAGATATAGCGGTGTACTGTATAAAGAAAAGAAAGATATAATGAAAATATGCATTAACATGCGAGAGTGATCAAAACTACTCCGATACAACAGGTGATCAAATTTAATCGACCCTTATCCAACCTCAACACCTCTCTCCTCTCCTCCTAATATATCAGATTGTACCTCCGCTCCCTCCTCCTTTCAACACGCCGCTCCTCCAACCCAAACGTCCCTGGATTGCCCTCCCACATTCCCATCACTGCATCTCTACACGGCTGTGGCCTCATTGCGACGACTGATATATTGTCACAATGAAATGAGAACAGCCTCATGATGAGGTGTCCCATCTGGCTCGGGGACTGCAGGGAGACAAGGAAAAAGTGGTTTGAAACAAAAGTTGTGACATCCCGTCCGTAGATGGCCAGAGTACAACCGTTGGCTCATCGACCAACATTGATGAAGCCGGTAATAGAGTGTGAATACTGAGGGAAGGATGGCGAGGAGCGATAGGAGGAAGTGAAAAAATAAAATATAATAAAGATAACGCGATCTCTGTCATCTTTGGCTCATAGACCAGCTACGGTGGCGTTCATGTAAAAAAGTAATGGTTAAATGAGAAACGTCATCCACATGCCAAATGCTGACGGACGACGCCACCCTCTGGCTCAGACAGCGAGGATGAGTGAAAAAAAGACGAATAAAATCATCAAAAAGGTGAGGCGATAGAAATAAACGAAAAAAGATGAAGGACAATCCAGCCCCATGAGCTGCGAATGGATAGCTGATATCAGAACGGAGAAACAGCGCGGGACCAGGGACGAAAACACCTCTCCCACCCGCTGACCAGACAGACTGCCTCTTCCTGGCACATAGACAGCAAAAGGGGAGAAGAGAAATGTTCACCTCCGGGTGTGGACCATGCAGATATGATCACAGTCCATCATCCGACTGAAAAACCACGTCGGTGGGGAGACGAATAGGAATGCAGAAAAAAAGAAAATACATCCATCTCGGGCCAGCCGCGCATAGACGACGAGTGACATTGTTTGGCTAGTAGAACAACGACTGGTTGGGTGAAGATGAAATATAAAATCAAGCAAAACCCATCCCTGCGTAAACCGCTCATAGAAAGATGCGGAACCACCTCCCACCCATGACCCGGTGGTGGTGAGGATGAGTTCGGGAATAAATCAGAAATCTGATCCTAAACTGACAGCTCATAGACCGTCAGTCACAACGACCCTTTTTCATATACCAGATGGCCTCAGGATCAGGAAAAGAAGATTGAAAAATCATGAATTGAAAGAAAGAAACCAAAAAGGGTAGCAAGCGGTGGACGAGTAGAGGTACATTGATTTAGAGGAGAGTACTCACTCAGACTCGGGGCGTTGGAGCGTGAAAATATCTCATGAAACTGGGCAATGTGCTGGAAAACAAGTAAAATATCGGCACAGATGAGCTCCTGGAAACTCACTGGTACCGCCTAACATGCACTTCCACTCCCTCTCAACGTTAGAGGTCTTGCGAGAATTTGGCCACGATTCCAACGACCTTGGCGTAGGTTAAGCATTCTTCATACCTCAGTTCTCGAGTAATGAGCATCAAGCAATATTCTGGAGAGCAGAAAGGAAGCGAGATGGTGGTTATGGGTGAGGGTTTGGGATGAGTCGACGTTACAGGAATCAATGTTACCACCTGATTTGATTTGGTCACAGTGTAACACAAATGTCAGTCCAAACTCTAAAAATAGATAATTGCACTCTCTCGTCAATGCATTATCGACGCCAACTCATGTATACATACATCATAAGAAGAGCTTGAGTATTAAAATACGCTGATCTTCTCTTCTTTTTTCCCGTCGTTCCCGATCCCCACGTCTCCAATTCTACCCTAGCATCTTCCCTCCTTGTGTTCATGATGATATGGTAGGTGATCTGCAATTTTATTCATTTGTGCGTGTACATAGGTGACCCACTAGATTTGATGCACAAGTTAAGATTATGGAGTGCGTGTATATGTATTGAGTGCGCGCGTGTAGAAATATGAGGTGTGTACATTCAAAACGGGTCATTTTCGGAGTGCATATCCAAAAATGTGGTGTGTGCATCTACATTTTAGGAGTGCGCGTACAAATTTGGGGTGCGCATATAAATTCCAATGGTGCTCTTCTACAAAAATAGGTTAAAATAAGATTTTGGAAGCGTGCACATACATTTTGCGTGCGCAGACCATGTTTGTTAGTGTGCGCGCACACACTCAAGAGGAGAGCGCGCACAGAGAAATTGTCACGTGCCCACCAGATCCGCCACGGCGATGGCATCAAATTCGGTTCGGGATGTGTTCCGAGCTCCCATCAACGCATCAAACCTGATAAAATTGTCATTGTCAGTCATTCTCGAGGCCGTATCCTTGATAATTCATGCATTTTCTTTCTCCACGGCATCCGGAATTTTAAATGGGCTGTATATCTCAGCAGCTAAATACTTAGAGTCTATGATAGATATCAAATTTCATATAGGAGACCTAAATTGAGCCCTCAATTGATGCGCATGTTACATCAGGCCAGTGTACTGAGGGTGCCAGGTGCAGCAGGGTGCAGCGTGCTTCTCTCAATGTTCCATAAATAATAAATTTTATGACGAAAAATGCGAAACTATTTATAGAAGGAAGGAAATACTTGAATTATCAAGGATACGGCCTCGAGAATGACTGACAATGACAATTTTATCAGGTTTGATGCGTTGATGGGAGCTCGGAACACATCCCGAACCAAATTTGATGGCATCACCGTGCCAGATCTGGTGGGCACGTGACAATTTCTATGTGTGCGCTCTCCTCTTGAGTGTGTTCGCGCACACTAACAAATGTGGTCTGCGCACGCAAAATGTATGTGCACGCTTCGAAAATCTTATTTTAACCTAGATTTGTAGAAGAGCACCAGTAGAATCTATATGCGCACCCCAAAATTGTATGCACACTCCCAAAATGTAGATGTGCACACCACATTTTTGGATATGCACTCCGAAAATTATGGTGTACCATCTGCACTTTTATTAAATTTCGTGTTTATCTGTTAACGGTTATGTCAATGTGTATGTATGCATTTTGTATTAAGGCTGCTATTTAAATGAGCGTGCATCTATTCAGACAAGTCGGAAATAGACGCGAAAATTTGCTGATATATATTGATGAACTCGATATACCAGCGAGTTTGTCACATAAAGCCTGCCTATATCCTGAAAAAAATGAGAGATAGACTACATTTTCCATCTGTGTATATCTCTACGATTGCTAATATATACACACACCAATAGGCCGTGTGTCGCAATATACACCGGCTTCAGATGTAGTTCCAGCTGGAATTCGGCAGCTCTTCGGCTTGTTCCCTGGATTGATGGCAGCTCGGCATTACCCGGCAACCACTCTAGCGTTTGAGAACAGGGTTGAGTTCCTGTGGTTCTGCACTCTCCACGGCACTTACTCAATCTTCAACACATTCATCATTTAAAAGACTACATCTGCATATTTAATGATATTACATCAATTAAGCTTAAATACAACCTAGACAAAATTGGAGCTTTCAAGACTTGGAGCAAGGAGAGCATGAATTGAGCGCACGAGCGCTCCTAACCCAGAACTCATCATGAGTTGTGGACACATCAAAAGAAACATAAGGAGTGGCGATGTAAGAAGTCAATCAAATATTAGTATAATTCAAATCATTTCAGTGTTTGTCTTCATTGGTTGGGACTGCAGCTGTGCAACGAGTGTTCGACACTCAAGTACATGAACCCACCCTGCTGTCACCGGATGCCGAGATGGCCGTGATGCCGCCCAACTTGCCGAACCCCTTTATCAACTTCAACATTCGCAGTGTCTATCTACTACACCACAGATATATCAGCTGATATTTTCTACTTGCGTGTATGTAAATATTATTGGATACATACAACAATTTTTTTTATGTTTGTCTGATATATCCAACCCGGGTGGGATATACACACCAAAATCTTTGACAAGTGGCTGATATATGCACCAAGTAGATAGATACAACTGTACTTTCTGCGTCTATATTTGACTGAACTGAATAGATACAAATCAATTGAAATATCAGCTCTCACAAAAAATGGGCACATATACATGGACAGGACCACTAACAGATATACATGAAAAATAATAAAAGTGCACATGGTACACCATAGAAAATGACCTGTTTTGAATGCACACACCTCATATTTCTACACACGCGCACTCAATACATATATGCGCACTCCAAAATCTTAACTTGCACATCAAATCTATTGGGCCACCTATGTACACGCGCAAATGAATAAAATTGCAGATCACCTACCATACGAATGACCACTCAGAAAGCACGTCATAGTAACCGGTGCAACGTCGTCCACAACCATCTCATGGGCTGGCTAATCTTTGTGCACGAACAGGGTGTCGTTGATTACTTCGGCGGTACACGTTTTGCGAGAGTGATGATGTGCGCGTTACGGTAAGTCTAGATATGAAATGAAATATAATAAAATATGATGTGTGATGATATGAGGGTGGTGTGACAATGAGTGAGTAAGCGTGACGTTGCAAGATCGTGGGGTCTGCGAGTGCTACGGGAAAATGTGGGAAACGAAAGGAAGGGTGGTGCCGAATGCACGCGGAACGACGAAATATGAACGAAAACGAGATGAAAATACGAAATACGAAGACGACGAGGGACGAAGGCGACGAACTGGAGCGAAACTGAGGGGAAAACTTGTCTATTCTGTGGTGGAAATAGTGTACAGTAAATAAAGTACATGAGGTGCAGTGCTACTAAGGTAAACTAAAAAGGAAATACGAAAGGAAAACAAAAGAAAACGATAGGATTTAAGAAAGTAAGCGCCGAAGCGTTTCAAAGAATCAAAAATAGAATGAAAAATAAGCAAAATAATCGAATGGGGAAGGTACCATGCAGCCAAGGTCAGCTACACTAAACGTGGTCGCAAACGGGAGGGTGACAGTGTCGGGAAATGAAGGAGGAACAGTGTGTCGTAAAAATACCGAAAATGCGGAATTCGGAGGGATATGGGTTCAGAGCTCATCAGTGAGAAGTCGTCAATATGAATTTGAGGAGGATGCAGCGACACAGAGCCATGGGATGTCGTATTTCGTCCGGAGACGGATGACGCCGTGGAGAGGATGAAGCTTTTAGAGGGCGGTGGTTCGAAAAAGCTGCTGAGAGGTTAGATTGGGATCAACTTCGAGGTCTGCATTGCATTCCTCGACCACATACTGGCAGAGAGCGACAGACGACAGGGTTGGGTGGGCATGGCATGTTCATCTCAACTGGTAGTGTGGGGTAAGTGGTAAGTACAGAGTCTTTCATTTGTTTTATTTTAAATTTATAGTGTCCACGACGAATTCCGCTTATAATATCGACCCTCACTGATGTCAGGTCATTTTACATCCAAATGTCGTGTATCAAATTTCATTGTATCTTTTTTTTCAGTTTGGGCAAAAAAACATCAGAATCTCTGGAGAAACAATGGACCCTTCACAAACAATTAATATCACGACCAAGAGATACTGCTTGTAGCACAATTGAATCCACACTGCATCTAAATGAAAATACAGCGATTTTTGCTAAGGGAACAGATCTAGGTGGCGGGGCGAGTTAGCATATATAAATGAGAGGTACTGGGGACGATAATCGTGGTCCACTTGTATGGCGCTCTAGAGTGTGAGGCATATTGTCATCGTGGTGGAATAGCAGAGAAAGACGCAAAGAGGTTGTGCAGGACGAACCTCTCAGCGGACGGGTGCATACTACCCCTACACCATACCGACCATGGGTAATTCATTCTATCCCAACCGCAATAAAAGGATTCAAATTAGGGATGAACGTCGTTATGCTGAGTGAGAATGAAGATGAAGTGAAAGGACACGAACGGAAATCAAGATATACTGACACCACCTCTGGAAGACGATTGATGATGATGCGTGCGCTATAGTGACGATGCCTCAGAGCTAACACGCGTTCAATCATTCGGTCGATGAAATAGGACGACATGATTGGGAGATGGTGGCTTGTCATCCTCCGCTCAGGGCGTAGCGATATCTCTGAGTGAACCATGATATTTGTCAGGTGATGCTTGCAGCTATATTGAACATCCCACCCCATTGTATTGAGTGTGAAGTTGGGACGTAGCTCTGATTTGTCAGTTCCTTGATTTCACTCCAGATAAGCAACTGATCGCACGAGCGCATGAGTGAATCAAGAAATATGTGGGCCTGAGGTATGTTATCCACGGTCATCTTCCAGAGTAAAACCACGACGCGAGTGGACAGTTTGACATCATTTCAAAACCCGAAACACTGCCGATAAGATTAGATTCACTGATCAGATAGATTTGACAGCATGAATGTCAGGTGCGGCTCAACGCCCCATGGTGCTACGCCGCAATCATCGATAAACCTTTTCCAACCACCATAAACAATACTTACACTTACTGAATACCAAGCTACTGCTAAGTAAAATGCCAATCAAACTTGAGATTACAGGAGCAGTTTCGATTGAGCCATGCAAGGCCCTCAGCGAAGATTACTACTGGTGCATTCTGTACGAAATACTTCAACATACATACATGACCCTTGCTAATTGCTTCGCCTCACAGTATCTTGGGTCCCACAGGCGCGGGCAAGAGCAGCGTAAGCGTCCATGGGCTTCGCATGTTTGCATTCTTTACTTACCCTTGTTATTACCTCCAAATGTAGTTCATCGAATCGCTGGCTGGAGAGGGTCAATCCTTGGGGATCTCGAAGGATCAACTGGCCGGATTCACCCAAGAAGTCACTGCTTATGAAGTAAAGAATGCAAAAGTGCAATGGGATGAGTATACCTGTCCACTCTACTTAATCGACGCTCCTGGTTTCTCCGATAGCAAAATATCAGAACTCGAAATCATAACAAAGGTGAAACAGTGGATGAAAGACCAAGGGTGAGTTGCAATATCAATGGAATTTTTGATGTTATCATAACACCATATGTTTCTGCTTATATTCAATCAGTGTTTTGGGGGTCAATGGAGTACTGTATCTCAGTCCTATAACAGATACAAGAGCTCCAGGGAGCAAACGGCGGACTATTAAAATGATTCAATTGCTCTTGTACAACGGTGCTTTCTGTCGTCTCAACATTGTCACCACTATGTGGGACAGGTTGAGCAACCCACAGGCCAAAAAGCGTGCAGAAACCAACTTTGCACAGCTCCAAGATGATATCTGGAAGGTATCTTTATTTTGTCTACTAGCATTATTTCTATTTTTATAACCTTGTACATTGCGATTCCAGGGCCCAATTAGTAGAGGTGCAAAGATATCCAGATACCACAATGGCTTTGATTCAGCCATCCAAATACTACAGGGTGTTATCGAGGTCAAAAGTCCAGGCCTTGTTCCATTGCAGAACCACCCAATCGAATCAGAGGATGCTTCTGCTCCACTTCTATACCAGGAGCTCCTTGATCGCATCAGCAATGCTCAACAGGAGAAGGAACTCCTTCAACAGGACAAGATGCACCTCATCACCAATTCTGATCCACTACTTGAATTGGACGTGCTCTCAAGACTCCCAGAGGTCCAGGACAGCCTGGCGAAGTTCTTAGGACAGCTCGTTGCATTTGGTAGGCCGCCTCCAGGATTCGAAGAAATACCAGAGCGATGTGTCTACCAGAATCTACTGGATCAGGTCAACGAAGCTCGGGAGGAACAGGTTGTGTTGGAGGCCGCCCTGGTTGATCTTCAGATAAATCCGAATCCTGCATGGGAGGTGATGCTTAGGGGTCAACTCGATCCTGTGGAACGTGCACTTGCAGAACACATCAAGTGCCTGGTGAAGCATGGCACTCCGCCCAAGGGTTATAAGAGAGGTATTTGCAATTCAATCATAACTTATCTTTTTACTGACTATGTTTGAGCTATGGAGCATGCTCTTGTTGGCATATCATTAGGAACAGTCTTGAAATATCGAGTGGAGAAAGGCCTCCAATCTTTCAAGGACACCCTCCGATTCCGCTCCCAACCCGACTCGAAGGGTCGTCGTTGAACTTCAACATTCGTTTTCCTTGTTTCCCAATTCCGATCCATCACGTCATACTACGTTATCATTGTCTGTTTGGTATCTTTCACTTACGGGGCTCACAACGAGTCATTCGCATTGCCTTCATGTCGTTCATCACTATGGGATCCGATACTTTCTCCATCACGATTCACAATGATGCACAGCGCAGGCCCCTGTTTCATTCTCCGCCATCGCGTCAACCACCCTTGTCCTCATCACGAAGCTCACAGCATCATGTTTGCAATTTCTCGTCATTTCACAATTTGCTCGCTCCTTTGCTTTCTTTTCTTCATTTCTTTTCCATTGGATCTGGGTCAAGGCTTATCGTTGTCGCTTTGTGTGCCACAACATTGGATAGCTCATAGCTCCTGTCTTGAGTTTACTAGTATAATATATTGTGTTCATTTCATGTGCAACAAACGCACCACATTATTAAATGAGTGTGATTGCATTGGACGCGAGGTGGTTGATGGATCGGCTCGGATGGTGCTGAGCATAGAGGTCGACCTGATGTTCCAAGATAAGATGGGCGCATCAGTATTTGCATGCAACGAACCTCACAAACGAAGAACTATGCTTTCTAACCGCTGAACTCAGTCACTATCGCGTTGCCTCCCAAACATGTCAATGAGCTGAATCCTGATCTATAAATAGATCTCCTCAACCACATCGTCATTGAGAGTCGTCTCCCTTCTTTCACTCGCTAGTCCCTTTATCCCTCCTCTCATTCACATTCATGTGTATTGAACTCCAACTCACATTTCAGCATGTCCATCAATGTGAAGATGATAAAGGTAATTTGGCGACGAGGAATCTGTCTAACCACACAGCAAATACGACGACCACGAATCCAATCACCTCTCCCCTCACCTCTCCTTGATCTCATCCCCCATCCCCTCCTTCAACCAAACATCCCCGTTTTTCCCGCACACATCTCCCCCTCCGAAAGCTATGTTTAGAGGGCGATTTTTTCGTTGATAGCAGATATAATTCTCTATTGCGAATCCCGTCGCAGTTCGTCGTGTAAAGTTGGTAGTTCGATTGTCCTTCTTCCCATATGCTTATCAGTTCTCATTCGCCGCCTGTTGTTACTATCCATCTCTTCAATATGTCCGATTATGTTGTCGCTCTATTCAGCGTTGACCATATCTGTGTGTAAAGATATTCTTTTTAAAACAAATCCGGTTTCTTCTATTCCTTCATCGACCCAGATTTTCGGGAATGTACAATAAGCAGAGCACAAACATAATCCCGGCGAGAGAATCGCTTTAACACCTCACAGAAACTGGGGTATTTGTTTGGTAAAATAATATTAGATTGAAACATGGAAATACACAGCGTCACTGTCTATTCTACCATCATCTGCATGCGCAATGCGGCACCACAACCTAGGTCACGCCGTCCGACAAGATGGGTTGGTGATGCACTGACAGGTTGGGTAGGGGAGCGCACTCGGGAGTGAGCGCCTGGGATGAACAAATGGTCGGCATGAATTGGAACACTAGAAAAGACTTCAGTCAATTAACGCAATGAACCAGGCAAGTATGACTTACTGATTGCTTAAAGTTAACCCAACTGGCGTCGGCCGATAACTGGGATCATTAGCAGATCCTAGTTGTCGTAATCGCAACCACATCAGCCGGTGACTAAATCAGACTTGATATCCGATGAGAGACGGTAGCGCGTTGAGCGTGTCACACGGAGCAACAGATGCACGCGACTCTCAGCACAGGAATCAGATGTGTTGTTACATTTTCAGGTTGAGGCTGGAGGAAGCGAGGTCGTATTTAGCGTCGCGATATCGGCTCCTTATATACTGTGGCCGAGGATCGGTGTCATGGGGTAAGGATGACAGGGTTACGCAGAGAAATAACGGGAGTATGTAGAATTAAGGGACGACCATGAAGTGAAACAACGACGCAAGGAAAAACTGAACCTGATAGGAAGAGCCCTAAGGATACTGCATCAGCACCAGCGACTGTGATACAATAATGAAACTTACCACTAGCCGCCTGTCCCTTAATACACGTTGCTTGTGGTATCTCTAAAATCTCTCGGTCATAATGCCGAACACTACATCCAGAAGGGCAGACTTGGCCGACGAGATGTTGACGATTACGAGGGTGACACGCTGGGCGGGAAAACATGCTCGCAAAGAGAGAAACCGCGGCGACCAGTGGAGACGATGGTGATGACGATCCAAGGATGGACAAGAGATCCACATATCGAGCACTAGAAGAGATTTAAGTCAATACATGCCCTCGGTTTCCCGTTGATAAATATACACGACTCACCGGTTGCCTGGGGATAGCCCAAATGCGCATATATTCAACGTGCATGGTCCGACTCCAGAGTGTACTAGACATCGTTGTTAAAGGTTGATTCCTGTGTTGATCGTTCTCGCCCATGGTTGTGGACAGGGTTGCATGTGTCAATTCGCAACTTGTCCAGGGTAACAACTATGCGATTGCGATAATGGTGAGGTTCTGGGTGATAGGTGTGATGAAGACTGGGAGGGAGGGGAGGGATTGAGGCAACGTTACAAGTGGTTGTAGACAGTGTTGGTGGGAGGAACATGGGCGGTGTAGCGGGGACATTTCTTGGACGAGTTGAACCACAACTTTAAAGCCTGCTGTTGTCCAGATGTCAGCACTGGCATGTACGATAGTTGAGTGAAAGACGCTCACAGACAATTCAACACCTCCAATTCCCAAACCACAACACCTGTCGCCTGTCACATCCATATTCCTCCAAAATCCAAACCGTGCCCGCCCACTTGCCGGATGAGAGTAGAAGGGTATTATTGGTGATGGTTATATGGGATGAGCACTTTGAAGCTCAGGGTGCGGGTGGTAAAAGAATGAACAGATGTTGGTCTGAGGGGTGGTGCGTGGCATTGGTTGAGGAAGCATCACACCTGTGGAATACAGTCAATTGTACAATCAAAGGCAAACGATTTCTGGCTGTTTGTTTATTTTAGAGCTCGATGAGGTGGGCGGCACTGCCACGGGGGTCTCGGCCGGTCTATTTTAATTCTTCTCCTTAAAATGGAATTTTTGGTTGGTCAAGCTCCGCTCGACAACATGAAAGTTTTCGGTGCCCACATGATAGCCATGCAGCGACGGCATCCAGGCAAAAAGCTCAAGGCGTGGAAGTCTGATGTTGCGGAAGCATATCGCCTTATCCCCATGCACCCTCTCTGGCAGATCAAGCAGGTTGAATGGATAGAGGGCATGTATCATGTCAACCGCTGCAACGTTTTTGGAGGCAGGGCCTCTCAACTCTTGTTCATTGCCTTTATTGCCCTCGTTTCGTGGATAGCTACTGTGATGCGGGGTATCTCGGAATTGTGTGCATATTCCGATGATCACTTTGGATTGGCAGTGGAGGGCGATGAAACCTGGTATGCACCTTATGGTCGTTTTCTTCCTTCCCCACAGGCCCGGCTCCTTATGCTTTGGGACGACCTTGGTATTCCTCACAAAGAAAAGAAGCAGATATCAGGTAACCTGCTTGTCATTATTGGCATTTCTGTCGACGTCAACTCGCTTGAGCTGTCCCTGTCTAAGTCAGCGATCATGGCGCTATTGGATGAGCTTGAATACTGGGTCTCCTTATCCACCACCCCCGCAAAACGTGGCTGCACGCTCTGTCAGTGGCAGCACCTTACTGGTTGGGTCAACTGGACTTTGAACGTGTTCCCTTTGGTGAAACCAGCCCTTTCCTCGATTTACGAGAAAATGCGCGGTAAATCTTCGCCCACCATTCGGTTCCGCCCCAACAATGCGATTCGTGCGGAACTTCGTTGGGCCATATCCCACATTCGTACTTCACCTGGTGTTCGAATTCTGGATAACCTCCACTGGAAGCCTTCTGAGGCTGACTTCACCATATATTGTGACGCCTCTCTATCCAGGATGGGCTTCTACTCCAAAGAGCTTCATCTCGGCTTTATGTGCTCTATCACTCACACAGAAGACCAGGTGATATTTTATAATGAAGCCCTCTGTGTCCTCTCGGCTCTTACCTGGCTTGACAACTGCGAAGCTCTGGCGAAACATGTTGTCATTTATACAGACAACACCAACACAGTCGACATTTTCAATTCCCTAAAAGCTTCACCCCGCTTTAACCCCATTCTCATCTGTGCTTGTGACATTCTTCTCAACACTCCCCATGACCTCAAAGTATTGTACATACCCGGCGAAAGCAATGGCGTTGCTGATGCTCTCTTGCGCGGGCGTGTTGGTGACGCTCTGGACATGGATCGTTTACTCTGTGTCGAAACCTTTGAACCCCCCCTTTCGAAAGGCGGGGCAGCCAAATGAGTCAGATGTCTCATCGCTCGGGCTCTGCTCTTCATGCCACCAGGAAAGCCTGGTCGGAAGAGCAGTTCAACGAGCGTAGGGCTCAGGCACTTGGTTCGAAAATTGATCATTCAACGTGGAAGTCATACACTTCCGGCTTCAGGTGTTGGAAGGCATTTGTTGAACTCCATAACTATCCATTGCGCCCTACTCCATTAACCATGTCAAACTTCATCCTTTATATGTCTGAGTTTATAAAACCCTCCTCCGTATCCTCATATTTGACTGCGATAATACATTTTCTTCGACCTCGTTATCCTGATGTGTGTGAGGTCCGCCAATCATCCCTTGTCAACAACACTTTGCATGGCTGCAAGCGTCTACATGGCTCTGCCATTACTCGAAAGAATCCCCTCACAGTTGACATGATCAGCGTGGTCATAAAAACCCTTGCTTTTTCATTCGACGACATTTTGTTTAAAGCTATGCTCGCCGTTGGCTTCTCAGCCCTCCTTCGACTTGGGGACATCTCAGACCCTGACAACCCATCATTGAAAAACCCCAGGAAACGATCCCTTCGGTCGTCGGTTAATATCTCGCCAGATTCAGTGTCTTATGTGCTCCCTGCCCACAAAGCCGACAAATACTTTGAGGGCAACACTGTTCTGCTAAAAAACCTATGGCCCTCTATTGATGTCTTTTCACTCTTCCTAAACTATCTCAAAATCAGGGATGAACATTTATTTTGGTGATTTGATCTCTGGCCAGTCCATGCGAGCAGGCGGAGCTACAGCACTGGCTCAGTTAGGCATCCCTCCTCATTTGATTCAAGCAGCAGGACGTTGGTCCTCTGATGCTTGGAAGATTTACATCCGCACACATCCTTTATTACTTGCTGCACTCCCAAACACCGCAATGCGGCACACTTGATCTTCCTCCCTCAATCCTCCTCTTCATCACGGCCAGCAACTACTATCCGCTCATCATCCACAGTTGGTATAGTCATTAGGACGGACCGCATCAAGGAAGGGAACCCTATAATTTGTTTTCTTTTTGTTTATCACTCGGATAACATAGAAACAAATATATTATTTTTTCTTGATGGGGAGGACCTCAAATTGAAGGTCACCCCATCATCACCGCCTATTACTTTCTCTGACTGGTTGAATAGCCGAACACCATTGGTCAACTGCACTGTCAGAGGACGGGTGCAAGTAGACCGGTAACCGTCCCTCTATGAGGGACCGGAATTTTAGAGGTCAGGCCGGGGGGGTATTTCCTATGATCGATGGAAAAGCACCTAGAACGTCCCAATTAGGGGGGCATGGATATATAAAGTAGATACGATCAAATTCTAAAACTAAAAATAGATCACGTTGAAATTCTCGAGGTTCAACATGGCGAATCCTCGTCCTCGAGGCTTTTCGTCCCTTGTAATCGCTCCACCTTGTGTCGAAATGCCCAAGAAAGTCTACGAGAACAATGTATTCAGCCTAAACTCTGCGCTAGGGGTATCACAACCCTCCGGAAATGCTGCAGGGTCTAACCAACCACGGACAACGCTCCATGGCTCCAGGGAGCAACCCTGGATTTCACAGCGTCTCCTTCTCCATCATATTCAGCCAGTTCAATCCCACCATCACCATTTACTGACCCAGGGACGCATTTCAGTCGACACGAGCCATCGGCAAGAATGGCTCGCAGCTGCATCTCCCGAGGTACCTTTTGGCCACAAGCATGGTATGATATGAGTGCAGCTCTATAGCAGATAATCTGCTCTTGATCTTTAAGGGAGAGGATATATTCCGTAGGCAGGGAGGGGAGGATGGATAATGTTGACAGTTCCGCTTGCAATTGTGTCATGTTTTTTTGATGCACATACTCCCACAGCGTCTTGACAGTGAGAACAACATGTCCAGGGTCCTCGTCGACGTCCATAACGATGAGTACAGAGGCCAAAATTCAATCGCAGCTCATCTTTATCGATAAATTAATTTTATTGAGCGCACTACGAACTCATTAGGGGCTTGATGATGGACTATTTTTAGTTCAACGATCTTTTTATATCGACTCGTCCAAAACGGGCCATTCTTTTACTCGTTCCATAGCTGATGGCGATCATAGGAAATACCCCCCCATTTCAAACTCAGATATTCCGGTCCCTCTATCGAGGATCCCTCATAGAGGGATGGTCACCGGTCTAGGGTGCAAGTGTTCATCAACCATCTGTCAGTCCGAACTCTAAAAATAGGTCGCCCGACCTCATCGCGGCAGGCTGCACTCCCTTGTCAATCCATCATCAACGCCAACTCACGTATACGTACGTCATAGGAAGAGCTCGAATATTCAAATACACTCATCTTCTGTTCACTTCCCTGTCACTCTCGATCCCCCTCATCTACAATCCACCTTAGCTCCTTCGCTCCTTGTCTTCATGTCATCTCGTCTATTACCCTCAATCCAAGAGAAAGATCGAGTATATAACAATGCATAGTAAAGTAGAGAAAAGCAAAAAAGGGGAAGAAAGAAAAAGAGACGGCATTATAATGAGCATCAATGCACACCAAATCCAATGTAAATCCAGCCCACTCAAGATGTGAGAGATATTAATGTGGCGGACGGAGCGCAGGACTCAATGTGTGGGGGGTTGTATTCTCCCCATGAGGTAACGATGACTACAACGGGCAGGCAGATAATTTGATTAAACCAAACGCACTCCCCACTGTAACCTCCATTTTCGACGACCCCTTCCTCCCAATCACATGTCCCCTTCTCCTCCCACTGTAGTTACGCCTTCTTCCCTTCAATTATCGTTCCATCCAACACCTTGTGAATCAAATGGCATCTCGCACAACACATGATAGTAACCGGTGCAACGCCATCCACCATCGTCTCATGGGCTAATCGTTGTGCTACGAACAGGGTGTCGTCGATTGCTTAGAGAGTAAAGGTGGAGGTGCTATACTGGTTACGCAAGCAAGGAGTGAAGTCTGCAATATCAATTTGAGGGGCGAGGATACAGCCACATAGAGCCAAAGCAGAGTCATCGAAGGTTGTATTTTGTGGAGAAACAAAGGATGCGGTGAAAGGATCGGATGAATCTTTTGGAAAGTGGTGGTTCGATCAAGCTGGGGAGATGCTAGATTGGGATCGACTCTGGGGTCCGCGTTGCATTCCTCAACCCATACTGGCAGGGAACGACAGACGATAGTGTTGGATGGGCATGGTATTTTTATCTCAAGTGGTAGTGAGGGTAAGTGGCAATTACAGTCTTCCATTTCGTTTCACTTTAGGTTTATATCCTGCACAGTTTTAGCTTTTGAGGTCGACTCTCGTATCGTCTGATATTACCTCCCAATATTGTGCATCAATTTCCATTGTAACTTTATTCAGGTTGGGCAACCAAATTATCAGAATCTGGGAGGAACTGACGGACGCTTCACAAACATTTAATTTTTAATATCATCACCAATCGTACTCAACACGAGGTCTGAGCCGGGCACTCATATACTTCTTGCAGCACAATCGAAGCACAACCGCATCTAAATGAAAGAGAGTATTTTTTGCTAAGGGAATGGATCTGGATGGCGGGCGGATTTACCATATATAAACGGGAGGTACTGGAGACCATAATCGTGGTGAGCACGTACATATGATGACCTATAATTTAGGTCGAGGTGTCCAAGTGGTAGATTAGCAGGGAAAGGCGGGTAGAGGTGGTGCAGGACGAACCTCTCAGTGGACGGGTGCGTACTGCCCCTACACCACATCGATCATGGTAGTTCATTCTATCCCAACCGCAATAAAACGATTTAAAGTAGGGATGAACATCGTTATGCTGAGTGAGAATGAAGATGAAGTGAAAGGACACGAACGGAAATTAGGACATACTGACCCCACCTCTCGAAGACGATTGACGATGATGCGCGCGCTATAGTAACGACGCCTCAGAGCGAACACGCGTTGAATCATTGGGCTGATGAAAGGGGACGACATGATTCGGAGATGGTGGCTTGTCATCCTCCACTCAGGGCGTAGCCATACCTCTGAATGAACCACGATAATTGTCAGGCAACGGTTGCAGCTATATTGAACATCCCACCCCTTTGTATTGAGTGTGAGTTCAACGTAGCTCTGATTTGTTTGACTTCAATCCAGATAAGCAACTGTTCGCACGAGCGCATGAGTGATTCAAGAGATGTGTGGGCCTGAGGTACATTACCCACGGTGGTCTTCCACGCGAGTGGACAGGTTTGAGATCATTTCAAAACCCGAAACACAGCCGATAAGATTAGATTCACTGATCAGATAGATTTGACAGCATGAATGTCAGGTGCCGCTCAACGCCTCATGGTGCTACGCCGCAATCATTGATAAACATTTTCCAATTTACAACCACCATAAACAATACTTGCGCTTACTGAATATCAAGCTACTGCTAAGTAAAATGCCAGCCAAACTCGAGATCACAGGAGATGTTTCGATTGAGCCATGCACCTCCATCACGCAAGATTACGGCCGCTGGTGCATTCTGTACGAAATACTTCATATACATACATGACCCTCGCTAATTGCTTCACCTCACAGCATCCTGGGTCCCACAGGCGCGGGCAAGAGCAGCGTAAGCGTCCATGGGCTTCGCATGTTTGCATTCTTTACTTACGCTTGTTATTACCTCCGAATGTAGTTCATCGAAGCACTAGCTGGAGAGGGTCAATCCTTGGGGATATCAAAGGATCAACTGGCCGGATTCACGCGGGAAGTCACTGCTTATGAAGTAAAGAATGCAAGAGTGCAATATAATGTGTATACCTACACACTCTACTTAATCGACGCTCCTGGTTTCTCTGATATCAAAATGTCGGAACTCGAAATCATGCTCCTCGATCTCCGCTTATTGTTACCATTCATGTATTGAATCTTTCCGGTTATATTGTCACTCTATTTACTGTTGGTAAAATTGTCCTCTTTTTTTTTACAAAAAATTCATGATTCTTTTGTTCTTGCCTCAACCCGGAAATGAACGATACTCAGTAGAGAAATAAAATAATCCCAGCGAGAGGATTGCTCTAACAACACCTCACAAAAACTGGGGTAGTTGGTTAATAAAATAGTACGAGAATAACACATATAGGTATACAGAATGATCGTCTATTCTAACATCGTTCGCATGTGTAATGGGAGCACCACAACCTTGATCACACTGTTTGACAAGATGGGTGGACGATGCGCTGACACGTTGGGCAAAGGGATGCAGGTGAGGGTGAATGCATGGGATGAACGCAGCGTCAGCACTAAATAAGGAAATGGGATCACTAGAAAAGAATTGAGGCAATATGCGCGATGAGTAAGCCAAGCACGACATACCCATTCTTGAGAATAACCCAACTAGCGTTGACTGATATCTTGGATCCTTTGCGTATCGTCATGAACGCACCACATCAGACTCGATATGCGATGAGACGGGAGCCCATTGAGCATGTCGGCCTGAGTGACACGTGCAACGTCTCTCAGCATAGGCGTCAGATGAGTCGTTATGTTTTCGATTTGAGGCATGCAGAGGTGAAGCCGAGCTTGGTGTTGGGAGATTAGCACCATTAAATACTGTTGTCAAGGATCAATGACACGAGGTAAGGATGAGGGGATTACGCATAGATATGAAGGGAGCGTGTAGAAATGAGGGGAGACCAATGCCAGGAAGGAGTGAACCAGATGGGAAGCGTCCTAGCAATACTGCATCAGCGCCAACGATTTCGTCTAGGATAAAGAAATCCTGACAAAACTTACAAAAAAAGAGTGAACTCCGTCCCATGATATACGATGTTTGTCGTATTCCCTCCAGAATCTCTACTTCATCAAGCCGAACGATACATCCAAGAGGTTAGACTTAGCCGATGAGATGTCGACGATGATAAGGGTGACACGTTGAGCGGAAAAACACGCTCGCAGCGGAAAAAAGTGGAGACCTGTGGAGACGATAGAGACGATGATCTAAGGATGAACAGTGATGCGCGTGCAATCCGGCTAACGATGCAAATAAAGTAAATAACACAGAAAGCGAATTGCTGAAGGGGGCGCTCTGAGGTTGCGGGTCACGGACTTCGATGCAGAGGGCCTACTCGTTGACCTAGGTAGTTGTAGAAGTAGATAGTGGATTTGAAAATAGAAATGATTTGAATATCTTAATCTGAGTGAAGGAAAGGAAGCGAAAATTGTCTGTCTTCAAAACTATCCTAAGTACATGGTTTATATCTTAGAAGTAACTAACTAAAAGGGAGCTCAGGTCGTCATAAGCTGGTCATAAACTACACATAAGCTGGTCATAAACTACACATGAACTGGTCATACAACCAATTAACTGGTAATAAAACCCTAAAATATGAGGAGTGAAATGTAAAACTACAAAAGAATTGAATCGTAAAATGTAACTAGATGTTGAAAGGTATGGGATAAAAGCAAAATGTGGAGGGAAATGAAGAGGGGATTTATGAGTGTTTGAGAAGGGGATAAATGTCGTCCTACGGGTTTTACGAGCGCTAAGTGCATCGACTCCGCAAGTATGGGTGGGGAATGAATCGGTCACGAAATGGAGGTCACATGACTACGGTTGTGAAATGGTGGTCATGTGATAAAGAAGCGAGATGAACAATACTAATCAAATAATTACAACAATCCTATTCCAGGGTGTAGGGGCAATAGCTGCTCATCATCTCCTCCCAACTGAAAATCTGACTGTCCGCAGTCAGCAGTTGTAGCTAGAACAATGGGATAGTATAAGAATGTCAAAAAAAATGATGGGGTGGGACCGAAATGAAAGAAGTAAAGGTAATGATTGGACAGGTGTGTGCAATGTGGAATAAATGGAAAGGGATGTTGTCCTCCCAACTGAATTGGTAACTGTCCTTAGTCTGGTTGAGAATGTCGATTTTGAGTGTCGTCTAGATCGTCCAGTTCTTCATTGTCATCTTCGGGATCTTCTTGTGTCGAGTTTTTGAGTTCTTGAAGTCGATTCGTTGATACATCCAATAATTCATGGAGTGGAGGCAAAGGAATTGAAGTGCGAGCGAAATATGGTATGACACGAAAGGCAGCAGTTGGTCGATTGAGAAGGGAGCCGTCCATTTCGCATAAAATGTAAGCGCCCCCTCTGTTTCGGGATATTACAATGAGTGGACCGAGATAACGGGCGCGCATCTTGCGATTCAGCGATTTCTCAATTGCTGTGTTTCGAATTAATACAAGATTTCCGAGGTGAAAGTTGTAGTCTCGAATGGTGCGAAAGTGATGCTCCTCGAATCGTCGAGCGGCTCGATTTCTTGCTTCGAAAACTTTGGTGTGTAGAATGGAGAGTTGATCACGACGTTTCTGAAGGGTAATAGCACGACGAGCAATGAGATCGGTGGTGGATAGAATAGAATCTGGTGGAGGTAATAGATAGCTAGCTTCGACAACATCGAGAGGAAGGAGGGGATGTGTTCCTGTGACAGCAAAATAAGGTGAGCATCCCA
The DNA here is from genome assembly GCA_015501605.1 of Panaeolus papilionaceus. Taxonomy (NCBI): domain Eukaryota; kingdom Fungi; phylum Basidiomycota; class Agaricomycetes; order Agaricales; genus Panaeolus; species Panaeolus papilionaceus. Next base: position 1,287,567 of record JADNRZ010000013.1, read on the forward strand.
TGCGGCGGCGGGTGGTGACACGATCGGCCCAAAACACAGAGTAAGCAACTGAAGACCATTTCGATTGATCTCCATCAGCAGCCTTGAACAATCCTTGTCGAACATCGAAATGTGGTCGTTCTGCCAGGTTGGCACGAGAATTGTAGCCTGAGATGTGGATCCATTTGATATGATAGCGCTTTTCGATGTAGGCGAGCGCTTTCACAAATGGAGTACCATTATCAGTCACGATTTCGAGGAGGGTTCCCCAGCGAAAGACAAACGAATGCATAATCCATTCTCCAATGGTTTTAGCAGTTTCTCTTCGAAGCATGTTGAATTCGACCCAATGAGAGAGTGAGCAGCGACCTTGGACAATATATTTGAATCCTCCTGATGTTGGAAGGTGCATTGTATCAGCATAGATTTTGGAGAAAAGTGGGGCTGGTGGTGAGACGGTGGGTGGTAGTAGAACCTGACGATGTTGACGCTTTTGACATAGATCACAAGTCTTGACATACCAAGCGATATCATGAGCCATGAGTGGCCACCAGTATCGAATTGAAATAAGGGAATTTGTAGCAAAGAAGCCATGGTGTCCAACGTCATTATGCGCAGCAGCAAGTATAAAATATCGCTTGTGAGGTGGAACCACCAGTCGGTGTTCGCCTTTGGGGTCCTTTCGCCATAGTCGATTGCTTGAAACAAAGAATTCAGTGCAGTATCTCATAAATGAGGTGTAGTCGGCATCTGAGAGGTTATCAGGACGTTGAAGATTGTTGTGGAATGTGCGGACTTGGATGAGGCGTTCGTCGGCTTTACGAGCTTGGTCAGATCGAGGAATAATGGAATAGTCATGTGCAGATGGGACAGCTGACGGTGGTGAGGGAGATGGGGATCGAGAGGGTGTATTAAAATGATCTTCGTTCGCTTCAGCAATGTAAGCGAGTACAGGTGGTTGTTGGATAGCAGGAGCGATGGCTGGAACATTAATCATGTGCATAAACCCATGCATTTGATCAACCCAATCGTCAAAGTCAGGATCATTGGTGTCCTCTATATCCTCTGGTTGAGCAGTGCGTCGAGAGAGGCCGTCAGGACCATGGTGAGTACCTGGAACATGAACTAGATCGAAATGGAAGAGGAGGATGGTGACGATCCAGCGATTCATTGAAGCAGAGGGTGCCATGTCTGGATTGGAGAGCATTCCCTTGATGTATTTGGCATCAACCTCAATGATGAGGTTTCGAAGGCCAATCAGGTAAACTTTGAGCGCACGAAGGGAGCGATAGAGACTGTAGAGTTCAAGTTTCGGTTGAGAGAACCTGGCTTCTCGATCGTTAAGTGTAAGCGAACCAAATCGGGCGATGTATCGGCGGTGAGGATCAGTGAGAGAGCATTGGGAGAGGATAAATCCAACCGCAATTTGTGAAGTATCGACTGCTAGGATAATGGGTGCGGTTGAGGAATAGTCAAGTGGTCGAAGGGCAGGTGAATCAAGGAGTGCTCGTTTGAGATCATCCTGAGCGCATACTTGATCTGGGCCATATTCGAAGGGAGCGTCCTTTCGTGTGAGCTTATTGAGGTGATGGGCACGATGGGCGAAGTTCTGAATGAACATGCGGCAGACACCTATGGTGCCTAGAAATGCACGAACATCAGATAAGTTGTAGAGGCATCCCCAGTTAACAATCTTGTCGGTTCGAGTGGGATCAGGTAGGCGGCCAATAGGGGTGCAGTGGTGTCCAAGAACAGAGAAAGTATCAGAACAAAACACAGATTTACTGCCAGAGAATGTTCCTCCAGCGTATTTCATGCGCTGTACAATTCTGTTGAGGGTAAGGAATAGTTCCCAAACACAAACTCGAATGCCAGGGTTACTGTCAAGAACGCTGTTGCATTCCTGGGTGAATTTCGGACCTTTAACTGGAACATCATCAATGTATGGAACGGTGGCATGGGGTATTTCGTTCTGTAGAATGTGGGTGACATCGTCATGGAATATGGGAACAGAATTCGTCCATCCCATGGGTAATTTGGTGACTCGAAGCGGTCCGAATGGTGATTGGAATGTAGTAAGATCCCTGGAAGCAGGGGAAAGTGCATGCTCATCATATCCAACATAGAGATCCAAGATAGCACCACAGGAAAGTCCTGCGAACTGTTCTGCAATTTCTTCGGTGAAGGGAGGGACTCCAGAGTGCTGAATAGTGACAGCGTTGAGCGGTTCAAGCGATTGAACGATCCTTAAGGAGGTTCCATCCTTTTTAACAACAACAAACCATTGAGATCGGTAGGCAGAGTTGGATCGTTCAAAGACTCCAGCCTCCATCTTGCGAAATACAAGAGCTGTAATGGCTCCTCGAAGCGCATGTGGAATGGGAATTACACGTTTAACCCATGGAGTATGAGGGACTGTGGCGATTTCGATAGGAGGGAAGAACTCCTCTCGGAAATGACCTCGCTCTGAGTCATCCCAAGCAAAACCTTGGTCATGAAGCGAGATAAAATGATCCAGAAGGTCAAGTTCTGCATCGTGCAGAAATGGATGGCGCTCTCGAACTGCGTCTCGACGTTCTGTTGTGTATCGGTCTGTAGGTTTGAATGGAGGTGGATTAGGAGTAAGGATGGGAAGAGCTTCGAGAGGGTCTCCAGTAATGTTTCGAATGATGCGGAATCGCTCAGGGAGCTCTGTGATGACAGGGCGAACCTTGCGTGCTACTGGTTTGTACTTCTTTTTGGAACCTAGAAAATTATCAGTAGTATATGAAGTTGAAGGAATTTCAGGAACATAATTGTTCGAAATATTAATATCAGAAATAGAAGGAGATGGCATAGGTAAAAACGAGTCAGAATCAGAATGAGGCAAAGAGGGATCAGTAAATAAATCAGGCTTTGAAGGGCTACTAGTTGATTCAGGAGTTGGGCGCAGAATTTGGGTAGAAAATGAATTAAACGAGTCTGTAAATACTAGAGTGGGGAGTTCTATCTGAGAGTCACTACCATTGAAGTAAAACTCATCTGAAACTGCTTCATCGAATGAAGAAAATGTGGAGTATGAAAGTTTGTCCGTGGTGAGATCAAAATCAAGAGTCATATATGAAAATGTGGAAATATAGGAATCACAAAGTAGAGGATGAATTGTTACCTCATCCAAAAGGGGTATAGGCGCCGTTCTTGAACCATTCTCGAAACCCTTCATCCCCGAAAATCCTGACTAACAAGTGGGCGATGCCTTCCACGAGGATTGGTAGGTATAGTGACAGAGTTTGAAGAATTGGGGTCATGAATTGTGATGGTTTGAGACTTGTTACTGAAGTTGTTGACTATAGCGCGAGTGAGGATATCGAATGGGCGTCCAAGTAAAATGTCATAAGCAGGATTTCGGACTATGTGAACCTGGAGGAAAATGACTACTCCATTGAAATCGAATGGAACATTCCGTGATAGGCCTAGTGATGGATTAACTGAACCATTTGCCGACATGATGTTGATCTTTGATTTGTGATCATAGACAAGTCCAAGGTGATGACAGACATCCTCAGACATGGCGACGATTTGGCAACCTGGATCGAGAATGCATTCAACTGGCCGAATTCCATTGATAGTAGGGCATAGGGTGCGAAGGGTACAGGCATCCTTCCCAACTTCAGTAGTGTCAGATTCATTGGAATCAATGGTGAGGGTAGGTTGAGCAGGATCCAGAATGTTGACAGTTATTGGTAATGGTGCAGATGCTTCGAACGAAGCATGGAGATAATGGTCAATGGTTTCATCAGGTTCCATCTGGTCCTGGATATCCTGAGAGAAAGTCTGCTCGGTAGGAATGTCCTTGGATTGAATGCGACGAGTGGTAGTGAGATCACGAATCTGAGCGCGAATTTCTGGCGATAAAGATAGCAATTCTTCGACGGTGATTGGGATAGTGGTTTCTAGCGCTCGAGTCTGGACTTTCGAAGCGATTTCCGGCTTGTGGATGGGTGGTAAAGTTCGATAGGCCGGATCAGCCTTTTTCGATGCAGGAATAGGCTTTGGAACAGCGGCGAAGTTTCTGTCTCTGGGTGGGGCATAAGCAGCGTCCTTAGCGTTTCGAAATGGGTGTTCTGGTGCTTCCTGACGAATTGGCTCGATAGTTTTATCAGCAGGGATTCTGGGTGGAGCGAAAGGGACTGAAGGGGTTGGAACACGATTTGGGCTATCTGAATCAGTGTCCTCAACGCCTTGATTCCTCTGGGCACGGGTACGAACAGCGAAAGCAGGTCGCTGTGATCGCAGAGCAGTAAGTTCTGCTTCCATGAGAATTAAACGATCCTCCATGGTGAAAGCGGAAGCACGAATCGGGACGACAGGAGAATGTTGGGGCAAAGGAAGATAGGGAAACACCTCTTGAAGCATGGCTCCAGTGGCTGCGGTTTGGTTTGGGTTTCAGCGATGCCATTCATCAAATCGTTCACGAAGGGTAGCACCAGGAATCTCTTTGGGAATGTAATCACCAGAGGGAAGAACCAGTCGACCTTCGAGGTTCTTCATAACCCTTCCTTGTGCGATGTAGGTGTTGGCTACTGGGCACTCCCGAACAAAATGACCTGAGCCAGCGCAGAAACGGCAATTGTAGGGTGGTCCGGCGTTCGAAGATGTGTTAGTGGTGTTATTGTTCGAATTAGATTGGCTGGGACGAGAGGTTTGAATAGCTGAAACGATGGATTGAGTGAATCGAGCTAGTATATCATTAAGTTGCTCCGATTTGACATAACCAGGGTTCGAAGGAGATGAATTAGATGAATTTGGTGACATAGCAGTGTTGGGAATGACCGGAGGTGGGAGCCCGAATGGAATCTGTAAAATACCCGGAATATTGGTGGATGGGACAGAGGAAGAGGGTAGAAACTGAAGTACCCATCGAGCGGCGTCGTAGAGCTCATCCATTGAATAGGGAATGCTGGGATGATGATTTGGAAGGTGAATTTGAAGGCGATTCGACATTTGAGCGCAGTGTGCATCGCTGAAAACCTGAGTATAGGCACGACACTGCTCAGTTTTACTAAGTATACCAGCAGTGACTAAATATGTGGAGACTGTGGTGAAGTGAAGGTGGAAGTCGGTGAGATCCTGAAGCATTCGAAGACCAAGGAGTTTACACTCTCCAATCAGTGTGTGGAGGTCAGGGAGTGTATATCGGAGGCTAGACTGGTTGTAAAGGTCAAGAAGTCGGGTCTTGAGATCGGTGAAGGTCTTTGTTGCATCGGAGTACTCAGGTAAAGCTTCCCAAGAGTCTGCTAGAGTCGAGTTGAGGTAGTGAATTGCCCAAGACTTTTTGTCAATCTCCTGCTGTACTGAGCAGCGAGTGAAGAGAGTCTCAAGGGCGGTAAAGTATCGGCGTATGTCGGTGGGGTGCTTGGTATCGAAAGTTGGTGCGCCACGTTCTCCACGTAGCGGCATGGAAGGTGTGGTTGCCATAACCTGAATATGTGAAGGAAGCGATGCTTGAGCTAATGGAGGTGGTGATTGGAGTGGTTCAGGTGAACGAGGAATTAAAAGTGCTTCGAGGTCGATGCTGGTTGATGTTGAGAGAGGGTGGAAGTTGAGATATGATGATGGAAGGCCTGGTGGAGTATAGGATTGAGGACTTGAATGATTTGGTGATTCGTGAGCGGCTGAGAGAGGTCTAAACGGTGACCAGTTATTGAAATGGTCGCTGATGTTCTGTGGATCGGGTGGGAGGTCTGACTGTAGATAAAGCGGGGAGCTGGAATTTAAAGGAGAAAGGTTGTTGTGTGTAGCTTCGGCAGCTGGTATCGGTTCGAATGAATCGTCTGACTCGGTGTCAGTTTCGTGGTTGGATCGAGTTTCAAATGAGTGAATGTCAACCTCTCTACGTGAGGGTTGGCGGAGGGTTCGGAAACGAGTAGACGCAATAGTTTGAAATCCCTCGCGGTGGGCTCCAATTTGATGCGCGTGCAATCCGGCTAACGATGCAAATAAAGTAAATAACACAGAAAGCGAATTGCTGAAGGGGGCGCTCTGAGGTTGCGGGTCACGGACTTCGATGCAGAGGGCCTACTCGTTGACCTAGGTAGTTGTAGAAGTAGATAGTGGATTTGAAAATAGAAATGATTTGAATATCTTAATCTGAGTGAAGGAAAGGAAGCGAAAATTGTCTGTCTTCAAAACTATCCTAAGTACATGGTTTATATCTTAGAAGTAACTAACTAAAAGGGAGCTCAGGTCGTCATAAGCTGGTCATAAACTACACATAAGCTGGTCATAAACTACACATGAACTGGTCATACAACCAATTAACTGGTAATAAAACCCTAAAATATGAGGAGTGAAATGTAAAACTACAAAAGAATTGAATCGTAAAATGTAACTAGATGTTGAAAGGTATGGGATAAAAGCAAAATGTGGAGGGAAATGAAGAGGGGATTTATGAGTGTTTGAGAAGGGGATAAATGTCGTCCTACGGGTTTTACGAGCGCTAAGTGCATCGACTCCGCAAGTATGGGTGGGGAATGAATCGGTCACGAAATGGAGGTCACATGACTACGGTTGTGAAATGGTGGTCATGTGATAAAGAAGCGAGATGAACAATACTAATCAAATAATTACAACAATCCTATTCCAGGGTGTAGGGGCAATAGCTGCTCATCAACGGGACTAGAAGGGATAAGTCAATACATCCCATCGGTTTTTTTGTTGATACAGGTAGGGAAGTTACAATGTAGCGACTTTGTTGATCCATGGACTAGCTACAACATAATGACTGAGTGTGATCCATGGACCACCATGGATTTCCTACATTTTGGGTAACTACACTAAATAGTTATTTCATTAGATAGAATATAAGTGAATTAATTATTACTAGTAGGTGGGCAGGTTGGGTAGGGTGGATTTCCGAGTGAGCGGCGGGTGAGCTGGAATGGGTGGATTGGTAGTTTTCCAAGGGAATGGGAGGGGGGTACCAGGTAGGTTGGGGTGGGTGGGTAGTAGTGGATTGGGGTGGATTGGGAGATTTCCGCGGAAATGGGGGGAGGTTGGGGGGTGGTTTGGGGTGAGTTTATTGTAGTGGATTAGGTTGGAGTGGGCACATTGGGGTGGGTGGGTAGTAGTGGGATAGGGTGGATTGGTAGATTTCCGCGGAAATGGGGGGGGTGGTTTGGGTGAGTTTATTGTAGTGGATTAGGTTGGATTAGATGAATTTACAAGGGAATGGGCAGGTAGGGATGGGGGATTTTATATTTCCGCGGAAATGGTGATCCAAAATTGCCCATTTCCGCGGAAATGGGCAAATTTAGGAATTTTTCAATGCATGGATTTTTGAATTTCCGCGGAAATGGGCAAATTTAGACATTTTAAATACATGGATTTTTGAATTTCCGCGGAAATGGGGGAATTTAGAGATTTTTAAATGCATGGATTTTTTGAATTTCCGCGGAAATGGGTGAATTTGGACATTTTCAATACATGGATTTTGGATTTCCACGGAAATGGGGAATTTTGAAAATGGTGGATTCTTGAATTTCCGCGGAAACGGGTAAATTTGGAGATTTTCAAATGCATGGATTTGTTAATTTCCGTGGAAATGGGTGAATTTGGAGGTTTTTAAATACATGGATTTTTGAATTTCCGCGGAAATGGGGAATTTGGAAATGGTGGATTCTTGAATTTCCGCGGAAATGGGTGAATTTGGAGATTTTCAAATGAGTGGATTTGTGAATTTCCGCGGAAATGGTGGACTTGTTAATTCGTGAGCAAAGGTTCCGCGGTATCGGAAATTCATTCCAATATTGAAATGAGTCAATTGTTGAACTTCCGCGGAAATGGTGGATTTTCTGTGGAATTGGGTGGATGCCATTCATAGATTTCCGCAGAAGAGGTGGATATTAACAAACTATAACCCAAGGGTGTTGCAAACATTGTCAGCAAATAAGCAGAAGTAATTAACTCCTGCAGGTTGAGAAATAAGTTTCCAATTAAATTCTGACCCGGTACCATGTACCCGCAGGTAGTCTTTACAAAATGAATCCAAAATCATCCAAAACAAGCAACATTTGGCAGAGATACTAATATTTCAAGCATTTTCTGCTTGATTTTACACCGTTTCAGGCGCTCTTGGACCTTTTTTGAAGTCCGCAGGTACACCAGCTTTCATTCATGACCCGGTACCATGTACCCGCAGGTATTCCGCCTGAAACAAGTCCCAAATCATTCAAAACAGCTGTCATTTAGCTAAGATATCCATGTTTTGAGGATATTATGCTCAATTCTGCACCGTTTTGGGCGCTCCGGGGCTTGTTTTGAAGCCTGCGGGAACACCAGAATACAACCGGAAACATATCAGACCATTTACTTCATCCACCCCCAGGTGGAAAAGCAATATTGATTGAGGAAAAGGCAGAAATCATCATACCTGCAGGCAACAAGGTGTATTAAAGTATGTTTTCCCGCGGGTAGCCCACATTTCATCAAACAACACCCTATCTAACTCTGGCATAAATTAGATGTAACTCCCTCAGTTCTGCATTATTTCGAGTGATATTGGGCTTGTTATGAGCGGATTATCTATGGCTACAATATGGTATGTATATTCAGGTGTTTAGAGAATGATAGCAGTTGATCTTTGCGATATCTCCTCTTTTACAGGTACCCCTCTCAGCCCTACATCATAGATAAGGATATTTCTGGCAATAGAGAGCATTCAAATAATGCTGATATAACAAATTGCTGTATCTAATTGAGATATGCAAGTATTGTCAACAAAGAAGGCCCTAGTGCACTCACAAGAGCTAATGGTTAGACAACTGGATGACAGAATATAGCGAAACCACAGTACATGTGACTCATTTATCAGGTTTATATGGGTGATATATTGGACAATGATACAACAAGAGGGGAGGATGTTCTAGAAGCAACATTTGACAGTAATATGATCATATTTGAGACAAGATATGTTCTACATGTTATGATTCTTAGTCTCCATGCAATATTCTCTTTCCCTTTTGTTGTTTTAACAGGTGGAAGAAGAGACTTATGCTTCTGTTTCAACTGCATCCTGTCTAACCATTGTCTCACCATTGTCTGGTGGGTGTTTTCTTTGGTACTTTTGTTGAAGAAAGTCTCAAGATATCATTAAGAATTGCTTCTGACTCTTGTTTCCTTCTTTCTTGGTCATTAATCCGACGTATCAGTCATATAAGCTACAAAAATGGATGTAATATGGTACATTGGAACCATATCCTGTAAAATAGTTGTCCAGTCCTTGTCTGTCAGGTGTATTCTGGAACTTTGTTGTGAACGAAACATGTAGAACACAATTCAAGTCTAAAATTTAGAACATCAGCATTATTTGAATGCTCTCTATTGCCAGAAATATCCTTATCTATGATGTAGGGCTGAGAGGGGTACCTGTAAAAGAGGAGATATCGCAAAGATCAACTGCTATCATTCTCTAAACACCTGAATATACATACCATATTGTAGCCATAGATAATCCGCTCATAACAAGCCCAATATCACTCGAAATAATGCAGAACTGAGGGAGTTACATCTAATTTATGCCAGAGTTAGATAGGGTGTTGTTTGATGAAATGTGGGCTACCCGCGGGAAAACATACTTTAATACACCTTGTTGCCTGCAGGTATGATGATTTCTGCCTTTTCCTCAATCAATATTGCTTTTCCACCTGGGGGTGGATGAAGTAAATGGTCTGATATGTTTCCGGTTGTATTCTGGTGTTCCCGCAGGCTTCAAAACAAGCCCCGGAGCGCCCAAAACGGTGCAGAATTGAGCATAATATCCTCAAAACATGGATATCTTAGCTAAATGACAGCTGTTTTGAATGATTTGGGACTTGTTTCAGGCGGAATACCTGCGGGTACATGGTACCGGGTCATGAATGAAAGCTGGTGTACCTGCGGACTTCAAAAAAGGTCCAAGAGCGCCTGAAACGGTGTAAAATCAAGCAGAAAATGCTTGAAATATTAGTATCTCTGCCAAATGTTGCTTGTTTTGGATGATTTTGGATTCATTTTGTAAAGACTACCTGCGGGTACATGGTACCGGGTCAGAATTTAATTGGAAACTTATTTCTCAACCTGCAGGAGTTAATTACTTCTGCTTATTTGCTGACAATGTTTGCAACACCCTTGGGTTATAGTTTGTTAATATCCACCTCTTCTGCGGAAATCTATGAATGGCATCCACCCAATTCCACAGAAAATCCACCATTTCCGCGGAAGTTCAACAATTGACTCATTTCAATATTGGAATGAATTTCCGATACCGCGGAACCTTTGCTCACGAATTAACAAGTCCACCATTTCCGCGGAAATTCACAAATCCACTCATTTGAAAATCTCCAAATTCACCCATTTCCGCGGAAATTCAAGAATCCACCATTTCCAAATTCCCCATTTCCGCGGAAATTCAAAAATCCATGTATTTAAAAACCTCCAAATTCACCCATTTCCACGGAAATTAACAAATCCATGCATTTGAAAATCTCCAAATTTACCCGTTTCCGCGGAAATTCAAGAATCCACCATTTTCAAAATTCCCCATTTCCGTGGAAATCCAAAATCCATGTATTGAAAATGTCCAAATTCACCCATTTCCGCGGAAATTCAAAAAATCCATGCATTTAAAAATCTCTAAATTCCCCCATTTCCGCGGAAATTCAAAAATCCATGTATTTAAAATGTCTAAATTTGCCCATTTCCGCGGAAATTCAAAAATCCATGCATTGAAAAATTCCTAAATTTGCCCATTTCCGCGGAAATGGGCAATTTTGGATCACCATTTCCGCGGAAATATAAAATCCCCCCATCCCTACCTGCCCATTCCCTTGTAAATTCATCTAATCCAACCTAATCCACTACAATAAACTCACCCAAACCACCCCCCCCATTTCCGCGGAAATCTACCAATCCACCCTATCCCACTACTACCCACCCACCCCAATGTGCCCACTCCAACCTAATCCACTACAATAAACTCACCCCAAACCACCCCCCAACCTCCCCCCATTTCCGCGGAAATCTCCCAATCCACCCCAATCCACTACTACCCACCCACCCCAACCTACCTGGTACCCCCCTCCCATTCCCTTGGAAAACTACCAATCCACCCATTCCAGCTCACCCGCCGCTCACTCGGAAATCCACCCTACCCAACCTGCCCACCTACTAGTAATAATTAATTCACTTATATTCTATCTAATGAAATAACTATTTAGTGTAGTTACCCAAAATGTAGGAAATCCATGGTGGTCCATGGATCACACTCAGTCATTATGTTGTAGCTAGTCCATGGATCAACAAAGTCGCTACATTGTAATTACCTTATATCGTTGATAAAATAAACACTCACCGGTTTCCTGCGGATAGCCCAACTATACAAATCTTCAACCTGTAAGGTCCCACTTCAGCGTGCACTAAATGTTGTCGCTGAGGGTTGACTACAAGACTTGTCGCTCTTACTCTAAGCTGGGTGGTATTCATCAATTTGCGGCTTGTGCTTGGGGTCACTACAATAGGGCGGCGACGATGGCGAGGTGTTGGATATTTGGCTTAGATTTGGGGGATAGTGCAATGGAGACTAGGAAGGATGAGCACACGTTTTGAGCTCAGGCTGTAGTGGTTGTAGTTCATGGAGGATGGGCGGTATAGCCTAGACGGTTTTGGACGAGATCAACCACAACTCTAAAGCCAAGTGTCGGCACCACCATTTATTATCGTTGAGTGTAAGGAGCTCACAGACAATTTTGCGCCTCTAGTTCCTAAACCACAACACAGGTTGGCCCGTCACATCCATATTGCTCCAAAATCCATCCTGTGCCCGTCCATTTGTGAGATGAGAGTGGGTGACAGATAGACGATGATCAGTTACGATGAGCACCTTGGAAAATTGGACTACAAGTGGTAAAGGATGAATGGGCGTCAGGCAGAGGGTGGTATGTGGCATTGGATGGGGAGGCGTGTCATCTGTGGAATAAAGTCAACCATGACACTGAAGTGCTGCACACGAATACGCACATACCATGCCAAGCGTCAGCATCTTCGTTCCCGATTGAAGGGTACAAAGAGACTGAAAATAAATTCTCAATTTTGCCATGACCGACCACCAAGTGCGTCGCTATACGGGATCCTTATTCGTATAAAAAGTATCCTGTCATCTTGTCCTATAATGCGATGTATGTGAACTAAGGTTGGGGATTTGGCTGCTAAAAGCATGAAAAGAGGTTGGCGGTGCATAGGACCATAGATTTGGAACAGTGTGGCGGAAGACAGGTCTCTAGTTGGTCCCAGTTCTGATGCGGATTCGCAATATGTACTAAGCTGAGCTTGTCGTTGATTGAGATTCAAGCAGTCAACATCTTAACATCCACGCCAGATATGTATAACTAGAATAATAACATGTATGTGATGAGCGTTTAGTAACTTCAGGAAAAAAAAATGGACAAGACACTTACTATGCGTCAACATGATGTTGGGATGATTGTAGGCCAACTCGCGTCGCGTCTGTCGCTGATGGTCATTCTGAGAAACATGTTCTGACGACGGTATAAAGGTATAGACTGTCAGGAGGTAGGCTTTGGTGAGCCATTGAGTGGTTTTGAGCAGAACGTTCGCGGGTGAGGCCATGGAGGAACTGGTTCTGGTTGAAGAGTGGCTTAGCACAGCCACTTGGTCCTTCCCCAATTGGAATATCATCAGTGAGCCTGAAATGTTGCTTCCGCTTTGTTCAAGAGCCCGATGCACCGCCACGAGTCTGGGCCAGTATGCCATCTTCGACTCCACACTAGGGGTAGGTGGCTCATCGCCGTCGTCGCTATCATATCTTTCAGCGCAGTTGACTTGGGTGTAATCTAAAAATAGATGACCTCGTCTCTCGTTGTCTCCGCACTCTCTCTGGTCTCAACTATCCATCATCCCTCTGGCCTCCTCCTTCGCCCTCGCTCGTTCCTTCACATCCTTCCTTCTCGTCCCTTTTGATGTTCAAATTCACATTCACACTTGAATTTTACGAATATTTATGCTCTCACAATCTGCATGCTCATCAACAAGGATCAACACAGAGGCAAAAAGCACCCAGATTCTTTTCGTAGTTAGATGAACATGAAACAATGTCAAGTAAAAACAGAAGAAAGGGTGAATATGAATACGAGGGCGATCAAAACTGATGTATGCACTCCGATACAACTCGTGATCAAATTTAATCGACCAACCTCATCTATGATTCAACCTCAACACTCTCCTCTTCTCCTATCACCATACCGTACCCCTCCTCCCTCCTCCCTTCCAACACCACGCTCCTCCAACCCAAACATCCTTAAAGTGCTGTACCACACTTCCAACGCTGCATCACTACATGTCCATGTGTTCATTCCAAATCTTAATACATCATCACGGTGGGACGAGGGCACCCTCATGATGAGGCGTCCAATCCCTGGCTCTTAGAACGCAGGGAAAAGAGGAAAAGAAGTTGGGAAACGAACATTGTGACATCAAGCCCTTGGATGACTGATACGTAAAGATTGGGTTATAGAGCAATGTTAACGAGGCCGGTAATAGTATGCATATATCAAGGAAAAGATGGAGGCGAGAGACGGGAGGAAGTAAAAAATAAAATAGAATAAAAATAACGAGCTTTCCTTCATCTTTGGCTCATAGAGCAGATGCGGCGGGTTAATGTAAAAAGCAAGGGTTAAATGACAGAAATCATCCACAAGCCAACGACTCATGGATGACTGACATAGCCACCCTCTAACTCACAGACGGAGAGGATAAACAGTGAGGCGATGGAAATAAACGAAATAAACGAAAAACAATCCAGCTCTATCAGCTGCGCATAGGTAGCCGATATCAGAACAGACTAACAGCACGGGACCAGGGACAAAGCCACCTCTCCTCACCCGCTGATCATTTGTAGATGAACAGCTGGCGGACTCATGGGCCAGTCGGAGGGGAAGACAGAGCATGTCAATGAGTGTTCACTTCACGGTGCAGAACACCCATAGGTGTTCACTCCAACGTCTGGCTGACAGACCGTGTGGTGAAGAAACGGACAGAAATGGATTGAAAAAAGGAATACATCCAGCCTAGCCATGCAGAGACGACTAGTAACCGCCGCTAACTCGTAGATCGACAACTGGTGAGGTGAAAGTGAAGTATAAAATCAAACAAGACCCATCCCCAACGTCAGAAACCGCCCTCTGGCTGATGCACCAGTGGTGATGAGGATGAGTTCCGGAATAAACGAATTAAATACCTAATCCCGGACTGACCGCACATGGATGGTCAGTCACAGCAACCTGGTTTGCAGACCAGGTGGCCTCAGGATCAGGAAAAGGAATGGAAAGGAAGAAAACAAAAAGCGGCTGCAAGGAGTAGGCGTGAGGGCACTCCCTCATACTCGGAGCGTTATAGTGTGAAAATGCCTCATGAACTGGGAAAGTGCTGGAAAATATGTGAAACGTTAGCGATATGAGCTCCTGGAAACTTGGCGGGATACCCTAACGCGCATATACAGCTCCCATTCCCTCTCAATGTCAGAGGTCTTCAGAGAATTTGGGTACAATTACAGCGACCTAGGCAAAGGTCAAGTGTTCTTTGTACCTCAGTTCCCGAGGATTGGGTATGGAGCAGTATCCTGGAGAGCGGAAAGGAGGCGAGATGGTGGTTGTGGTAGGGATCTATATCTATATTTTAACAGAGAACAGGTGTGAACGGCTTACACAATTTTAGTCAGCAAATTTTAAGTAAGCAGATTCTGCTCGAACATCGCTCGGTTGAAGCTCGGTTCCCATCGTGTCCCTGAACTCTTCCCATCATAATGGGAGACGAGAGATAAGAGCCAGAAAATCCTGATGTAGTTATTTACTGTACATGCCACAAGATAGAAACACAGGAGTAGCAAGCACAGCACGGCAATAACTTAATTTTTGATCAAATGCACAAGGGAGAAGATCAAACAGGACAACACAAATTTAATAAAATTGAGAAGGCTTGAGGTACACCAGGGACGTATATGAATGTAATTAGAAATATAATTTGCATTTGAACAACACTGATAAGCCACTCTCGATTATCTGATATGTGTTGACAACTTGATATGAATAAATTTGGAGTACATGAAACGGATTTTAGCGAAAGACTTCAATAGGATGATACCTACTGTAGCCTTTGATTAATTTGGCAGGGGGTGGGACATGGAACAACGATGCCAAACTGTGTCCTCCTGTCTACCTGGGCAGGGACCTGGGAGATATGCAAAATTTCGGTGGAGGCTCATGTACAGAGGGTGTTTTCGACATTGATAAGGCTACTGTTGAGCGTTGATTGGGGGTGGAAATGCACAGGAGTGTGCAAACTGTCAAATAAAATAATTTTTGATTTCCTTTGATTTATGTTATTTTTATAGTAGGTGTCCCAATTCGTCGTCTGAAGGGGGTGGGATAGGAGACCTTCAAACAAATTGAAATGATACAGTAATAGTTTGGTATTCAGATCGTGAGAACAGCGTGTGAGCACACAGTGCGAGCCATTGCATTACATCCAGCAAAAGTTTACTCCACGGGAAAGGCACAGGGCAAGCACAGCTTAATACCTACTGTGTAACTGGGTGTGTTGACAACTGGCAAGTGTGCAGGGCGAGCTTCTGCATTCCTTATGCATTCCTTTCAAAAATACTGTCTCTACAGGAAAAAAGTCCCCTGTAAGAGATGAAAATAGGTATTAAAAATTCAAATAAATAACTATTAAAGAGCTGTCTTACTTCCTTGCATACGGCAAGTAGTAAGCAGCCTGAGTTGAAGCCGTGGCGGAGCCACGGCAAGCGCCAGCTTGTTAGGGATGAGCCGACGTTACAGGAATCAACATTACAACCTTGTGTCAGGTTTGATTTGGTCACATTGTAACACCGGACTCTAAAAATAGATTGGCCCGACTTCACCACGACAGGTTGCACTCCCTTGTCAAATGCATCATCGACTCCAACTCATGCATATGTATGTCATAAAAAGAACTTGAAGATTAAGATACACTGATCTGCTCTTCGCTTTCTCGTCGCTCTCGACCCCCCACATATAGAATCCACCTTGGCTACTTCTCTTCTTGTTTTCATGATGTCATCTCATCTATGACTCGCAATCCGGGAGCAACAACGAGTATATAAATTAGAGACAAGCAAAAAAAAAAGAGGAAGAAAGAAAAAAGAGAAGCTAATCGTTACAGTGGGTATCAATGCATGTGAAATCCAATGTACTCTAAATCTAGTCAGCTTAAGAGGTGAGAGATATGGGCAAGGCGGGCGGAGCGCAACGCTCGATGTGTAGGGTTCATATTCACCCCATGCGGTAACGGTACATACAAATGACGGGAGATAATTTAATGAAACCAAACGCACTCACCCGTATTTTCGACAACCCCTGCCTCCCCATCCCACACCTCCCCTTATCCTCCCACCCTATCTGCACTTTCGCCACTTCAAAAGTCATTCTACCCATCACCTTCTGCATCGAATGTCCACTTACACAACACATGCTAGTAACCAGTGCAACGCCGTCCTGTGAAGATCTGTGCACGCACAGATCGCACTTTTTGGTCACGTGAGCGAAGTCACCCTTTGGCGACTCATGCACGTCTCTCCCACTGAACTATCATTGTACTTCGCCTCGCGCTCTAGTCGACGCGACTAATTATCGCTCGGCTCAGTATCTTATTTCTGTTTTTTCTTTCCCACCCGCCCTCTCCTTTCCATGCTCATTACTGTCACTTGAATTCACCTCATATCTACCCGCCTTTTCAAGACAATGATACAATTTGCAATGCTACACGAAACACCTTACACTTAGACTCACTAGCTGCTTCCTTAATCCACACCCATTTACACAAGTTGTTGATAAGCGGGTGCCTACATACCTCGTCTCTTGCAATTTCAGACGAATTCAACGACTCATTGCCATGCACCACGGCATCAAGATCATACTTAAGTGCACGAGCTATCTTGCACACCACCCTCCCATATCTTATCTCATTTCATAACATACACACTCAATCCACCACTGTTTACACCTAGAACCCCCTCTTCACTCATTTCATTCGAAATTCCTGTTCTATTTTTTCCTTCTTTGCCTCATTTGTTTCATGGCCGTGTTCATGTTTCCTTCCCCACTCGCTTTTCATCCATTACTTGTTTTTTTACGCCTCTTCCCTTATTTCATAGTCAGTTCTCTTGACACACTATATCAACTGCACGCTAGCTCTCTGTTTAGATTAGATCAATTCTGCTCCCTGAATTTCGTATTTGAATCTTGTTTTTGTTTCTTTCCGTCTCAGCAGTCATACCAGCTGTTGTCTGGTCAAGTTTCTTCGCATTTCGTTGGTTTCCCAGACTCCCAGCGTCACCAGCTGTATCTAGTCCTGTTTCTTTTATCATTTCAGTCATCTTGCAGCTGCGCTACATAGCCGCAGCGATTAGTGTTCATTACGAGTCCCGGCTGCCACTGTTCTGGTCCTTCTAGTCAGCCCCAGCATTCATATATCACCCCAATTTGTCCCTTAGTCTCGCCGTCACCGACCTGAATCCCTCCCTACCATTTTAGCCACCCTCTCCTAACCACTTGACTCGCACCATCACCATCACCTCTGTTCTATTTACCATCTCATTTTATTTTGTGTGGTTCCTTTCATTCGACTTCCCATAGTTGGGCACTCATCATTGGCAAGTTTTCAGAACTTGTTCTTCAATTCCTATACTCCTTTCCATATATAATACTCAACACCACGTTACCATTTTCATAGCTCATCTAAACCTTCACCTGGTTTCGCACTGTCACTCTGACTCGGGATAGCCTAGGGGTTAGAGAGCCGGTGGATGGCGGGGCGCATCCTCCTCCGTCCATCGGCTCTCGACCTGGGAAGTGGGGCAGTGGTTTTCGGGCCATTGCCCTCTTTCCACCCCAAGCGTAGCCTCTAGGCTACTCCCTACTCCGGTGACGAGCGACCGGAAGACGCAAAAATAGTCATCTCATGCGCTAATCGCTGAGCTGCGAACGGCGTGTTCTTGATTGAGTCGAGTGTAAAGGTGGAGGCCCGGAATCGGTTATGCAAGAGAAGAGTGCGAAGTTGGCAATATGGATTTGGGGACGGGGATAGAGTGACGCAGAGGCATGGGTCGTCGGATTTTGTGGAGAGACAGATGATACTGTGGAGGGTTCGGATGATGTGTGGGGGGAGTGGCGGTTCGAACAAGGTGGGAAGAGGCAAGATTGGGCTCGACTGCGAGGACTGTGATGCATTCCTCTACCCCATACTGGCAGAGGACGACAAACAATATGGTTGGATGGGCATTATATTTTTATCTCAAGTGGTAGTGTGGGATAAGTGTGTACACAGTCTTTCATTTTGTTTTATTTTAGATCTATAGCATCCATTACGGTTCAGCTTATAATACCGACTCTCACTCGTCGTATCATATTACACCCGTATATTGTGCATCTGGTTCCGTCGTGCCTTTATTCAGTTTGAGCAACCAAAACATCGCAATCTCGGGAAAACTCATGGACGCCTCACAAACATTTAAGCTATAAAATCATCATCAATGGCACTCAACATGAGCTCGAGGTCTAAGCTAGGGAATTAAATACGTCTCGTCGCACTATGGAATCATTACTGAATTTGAACGGAATACAGCGGTTTTTGCTAAGAGAATAGATCTGGGTGACGAGCGAGTTAAGCATATATAAATGAGAGGCACTGAATCTATAATCATGCTTCGCACGTACAATGCTCTATCGTGTAAGGTGTAGTGTCAGAGTGGTGGAATAGCAGGGAAAGACAGGTAGAGGTTGCCCAGAACGAACCTCTCAGTGGACGGGTGAGTACTGCCCCTACACCATGCAGATCATGGTATTTCATTTCATCCCAACTGCGCGAAAAGGATTTAAAGGAGGGATGAACATCGCTATACTTAGTGAGAATGAAGATGAAGTGAAAGGACACGAACGGAAATCGAGATATACTGACCCCACCTCTGGAAGACGATTGACGATGATGCGCGCTATAGTAACGAGGCCTCAGAGCGAACACGCGTTCAATCATTTGGCTGATGAAATAGGACGACATGATTCGGAGATGATGGCTTGTCATGCCCCTCGCAGGGCGTAGCGAATTGCAATATCTCTGAATGAACTAGGCAAAGCGGATCGACGCTACGCGTGCCATTCACCGAGGCCTTACTGTCTGCATCCTGGCACCTTTCTGCTCTCATCTCCGTGGCAGTGGATATCCTTCCCGCCCTGTATACTCACACAAAGAACCAGAGTTCAGGCGAAAGTAAGAGCACATGCACACGACACAGGAAGAACGTGAGGGACGACGAAAATCACATGGCAAACATTTGCGGTATTTCTTGGCGCAATTTCATCAGACAAAACCCGAAGCCTTAAAGGCCTCGGAACCACGACATGTATTTGGTGATGCTTGCAGCTTTATTGGACATCCCACCCCATTGTATTAAATGTGAATTTTGAACGTCGCTCCAATTTATCAGGTCCTTGACCTCACTCCAGATGAGCAACGAAGCACACGAGTGCATGAGCATAGAATCGAGGGCTGCATGAGCCTGAGGTGCATGCATGACCCACGGCCGTCATCCAGAGTAAGCCCACTCAGCGAGTGGTAGTGTTGAGCTTGCCTGGTGGGTTTAGTGTCATATCAAAACCTGAGGCCTGAAACATCAGACAGAATTAGATTCAATGATCGGATAAAATTAGCCTGACAGGTTGAAGACGCGACACCGCCATTATCGATGGGTATTCTTTCTATCTTTTACTCGTCTTCCTTCCACTATACACACTCAGAACGGTACTTGTACCTGCTGAATATCAAGCTACTACTGATCAAGATGTCACAAGAACTCATTATCACCGGAGATGTTTCAGTTGAGCCACGCAAGTCGGATTGGAACACCTTCAGGTGCTGCATTCTGTACGAAACACCTCAATATACGTGCATTACCCTCGTTAATTGCTGTGCCTCACAGAATCCTGGGTCCCACAGGTGCAGGGAAGAGTAGTGTAAGTGCCGTTGTGCTTCGCATGTTTGCATAAATTACTTACCTTCTGTATTACCTCTGGAAGTAGTTTATCGAAGCGCTGGCTGGGGAGGGTCAATCCTTGGAGATATCGAAGGACCAATTGGAGGGATTCACCCAAGAGGTCACTGCTTATGAAGTAAAGAACGCGATGGTGCAATCGGGCCGCAATACCTACACGCTCTACATAATCGACGCTCCTGGTTTCTCTGATAGTAAAATATCGGAACTCGAAATAATAACGAAGGTGAAACAATGGATGACAGACGAGGGGTGAGTAGCAACATTGATGTAATTCTTCATGTTATCCTGAAACTATTTGTTTCTGCTTACATTCAATCAGTATTCAAGGCGTTCATGGAGTACTGTATCTCAGTCCAGTCACTGACACAAGGGTTCCAAGGAGCAAGCGTCGGACAATCAACATGATTCAGTCGCTCCTCTGGGACAAGGCTTTCGATCGTGTAAATATTATTACTACTATGTGGGATAGGGTGGGCACCCCAGAGGCCAAAACACGCGCAGAAACAAACTTTACACAACTACGAGATGACATCTGGAAGGTACTGCAAATTCATCCACAATTCCTCTATATTTGTGAATTTTAACACCATCATTTCAGGGGGCAATTGGTAGTGGTGCAAAGATATCCAGGTTTTATAATGACCATCATTCAGCAATGCAAATAGTGCAAGATCATATCAATTCGGTCGAGCACTCCCGCACTCCGCTTGAGAATGTCAAAACCACAGCAAAAGATCCATGGGCGCCATTCCTCTACCAGGAGCTTCTCGACCGTGTCTCTCATGCTCAGCAAGCAAAAAAATACCTTCAACAGGAGAAGAGGGACCTCATCATGAGGCCTGATCCACTACTCGAGTTGGACGTGCTTTCGAGACTTCTGGAGGTCAAAGAAGACCTGTTGAAGTTTACACGACAGCTTGCCACGTTTGGTACCCCGCCTCCTGGATTTGAAGGAGTACCAGAGCGATGTGTCTACCAGAACCTGTTGGATGAGGTCAATGACGCTCAAAATGAGCAGGCAGCATTGAAGCAAGCTCTCGCTCACCTCGACACAAACCCTGATCGCATCCGGGAGGCAATGTTAACACATCAACTTGATTGTGTCCGAAACGATCTTGCGCAACATGTGACAACTCTCCTGGAGCATGGCAAGCCGCCGGAGGGATACGAGAACGGTATTTGTGATTTATCTATAATACCCCATTTTGCTGACTACATTTCAGCCTTGGGACAAGCCCTTGAGGCACCCGTAATGTTGAATGAGGCTTTACCATTATGGTATACGCCCTCATCGACTCACCCTGTCCCTAACGTCACCAATCCCACTGGAGGCCCGGAAATAGCCTCTACAGATCCGATACCCAACAGCCAGAAAACTCATGCCGCTGCTCCTCCAGGAAACAACGCGGGTGTACCAGTCGAGGCTAACCTGCGCCCCACAACTTCCACAATACGTCTCGCATTTGCCGACCATTACGATGGCAGCGTCTCATCACGAGTATCTTTGAAAGATCGCTTTAAGAAAGGCTTCCAATCTTTCAAAGATAAACTCCCATTAAGTGCGAGACGTGAGCATCGTCGTTGATAGCCGGGTACTAACGTAGCAGTCACTGCTATACCCTACCCCATTGACACATGTTGTCTTTCCATAGTTGCTTTCATCATTTCCATGTATGTTCTCTATGTTTGAAATTTGAACCTTTCCTTGACTTCGTGCTTTTGGCTTCGAGAATCCTTTATTGCTGGTTTGTACTGGGACAGGCCAAGTACCTGATTTATGCCCTAAATCTGAATCTAAATCTAACCGTCGAACAAAGTGGCATTGTGTCCCATGTCAACGAGCTGAGCTGTGATTCAAAAATAGAACCAGTGATCCTCCGTCTTGAATCAAACCAAATGACAACTGAACCCGCTTACTGCGCTCTCCATCTCATCCTCACTATTTCTTGGCTCACCTCCATCCTGTCACCTCGTGCTTGCTCAAACTAAATTTTTGGACATTGCTCTGGCTTTTTCTTCGTTTCGCTCATTTTTCTCATCCACATACCTCGGAATAATTATCCACAGCTCTTGGAGCCAAGCATAGCACTTTGTAATGTTGAGTGACAGCTTAGAATGACAATGCAAAGATAGAATTGATGGTACTGCGTGAAAGCAACATGGATGAACACGTCGAAAGTTATATAACAACTCCCGCCGTCGCACCACACACATCTTCTTATCACCCCACGCCAAATCCACCTCCTCCCCCTCAAACGTCGTCCCGTCCAACACCTTGTCAAGCGGATGACTGCTCACGCAATACAAGATCGCCGGGATGACCCAATCCACGCTCATCTCTCGCGCCAACTGCAGGGCAGCAAACGGCGTATTGTCGATCGCGTCTAGAGTACGCGTTTCGGTGCGGTTTTTCCATGCGGGGAGCGAGGTGGGGAATGTGGATTCGAGGTGGAGGATGGAGCGTCGGCGTAGGTAGGGAACGTCGTATTTGGTGGAGAGGCGGAGGATGCCGCGTAGAATTTGAATGGTGGTTTTGCAAGGGGGTGGTTCAAAGAAGCTGAAGAGGGATTAGATATTGGTGATAATAGAGACAGAGGAAGGACGAGGGCAGGAAAAGGACGAGGTCGGATTAGGGATGGGGTGAGCGTATGAGAAACACGACTACACCCCTCCCTCATCTCGACCTCCTTGCTTCCAACTCGCCGAGATGAAAAAGAAACTATCCTCACCTCGAATCCATCAACGCCCTCAAAAATACCTCTACATCCCTCGCATCATCCCAAAGCTCAACAACCACACACCCCTCCCACATCAAATTACCTTCCCGTGGGGGCGGGAACTCAAACATGTCTCGGAAGACACTACTCCTCGCACACAGGAAGTGCCGGTAAATCTTGAATATCGTGTGACCAGCTTTGAGGATGAGATTGCCGTCGGGAAAAAAGAGATCGGGGATACGAGTGTAAGTGGACAAATCACATTGTGGTGTGATGCAAGTCCCTGAGTTGGCAGCGCAGTCGGGTTCAGGGGACGTGGATGGGGAGGAATGGGCATGTGAGAAGCCGTATGATGAGTATGATGAGGAGCTGGACGAGGAGTAGGAAGAAGAGAGCACCATGCTTTCTTCTTGCGATTTAGGGAGGGGTGTCTGGATGGGTGAGGGGTAGGGAATCATAGTGTGAGGCGTGGCCGGGACGAGAGCGGTGGAACCGGTACTGGTTGAGGCGGAAGCTAAACCTGAAGATACAGGGTGGGGCATGCCAACCTGCGACGTTGAGGTTGAGGACATCATGGTAAATGTGGTCTATGTGGTAGAAAGAAGCCAAAGCGGGGTATAAGTGACAAGAAAATTCGTCTATCTGGGGAGCTTAAGTTGGCACAGTCGTGTGATGATGAAAAGCCACGTACCGATGCGAGAGTCTTCAAGACTCTAAGTTGAGTTTAGATGAAGATGGTGAGTGCAGAAAGAAGGTCGTAGTAGTCTGCAAAGACAGCAAAAGCTGAACGAGAGATATAGCACGGATAATGGAGCAAAAGGGAAAGAAAAACGAGAATCAAAACACGATGGTGGTGGAGCAAAAACAAAAAAGAATGGGAAAGAGAATAAAAAGAAAAGGCACCAAGCGATCGTCCGATGAGGAAGGGCACGCGGCGGTCCAAACAAGATCCCAAAACAAAAAAAATTAGACCCGCGCCAAAGGTTATTCGGTCGTCAAGAATCAAGATCAGGGTGGCGATCCATAGCACAGGTGGGAATGAATTGAGATTGCTGCTTTGGGCGATCAGACCTATGGATGGCTGGAGGGAGACGGGGCAGCTGGCTAGATTATCGATGTCGATGAGTGAATAAAAGGATGGATGGATGGATGGATGGATAGACTTGCAGTACCATGATCATGACGAGCGAGTGTACTTGAATTCATCAATTGTGAATCTCGCCGTCTTCCCAGCCACTTCCAAGCCCTGCCTTGCCTTGCCTTGTCTCGCCTCGTTGACGACCCCTCCTCGTTCCCCAATTAACCGATAACCGATAACCCATACCTACCCAATCCTATCCTATCTCAGTTAAATGTTAGCCACGCACACGCCCTTCCATTCCACCCCAATATCATTCACGCGTTCATTTTTACGCAACATCCTCGTTCCTGATGTGATACATGAAAAGCCGATGGCGATAGTGTCTCTGTCCCCTCCTCGCTACGCTCCTTATCTGTCATTTGTCAGTCATAAAGAGAAATGAAATGAATGATATATTTTACGCGTTACAGCCGATATGGATGGGATGGGATGGGAATAGTGTTGGAGCAATAAAACGCTTTGAACCTGGGGTACAGGTATGATACACGCCATATCGTATCATATCCATATCATACCCGCCCCCTGAGTACCGATCACCCTGTCCCCTCCCTCCCACCTTTTCCCGCCACCATCGCAACCAAAACCCGATGCATGTCCGAAATGTAAAATGGAGATCATGGAGTAAGAGTGCTGGCATTCCTTGGATTCCAAGCCCTCACGCTCAAGGGCGATATGATAGGAGCCGCATAAACATATCCATCCACAATCAAAACGAGGCGCCTCAAAAAACCCACAAGCAGAAAAAAATAAATCAAAGTCGTGCGATTGATTAGATAGAGGTGAGAGTTGAAGCACAACTCAGACACGACGTGGAGCGTTGTTTGTGGCTGACGCTGACTTGTGTTTGTTTATTTGAAAGCTCAATGAGGTAGTGTTGCCGCAAGGGAGAGCTAGCTCATCTAAAGCGAGGCTCGAGTTTGACAGTTTCCTATAAAAGGGAACTCGATGCAGCTCGAGCCCGAGCGGCTCAAGTCCGCTCGTTCCTAATTTGGGAGACTTGTTTGATGCAGTCAAGACTCAAGTCTCACGCGGTTTTCAATACTCACGTCGTTCAATGTCTCATCCACACTAACCATCATGTCCTTTACCACATTGTTACTCCTCCCCTAACCCTCTGCACATTTTAATGACAATTACTTTTTCTGCTACACCTGCTACAAACGAAGATGAGTCTCATTCCTTCCAGGTGAGTGCTTGCTCTGGTGACAGGACGTGCCCCCTCTGTGTTACAACAACATCCCTGGCTGCACACAACACGTGCCGCAGCTTTGACGTGGCCCTTTTGAGGTCGGATTTCGTCGGGGAAGGGTGTGTAGGGCCGGATGCTGGCTGTTGGTTGGCTAAAGCAATAAAATGGGCGGGTGTATAGTGCACAGTAGAATTAGGATATTAGTATGTCTAATAGCACATATAGCTGTCACCATGGCTCTCTGGAGGCGTGCAGATGCTTGCCAGACCTACCACCTACCCCATTCACTTCATATCCAATGTATACTCCTCAACCTACACAATATTATCACTGTTACCCATATACATACTCCCCTTCTCAACCTTATCATGCTAACCCTGCCTCTCCTGCTCATTCTTTGCCACCACCTTCAGTTTCATGAGCACCCCTTGGCTCCCTCACCAACTCTATCAACAGTACTCCTGAGTCTATTGCTACCATGTCTTGTACATTTTTACAGCAAAAGCAACCGGATATACAAATACTGAAATATTGCCATTGAAATAGGAGGGCTCGGAATTGTAGTCATAATACTCTTATTCGTTACTTAAACTAGATACCTCTCATAGCATAATTATTAACCCATGTACATAAATCACTCCAGTGAATACACAACTGCTCGTTGTATGACATGACCGAGCAACTCTACGACTTGAAGATCCAAGGTCAATGCCGCCTTGCCGGACATCTATATTAGGAAGTCGAAATTGATGAGCCTCGAGTTCCCCTCGAGCTAGTTTCTGAAAGTAGCAGCTCGAGTTCAAAGAGCTGTCCTAATTCGGAACTCGAGCTAGCTTGAGTTCAGCTCGCGGCATCACTACAATGAGGTGAGAGGCACCGCCACGGGGGTCTGGGACTCTGGGCCGGTCTATTTTGATGCTCTTGCATTCTTACGATAGGGGTGGGTGGATGTGATATTTTTGTAATCTCGAGTGGGGTGACAAGTTCTTCTATTTCATGACATTTACTCTAATTCCATCCACGTTTGACCACATTTCTCTTGTGCTGTCGTCGAAATTCGCTCTTTATCCATTTATTAACATCCAAAAGCAGATGTGGGGTGACATGTTCCATTTCGTTTTGTTATCTACTCGATTTAGTATCGTACAAGTTAGAAAATGTCAAGACTCAGTGGGCACTACTCCGTCCTCGGTTTTATAAATTGAGGAAGAATCAGTCTCGCAGCCACGACTCGGACGCAGTGACGGGTCGAGAAATGGGGTGCAGGGAATCAATAACTTACCACGCTCAACTTCATCGGTACCAGAGCCAACACCGGAACGCCACAACCGCATGAATACCTGTGCTTGTCAACGTCGCCCGAAGCGTTGGCGTCGGGGAGAGTGCCACATAGACTTCACGCATCGGACTATGATCATGAAGAGGCGAGCAACCTGGCTAACTGGCTTGCAGATTCTCCCCTTGGCCTCATGATAAAATTGTGGTTGTGCGTTAGCACGTAAGCAGAGAGACAAGAAATGTATGGTGACCCAATTATCGCATGAGTGCTGCAAGAAATTGTCAGATTGGCGGGACACGAGAGGTATGAGTTCTGAAACGCGGCCGATAAAATTAGATTAAATGATCAGATAGGCCTGACAGTGCGAAGGTCAGGTGCTGTACAACGTGATTGCCTCATCGTGCTTCGTCGCAATAATCATCGAATAGCCTTTCCATCTTACAATCATCATACACATACCGAACGCTACTTGTGTCTGCTAGATATCAAGCTACCACTAAGAAAAATGCCATACAAACTCAACATCACAGGAGAGGTCTCAGTGGAGCGATGCGAGTCTGTCTCAAGAGGTTACCGCTCAGACTGGTGCATTCTGTACGAAATACTTCATATACATACACGACCCTTGCTAATTATTTCGATTCACAGTATCCTGGGTCCCACAGGCGCAGGCAAGAGCAGTGTAAGCGTCTTTAGGCTTCGGATGTTTGCATTATTTACTTAGCTTTTTATTATGTCCGAATGTAGTTCATCGAATCGCTGGCTGGAGAGGGTCAATCCTTGGGGATCTCAAAGGATCAACTGGCCGGATTCACGCAAGAAGTCACTGCTTATGAAGTAAAGAATGCAATGGTGCAATGGGATGAGTATACCCGGCCACTCTACTTGATCGACGCTCCTGGTTTCTCTGATAGCAAAATATCTGAACTCGAAATCATAACAAAGGTGAAACAGTGGATGAAAGACCAAGGGTGAGTAGCAATATCAATGTAGTTTTGATGCCATCTTAACACCATACATTTCCACTTACATTCAATCAGTGTTAGAGCGATTCGTGGAGTACTGTATCTCAGTCCTATAACTGATACAAGAGCTCCAGGGAGCAAACGGCGGACTATTAAAATGATTCAATTGCTCTTGCACAACAATGCATTCAAGCATGTTAACATCGTCACCACTATGTGGGACAGGTTGAGCAACCCACAGGCCAAAAAGCGTGCAGAAACAAACTTTGCACAGCTCCAAGATGATATCTGGAAGGTATCTTTATTTTGTCTACTAGCACTATTTCTATTTTTATAACCTTTCACATTGTGATTCCAGGGCCCAATTAGTAGAGGTGCAAAGATATCCAGATACCACAACGACTTTGATTCTGCAATCCAAATACTACAAAGTATTATCAACAACAGAGATCTTAGCTGGTGTCTGTTGGTGAATGACCCAATCAAATCAGAGGATGCTTCTGCTCCGCTCCTATACAAAGAGCTCCTTGATTGCATCAGTAATGCTCAACAAGAGAAGGAATACCTTCAACAGGAGAAGATGCGCCTCATCACCAATCCCGATCCACAACTTGATTTGGTGGTGCTTTCGAGGCTTCCTGAGGTCAAGAACAACCTGGCAAAGTTCTTAGGACAGCTTGTGGCATTTGGTAGGCCGCCTCCCAGATTTGAAGGAGTAATTCCAGAGCGATGTGTCTACCAGGATCTATTGGATCAGGTTAATGAGGCTTGGGAGGAGCAGGTTGCTTTGCGAGCCGCTCTTGCTCACCTCCACATGAATCCTGATCGTGAACGGAAGGTGATGCTTAATCGTAAACTCGATGTTGTGAAACGCGAAATCACACTGCATGTGAAGCAGCTTGGGCAGTATGGCGCCCCTCCCGAAGGTTACGAGAGAGGTATTTGCACCTTGCCTATGACAATTCTTTTACTGACAATGTTTAAGAATTGGAGAGCGCCATTGGTGGTATCTCCTTAGGAGCATCTTTTCAATATCATGCTGGGAAACGCCTCCGATCTTTCAAGGACAAACTCGGATTCCGCTCCAGACCCGACTCGGTGGAGGGTCGTCGTTGAACTTCAACAGTTGTTCTCCTTATTTCCCAATTGTGATCCATCACCTTATACATTACCATTGTCTGTTTGGTATCTTTCACTTACGGGGCTCACAACTAGTCATTCACATTGCCTTCATGTTGTCCATCACTGTGGGATCCGATACTTTCTCCATCACAATTCACAATGGTGCACAGCGCAGGCCCCTGTTCCATTCTCCGCCATTGCATCAATCACCCTTATCCTCATCAGAAAGCTCACAGCATCACATGTGTAATTTCTTGTCATTCCACATTTTGCTCGCTCCTTTGCTTCTTTTTCTTCACTTCTCTTCCATTGGACTTGGTTCAAGGCTTATCGTTGTCGCTTTGCTTCTGCTCATTCATAGTTCGTGATGATCCATAATGTTAGATAAACCCGGTGTTTAGTTTACTAATGTATTATATTGTGTTCATTTCATGTGCGATCAGTGCACCATGCTATTAAATGGGCGCAATTGGGTTGGACGAGAGGTGGTAGATGACTCGGAAATCGCTGAGCGTGGAGGTGAATCGGGTATTCCAAGATAAGGTCAGCGTGTCAGTATTCTCTGTGAAACTCCTGAAGGCAGAATTTTTTCCATTGTTTTACTCCGAAGCTAGACAGTATTCCACTGTATAGGGTTGAAAATTACTACCTTTGATTTAAAATAAGGATATAAATTTATACATCAAACATCAAGAAAGTTTTCGAGCAAAGGATGAATTTCTACTCTATGACAACCAAATCAATGGAATATTTTATGTCGTAGTGGTGAAAATCACACATATAGAAGCAAAATTTCTTTCGAAATATGAGCACTTTTGTCTATTTAATGTTCAAACTAAAAGAAGGCAAAATTTTTGTATTTGATGGTGCGACAAAAAAGGGTATAATATTTGATGGATACCAACAGGAAATAAGCGATTAACAAGCCATTATTGGTGAACGAAAATGACTCCAAAAGGGAAGATAAAAAGCGAAATGGTGAGAGATATTAGACGTATGAGAAATGGAATAACATTCTGCTTAGCTGCAACACGTCGTGTTGATGATTAATGCGAAACCTTGGCCTTCTTGGCTTTAGGAGGCTTGCTGTTCTTTGCATTGACAGGCGCCTCTTCTTCATCGTCCGAATCACTAGCACTCCCCCCATCAGACCCCAATTCGTCTTTGCTGCTTGACTCAACAAGCCGAGCCCTCTTCCTTTGAACCTGCTTTGCCTTTGCCTTTGCCTTCCCTTTTGCCTTCCCTTTTGCCTTCCCTTTTGCCTTTGCCTTTGGCTTCTCAACCACTTCCTCTTCCTCTTCCCCCTCCTCTTCGTCGTTGTCATCTTCATCTTCCTCCTCTTCATCATTGTCTGCCCTCTTCCTCTTCCTCCCACTCCTGTTCATCACTTCCTCCCCCTCGCTCTTGGTATCCTCTGCCACCACAGCCTTCCTTAATGCGCAGACCTTCGTCAATGCGACAGTCTCAATGCCATCTTCGTCCACATCCGAATCGAGGTGACCTGGTACTGGTTGTCTAGCAGCAGAAAGGTTAATACCTCCAAAAAGCCTCGCGGCAGCAGCATAGTGATCAGCCTCGAGCTTCGCAAGAAGGGCTTTATAAGCTTGCTTGCCCTTCATATACCTTCACATCATCTCCAGAGTGGCCCACCCTCATTCGTACTTCTTCAAAACAGGCTCGCGTTTCTCGATCTGTAGTTCTATTAGTCAATAATAACTGTAAAATGAAATGCATTAAAATGTACCAAAGCTCGGGCATCAGCAATGAATGCTGCATCCTGCTTCCTCCAATCCATGTTGTACACCTTG
The DNA here is from genome assembly GCA_015501605.1 of Panaeolus papilionaceus. NCBI lineage: Eukaryota > Fungi > Basidiomycota > Agaricomycetes > Agaricales > Panaeolus > Panaeolus papilionaceus. The sequence goes on from JADNRZ010000013.1 coordinate 1,317,886, forward strand.
AACTTAGCCTTCACAGTTTCACAAACAGTAGCCTAACGAATGAAATAAACATGAGTTAGCATCGGATATCAGTAATAATAGAATGAAAAGACAAATGGTGTTCCATACCCGGCATGCATTATACAAAAGCTTGTCATTGACAAGGCCCATTGCCTTGACGAGGCAATACGGCTTCTTCTTGGGCTCTGGGATAAGCTCCTGAGGGGTGGGCTTGGCATTATCCCGCGCCTTGATACGCATAAGAGTAGCTGCAAGAAGGAAATGAGAGAAGGAGATGGGGCAGCATGCTAGACATACCATTGACCGTGTCTAATTGCGCTTTGAAATGACGACATCAGCATGATCAAAGGACAGCGATAAAGACAACAAACTTACCATTAGTTTTCTCAAGCTGCTTCATGAGCGATACATTCTCCGCTCTGAGAGCATCAGCACCTTCAGGTGCCTTGGCTGTGGAGGAATGCAGATCAGTAGCAGCACTTGCACCAGCTTGTGCATCACCCGCAGTGTCGACATTTGTATCGACGGGTTGAAGTACAGTGACTGAATTGGCGACTGCACTCCCATTACGCTGGGGTTGGGTTGCTGATGTGTCGCGGTCGTCCGCGGTATTGGCACCTTTCTTGTTCTTCTTGTTGGATGCCTTCGGAGTCACCTTGGGGGCAGCAGTAGCCTTCTTGTTTTCTTTAGCGGCCTTTGAGGATGCTTTGGTGCGAGCCATTGAGATGAGGGGTGTTGGGTTGATGAATTAGTGGTAAATGAGAAGGCTTTTTATACGGAAAAACGACGCACCTTTTTTTCTTCAAGTTTCTCAATTCGTCGAGAAGCTGAAGTTGCAATGCCACCATCTCCGTGAATTAAAACAAATTAGACAATAAAAATGCAGAGAAATGAGTGTCTCAGCCACCTCCTCAGGGAAGAGAACTCACCCTGCTACACAGGCAACCAATCGTCCTTGGAGAAACTATTTTTTTCTCCTTTGTGCGTGCTTGATACTCAGGCTGGTTCCAGGCACCATTGAGGTGCTGAACAAGGTATACTGGAAAACCTGTGATGGTTTTCCGTAAATTTATTGATTACGAGTAAATTGTTGAGAACTATACCTTATAAGTTCACCAGCGGAGCAGGCAAGAATGGTCGGGCATGGCATTGGGCGCATTCACCGATGATGGCAATGAAATATTGTAACGCCGTATTTCAGGGTTGCAAATGAGGCGTGCTTGCCTATTTTAGATATCAGCGCATACCGAAAATATAAGAGGTTACTTACTGTCGACGTATACATGACTTCACCCTTCTCTCGTTATTGTCCTTCCTCTCCTTGCACACATCCCATAGACACATCACAACCACTTGACCCCAACGAGTGCTGGTGTTACAATCAGCTTTGTCGGCATCAATCACAAGTTCGCTCACCTGTTCAAATGTCGCGTCAACGTCCACCACAGCGTAGACTCAATAGATTTGGTTAGTAAACACTTCAAGAAGAAACAATAGCTAACCATCTCACCAGATTCTTGGTCTGAAGTCGAAGACAGCCAGGATGAAGAGAGCCTAGAGAACAAGCGACACCAACGTCATATCGACGACAGCGAGACCGATGTCAGCACTCACAGTGGATGTGAGACCGAAAACGAAGCCGAGAGGAAAATCGAAAGCGACACCAATAGCGACACCGAAATCGAAAGCGAAGGTGATACAGGGAGCAAAACTGGAGGTAGCAAAAAACTTGAAGATGATGATGTTGAAGATACGACCCAGAGCAGTGATGGGGATTTGGGAAACCATACTCCGGATCCTGAGTGGCATAGTAAGTTGATGCTCATGTAAAATATAGATATAATAGACTTACCATCGTTCTTAGTGATCATGCAGCGCCGACGTCAGAAGATCGAAGCAAGGACCCTTGCTGGCGCCAATACTGGCATGATCATCAACCCCGATGAAGATGATGATGTGAGTACAACCCTGGCTGATAACGTTGAGGGCAAGGAGGAAGCGCATCAGGGAAAGGAACGAGGAGTAGCTATAGGTGACGCTCTTGAGGCGGAAATGGGAAATGCTGAGGATGTTGATCCAGGCAGCCAGGAAGAAGTGGGGGCGGCCACAGTGGAAATAAATGAGGATGGAGAAGTGCAGCCAACAGGAGATAATGGGGCTGGTGATAACCAGGAGACCATGACAAATACCAACAATAGACGAGGGCGAGAAGCTGCCATCGAGGCCTCCCAGGTTACAACTCTAGGAAATAGCCGACGACAGGAGGGTTTAGTCCCCTCTGTTACAACAGGCAAGAAGCGGAAGATCATTGATATGTGTCAAAACTGTGGGGATGAAATTGTAAGCACTCAAAGCTATAGCGAAGTGGGATATCGGCTCACAAGTTCAAAAATAGGCCGCTACAGTTAAGATTAAAATACGACGATTGGGTTCTGTTAATATATCTGTCAAACGTCGCCATAGTCGTTAGCTTTCTTCCTCTTGATAACGAGATCATAAAAACGTACAAGATAAATAAATAAATGACATTGAACCCATTGAAAATATATTGCACGTAGAAGAGACGGTGTGGGATTTGTGCTGCACGTCCAAAGTGATTATAAAAGGTTTGAGAGTAGAATCGTGCTACGGCATGTTCCAGGTCAGATACCTGCGCCCGTGAAATACTGTCTTGGGATTTGCGCTCATGCAGTGCAAAGATGACTGGCTTATTTCCTCCCCAAGAACTCATCAGTTTGGCAAGCTGAAGGAGGTATGGCAACCGATCCGTGGCGTTGTTTGATGCTAGACCTCTGTTTGTAGTTGGCATTGGCTCAGTAGGTTGCTTGTATGTGAGAAACGGGAAGCAGCGCATGATGATGACCTCCCGCTGGTAAACAGCATTGACGTCACCAGTGTCAAGGCCAATGCATGCACGTCGGTCTAATGCCTGCAGCTCATAGAGCTCCCAAAGAATTTCTCGAACAACATTTGTCGGTGGAAGTTGACTGGGGGGATATGATGCACCATTTCATCTCATTGGTTGACCAGTTGTGTACTGAGGGTCATTGCGAAAAGCTTCTAGCGTTTCCAGCTTGAATTTCTCAAGGGCCTCTGCTCGACGAGCACTGGCTTTGGTATCACTGAGCGAGGGAGGGGTGGTGAAATCCATGAAGAGGATGTCCCGCCATCCTTGAGCTGGAAAGGCCACACTATCACGAGACGCGACACATGTGAGCCATGCCTCACGACAGAGAAGCCACATTGTGAGAAGAAGAGCCTTCTTTCCATCTGACTTTGGGGTGACAAAGTGAGCAGGATCTGGAAAGACATAGTTGCCCAAGCGTGACGACGTTTTGGTTTGTTCAACCAGATTGGAGAACGATGTATCAACCGCTGCAAGGGCTTGGGCCCAAGCTGGGATCGCGAACGGAGCTAGGTCACCCTCCAGTGGGGCGAACTTGTTTCGACCTTCGATTTTTGGTTTTCCTGTGAAGAACACATAAGCTTCCATTCATCTTAGCATGATGCAAATACATACCAACTTGAGGTTTGGCTTGCTGCTTGGAAGCTGGCGTTTTTGATTGAGCAGGAGACGATGACGATGGTGCTGTTGATGACGATGAACCTAGCACAAATATCAATATAGTTACATTTCCACAACACTAGAAATCTTACTAGGGGGATTAAGTTGAAGATTGTTGCCTTCAAATGGGTCTTTGTAGGACAGCCAGTTGCGTGAGAAGTGATGAATGGCATCAACAACCTCATGGCCACCTAATAGCCCTGTATAAATGATTGGGAAGGGTGGGTCATAGTCATCCATCCTCGCATCAGACGAGGTGGGTGACACAATCTCGAGGACATTGCTTTCAAAGGATCCACCCTTCCAACGACGGAGATACCATACAGGCAAGCCAGCACGGTAGAAATCCTGGACTACCGCTTCATTAAGGGTGAAGATCCCAACATGGTCATCCACAGTGGACGTGGCGGGCAGCCACCCCTGCATTCGGGGTTGATAGATCTCCATATAATCCAATAGCCCAACGAGTTCCAGGTAGTAGCACTGGAACTCTGTGACAGTGAATCGCATTTGGGTAAATGTTGTCTTGAGAGAGGATAAGCGGATGAGGGCATTTGATAAGGCGGTGGCAATGGTTGCGATAAGGTCAAGTGTGTGCTTTGGGGGTGGTCGGTTGGTATTTTCGCGGTACATAACAACACGGGTCTGAAGCTGTTGCTCCATTGATCGGAGCATACTGACAGTGTTGGTTGCCAATGAGCCTGTACCCAAAAGAATGCCACCAGTTGATACAACAAAATCAGTGGGGGTTGGATCCCACCACATAATGGAGAGTGGATGGTTCGGGTCGGTGGGCTTTCTGGGAATGGCACCTAAATGAGAATAGTATGCGACGTAGGGCTGCAGGAACAGTGTGTGGTCGTGAATGCCATAGCGCAGGTCAGCATGAATGTGTAGGCTATGAATGGTCATGTAAGGGGGATAGGGTATGAAGTCTTGGTTGGGTGTTGTACATATGTGGTGTTCATCAGGATTCGTGGTAATATGTGTGGCAACTTTGCCATCGAAGGGATCTAGTTCGACTGATGATGACCCTTGCGGTTACCCAGGCCTGAATTCGCGCGATTTAAAAATTAAAATAAAATAGTATTATTCAAGATACGAGTCGCAACTCGTTGTCAGGTGTGAAACAAAAGTAGAATACTGAAACTAAGGTCGCACGTCTAATAATCCAGAGGCACAGAAGCATTGGGTGGGAATGTGACGGAGCAGGCGTCGCTTTCACACGCCCACCTCCGCTTCAGACTGGTGACGATGTGGACCGACACCTAGCAACGGGGAGGCGCTCGTGCATGGAGTAACACATTATTGAGAATGCTAAATAAAGAAATGACAACGCGACGAGACTTACCTTGACTGACAAGTGACATCAGCCCAGCAGGAAGCTGACTAAAAGCCCCACCCACCTTTGTAGGGGTCCAATGAAGCCGAGACGAAAGCTTACCAAGCTATGGGGAGACGCCCAATGAAATAGCAATGCCGAGAAAGAGCTGAATAAGCTTGTGTGGAGCAACTGGTAAGCGATGAAGGGACAAGAAGAAAACGAGGGAAACAGGTGGAACACGACCTACCGAGGTTAATCCGAGGATCACGAGAGAGAGGGAGCAACGAGGTATATAAGGAGGGAGGATTGAGGCGAGAGGGGCATTGAAGAAGCAGAAGAAGAACTGGCAGAAGGTAATCAGAAGCTGTTTGCGCGTTGCAGACACGTAGGATAGAAGTAATAGAAGCTTTCGTGCGGAGTGCACAATTTTGAAGTTAGTTTTGATATCAGAAGTCCTAATTTGGAAGTCAGAAGTCAGAGCGCGCGCTGTGCTCTATTAAACTCAGAAATACCAACTGGAAGTCAGGCGCAACGTTTAGTGTCAATTTGAATTTATTTCACATTATTTCACTCATTTCTATTGTAGTCCAATGCTCGTTTTGTACTTCATTTTCCCCAGAACTTAATACCATTGTTTCTATTCTACTTGATACTTGTGTGACTCGAACTTAGCATTCTCGCCACACTTTTGTGGGTGGATTTAGAGCAATCGTATCACTGATACAACATTAGTTTATCGATTAGGAGTATCAGGATGAGTTAAGGTGAAGACTCACTCTGGGCATTACGCAAAGCCACAATAAAATGTTCAGAGTAGAGGCTTGAAGACATATTGAGAACCTGAGTGTAGTGAGCATACAAGGGGTTGGAATACAAGAAATTAATGCGGCACATACTGGGGGACCTATGAGGCAGGCTATGTTAGTCGAGAGCTAGCCCTTTCCCTGCAGGAAGCAGAGTGATGAACGACAGCAGAGTGTTGGCGTCGTGCTCATTCAGAGGTTGTGAGAGCATTAAACACGAACGCTACAGAAAGCGCTCAAGAAAATGATGATGATGTAGGGTAATCAGGACGACGTCAACGTCTTATCCTGGGTTGAGCGACGTCAACGTCTTACTCAACCATTGGAGAATGAGGGGAAGGGGTTTCAAGATAGACTTCATTGTCGATGTCGTGAGGGTGAAAAACATGAGCACCTCACCATTTGAGAAGGACAGTTGGAGGGTGGGGGGTCGTAGCTTCAGCAGTGATGGGAACGATGGAAGTGGATGGGTGAAAGGCAACTTGCCAAGTTTGGGTTGAACCAAACACACGTGACACGTGATCAGTGTTTGTCAACGCCAATGTCATCATGGTTGACATTGGCGTTGAATCGGGCTGTTGTTCTCGACCTGCACCATGTCGTCGTCGTGGTTGGCTTGATCATCGCAATGGTCGCCAACTTCACCTCTGTCTCTTTCTCTTCTTGTTTCTTGTTTCTCGCTGTCTCTATCATGGAATCTCATCTCTCCCTCTCCCCCCTCTCCTTCTCTCCTCCTCTCCTCCTCTCCTCCTCTCCTCCTCCTCTCCTCCCCTCTCCTCTTCTCGACTTGGTGACTAAGATGTTGACGTCAGTCACCAACACAGTCGATTTAAGCAGACTAAGACGTTGATGTCGGTCTGCTATTTCTTCTCCCCCAAGGGACTTTTTGTCTCTTTCTCTACCACTGCCATTGCTCTCCCTCTCGCGTTTGACTGGTTTCACGCCACCTCTGACCTCCATTACATGTATGTCATTCAGCGCTCACACTCATGTATGTCATGCTAACCTCGTCCCTTGCTCACAGTTTGGTTGCAGAAACGTGGCCTCGGCACTTGATTTCAACTGCTACCTATGCGCCACGAGACCTGGATTCAAGCCTGCTCTCCATTTTCCAACGAACCTGGACAAGGGATACACAGATGCGGCCCACCATTTATAACTCCCACCTCCTTGTATCAGAAAGTAACCCCGTCCTCATCATCTCCTATCATTCCTTCTTCCCAACATCCAATTGCTCATGCCCAGGAAAGGCAAAAACGGGCATGTGTCCACCTGGGTTCCTTGCACTTGCAGTTGTGGCAAGCCAGACGTATCCCCGGCCACATGCTCTCAACACTTACAGGGCAAGGGCACCTATGGCAGCCAGGATAATGAATCAAATGTGCCAACTGGCAAACCTGGTGGAAGTATCACAGCTGCCAACTGGCAAAGTTTGCCAGAGGTTTTTTTCTGCCTGCAAACCAGCTAGATAGGTGTGCTGACATATTGATAGGGTTTTGGGGTGGGGTAGGGGGATATCATAGGGGGTATAGGGATAGATATAGGTGATTTTCCGGGGGTAGGAGGATGGGTAGGGGTGTTGGGGATAGGGGGGGAGGATGGGGGGATACTGGATAGGGGCTGATGGCTTATCTGGCTGGGTGGGGGTTGGGCAAATGTTGTCGGATAGATATGATATGGGTATGGGGGTGTAGAGGAAAAAAATCAGGATCCCGGAATGGGTATTTTCGGGGTGGGGGGATGAGTGGTTGGCGAGCAATTAAGGAAATACACTCTCAGAGCCAGACACAAATCAAAATAAATCGAAAAAATAATATAAATCGCAAATAGCGCGCTCATTTCTGCTCCGATTAGGCTGAAATTTGGAACGCAGCCTCCCACATATGATCCCTATCGACCCTTAAAAAATGTTTTTTTACATGGGTCACTAGAAAAGCCCCTATCTTTGGCCAAAATAGTATCCTGCTCCATATTGCACCGCTCTGGGCACTATTTTGGGTGATCTATATATTGTTAGAAAGCTCTTTACAGCCTTTATAAGATCCCACCATCCGATCTGCCAAATTGTACCAGCAACTCAGCAGATCAGGTTCGCTTTTTCCGCTTTTTTAGCCCCTATTCCCCCCTACTACAATTATTTCCTCAATATTGCTTCGCTTTTGGCACCATTTGGGGGGATATATATATCATTAGAAAGGTATACACTATATCTATCTATTCATGTGGTCCGATCTTCCAAATGTGGCCACAGAAGCAGCAGATCTGCTCTGGTTATTGTGCATTGATTAAATGAGCCCCTATTTACAAATCAAATCTTCGTCCTGATCAGGAATATCAGTGTGATGTCATTGAGCCCATTTAATCTCATCAATCCTCATTAATTAGCTTCGCTTTTTTGGGAAATTGGCATCACTGATCTGCTCTCAGGCACAAATGACATCACACTAATTAATGTTCCTCCTCCACCATTATTGCAGCATTTATTCCACCGCTTTTTGGGCACTTTTATATTGATATATATATATCACTAGAAAGCTACAGTTGCCTAGTATTTGAATCTGATTTCTACTTATTTATTTCCCTCCAGCAGATTACCCAAAACAGCTCCGCTTTTTTGATAATCAATAGCCCCTATTTATTAATAGCATTATTACTGCTGCATTTTCAACCGCTTTTTTGGCTCTTTTTCTGCACACCACATATACCATTGGAAAGCTACAAGTGTCTAGTTTAAGGATCTGTTCTTATCTCATCACTATCCTCACTGGGGACTGCACCATCCAATTTCGCTTTTTTGGTAATTAAAATTGTCCCTATCTTTAATGACATTTCTTTGTGCACCATTTATATTTATTCCCTTTATTATTTTAATTGACATGTATATATCACTGGAAAGCTAAAATCGCCTACTTTCAGAATCTGAAAACAGAATGGAAATGTTGTGCTTGTGGAGGGAGCAATTGCATTTCGCATTTTGGGTACTAGAGCGTGGGAACATCCCTTGATGTTCCTTCTCCTCCTCCCCCCTCCGCTTTTTTGGCTTCATTCCTCCACTCCCTCTGCAGCTGCTGCCCTGAAATCTGGCACACCTTTGTATATCTTTATATATATCTCCATATCTCCGCTTATATACAAATTTATATTGTTCCACTTATGTTATTCACCAATTACATATCAAAATACCATATTTTTACCATATATACCCAATAATACATTCTTTTGGGGCGTCTACTGCTGCAAAAACCTTCAAATATTGCTCACTGAATGCAATAGCATTGAACTTGACACTAAAGCACTTCAAAAGTTCAAGTAACAGAATAGAAAACACTAAATACTACCTCAGGGTATGCAGAATAGTAATCTGTGAATATTCTTGTGAATACTGACCGCTTCAACATGCTCCAAACTGTTCTAAGGACGCTTCAATTATGCCTTCAAAAGCAGCCCACCCTCAAAGAATTCTGAGGAGGTCTCAAAATCGTTCAAATTTCCACTGATAAGCCTTTGAAAGAGGATCAGAAACAAAATAATTTAATCAGAGCATACAAATAGATGGTGAGACATGATATGTAACGTTCACAAAAGGTTTGAAGTGATTTGGATGATTGTGGAAGGGTAGAGCCTCAAAAAAGCGGTCAGAAGGAGTTTGATGTAGTGGTGATCTTGTGTATTCTTAAAACACCAAGCATCAACTATGGTGGTTGTACACCATTACCTACAGATGGCGACACTTGTCCAAATCACTTGGGGTTTTTTGCATCATTTAACTATGATTAATATATTCCTTTTCTACCATTTATCAAGGATAAATAATGTTGCTATGGTATGGTAAATTGCAGAATGGTATATGTTAAGGCCCACATATATATATGGCCAATATTACAAATGTGGCTCAATATATCAGGTACTGGGCTGTATAGAACATTACATATGGTGTAAATGAACACTTAGACAATGCTAGAGATGTATATATGCAGTGAATTACTAATGGAAAAAGCCATGGGAATCCAGACCAACAGAAATGTCCATTTTGCTAATTCTAAATGCAAATATAGAGATATATAATGCACTTCCATTGGATTTCAGATCCCCAGCATGCAATATTGATATAGGAATATCATTCACTGGCATACATCATACAGAAGCATCAAATTTTGGTGCGCTTTTTTAGCAATTTAAGTGAATATATATTAATATGCTGATGGAACACAAGATAGTGTGTATTTTCACTATTGGGTCGGTGAGAGCCATTGAATAATGTTTTTGAAAAGGTCTACCAAGTTTCAGGGCAGTAGCTGCAGAGGGAGTGGAGGAATGAAGCCAAAAAAGCGGAGGGGGGAGGAGGAGAAGGAACATCAAGGGATGTTCCCACGCTCTAGTACCCAAAATGCGAAATGCAATTGCTCCCTCCACAAGCACAACATTTCCATTCTGTTTTCAGATTCTGAAAGTAGGCGATTTTAGCTTTCCAGTGATATATACATGTCAATTAAAATAATAAAGGGAATAAATATAAATGGTGCACAAAGAAATGTCATTAAAGATAGGGACAATTTTAATTACCAAAAAAGCGAAATTGGATGGTGCAGTCCCCAGTGAGGATAGTGATGAGATAAGAACAGATCCTTAAACTAGACACTTGTAGCTTTCCAATGGTATATGTGGTGTGCAGAAAAAGAGCCAAAAAAGCGGTTGAAAATGCAGCAGTAATAATGCTATTAATAAATAGGGGCTATTGATTATCAAAAAAGCGGAGCTGTTTTGGGTAATCTGCTGGAGGGAAATAAATAAGTAGAAATCAGATTCAAATACTAGGCAACTGTAGCTTTCTAGTGATATATATATATCAATATAAAAGTGCCCAAAAAGCGGTGGAATAAATGCTGCAATAATGGTGGAGGAGGAACATTAATTAGTGTGATGTCATTTGTGCCTGAGAGCAGATCAGTGATGCCAATTTCCCAAAAAAGCGAAGCTAATTAATGAGGATTGATGAGATTAAATGGGCTCAATGACATCACACTGATATTCCTGATCAGGACGAAGATTTGATTTGTAAATAGGGGCTCATTTAATCAATGCACAATAACCAGAGCAGATCTGCTGCTTCTGTGGCCACATTTGGAAGATCGGACCACATGAATAGATAGATATAGTGTATACCTTTCTAATGATATATATATCCCCCCAAATGGTGCCAAAAGCGAAGCAATATTGAGGAAATAATTGTAGTAGGGGGGAATAGGGGCTAAAAAAGCGGAAAAAGCGAACCTGATCTGCTGAGTTGCTGGTACAATTTGGCAGATCGGATGGTGGGATCTTATAAAGGCTGTAAAGAGCTTTCTAACAATATATAGATCACCCAAAATAGTGCCCAGAGCGGTGCAATATGGAGCAGGATACTATTTTGGCCAAAGATAGGGGCTTTTCTAGTGACCCATGTAAAAAAACATTTTTTAAGGGTCGATAGGGATCATATGTGGGAGGCTGCGTTCCAAATTTCAGCCTAATCGGAGCAGAAATGAGCGCGCTATTTGCGATTTATATTATTTTTTCGATTTATTTTGATTTGTGTCTGGCTCTGAGAGTGTATTTCCTTAATTGCTCGCCAACCACTCATCCCCCCACCCCGAAAATACCCATTCCGGGATCCTGATTTTTTTCCTCTACACCCCCATACCCATATCATATCTATCCGACAACATTTGCCCAACCCCCACCCAGCCAGATAAGCCATCAGCCCCTATCCAGTATCCCCCCATCCTCCCCCCCTATCCCCAACACCCCTACCCATCCTCCTACCCCCGGAAAATCACCTATATCTATCCCTATACCCCCTATGATATCCCCCTACCCCACCCCAAAACCCTATCAATATGTCAGCACACCTATCTAGCTGGTTTGCAGGCAGAAAAAAACCTCTGGCAAACTTTGCCAGTTGGCAGCTGTGATACTTCCACCAGGTTTGCCAGTTGGCAAATTTCATATAGAAATCTGGCTGACATGGCTGGCAAGGGGACGACAAGCGCACGCGTTAACAGAATTCATGCCTGTCGCGATGAATTGCATCGTTATCTGGCATCATCTCCGTGTCAGTTATCTCCTCACGTTAGGATGGCACCCAGAACCTACCATGTCCAAGAGCAGCAGGGCCTGGCAAGCACGAACGACAACGAAGATCAACCTCCTGCTACCCAACAGATGGGCGTCTTTCCCTTGAGATCCGGGACATATGCGCTAAGGTCCACTGCTAGGCGCCTACAAGAGCAACAGGAGGGCAGGAGGGAACTCCTTGCAACAGGGAGTGGTGTAGATCGAACCAGGGATGGGGAACATGTGGATGTTGTAGATTGCGTGAACGCTGTGGGCAAGGTCGGAGAGGACACAGTGGATAGGGACGAGGATGCGGTGGATGAGGATGAGGATGAGGGCGAAGAGGATGGTGTGATTGGGACCAACGATGATGATGATGACTGGGATACACGGAGTGTTGAGTCGGACGCTCTATCGGTGGATGACCGATGTGGGGATGTAAATGATAAAGTGTTCCGCGAGGAATTCAGATGCGAAGCTGCTGCTGCTAGAGCAGGTATGTCCATATTGTAAAAGCCCTAAAACTTGTGACACTAACAAAGTAATAGCCCCGCAGGCTTTAGACGACGCCGAGATCAAATTGCTCAAGATTTATACCTTGAAAGTTGAAGACCACCTCACTGAAAGCACCTTCGACAAGCTTTTCAACGTATTTCCGGACAGCAGGCAGCGAAGTCTCGCAATGACAAAGAAACACGTTAAATTTCTGTCGGGTCTCCAACCAGTCCGCTATAGCTGTTGTATCAACAGCTGTGTTTGCTATGTCGCGCAATACAAGGACCTAGATATTTGCCCAAATCCAAAATGCATGCAGCCTCGTTTCAAATCTAATGGTCAACCCCGTAAATTTTTCGACTACATCCCCCTTATTCCCCGCTTAAAAGCTATGCTCGCACATAAGAAAACAGCCAAATCCATGCTCTACTGCTCCAACTACAACCACACCCCCGGAATAATCAAAGATGTCTTTGATGGTGAACACTACCAATCCCTCCTGAGTAAAACGGTGCTGGATTCTAAGCCCCCCATTCCCTACTTCCTCGACCATCGCGACATTGCACTAGGCCTTTCAACTGATGGTTTCGGGCCCTTCAAAGCTCGCGATAAAACCTGCTGGCCAATAGTCATTTTCAACTACAACATCCCTCCTGAAGACCATTTCAAAGAAGAGAATTGCATTAATGTTGGCACTGTTCCAGGCCCCAAAAAGCCGTGGGACATGGATTCATTCGCATACCCATTAACCGATGAGCTTGTTGAGCTCGAAATTGGTGTTGAGGCCTATGATGCATTGACGGAGACCCTGTTTCAATTTCATGCATATGCAATCTTGGGCTTTGGTGATATCCCAGCGCTTTCCATGCTCCTCCATATGAAAGGTCAAAACGGTTGTCGCCCCTGCCGATTATGTGATATCATTGCAATCGCCGTCAACCGCACCCTCTATGTTCCCCTTTGTTGCAGAAACATCGCCGGAGCAGACCTGGCAAGTTATGATGCAGCAAAGCTACCCCTCTGCACTCATCAACGGTTCTTGGAACAAGCAAACAAGGTTGACGCAGCCCCAACTGCAGCCGCCAGTGGTCGACTCGCCAAGGAGTATGGGATTAAAGGACTTCCCCTCCTCACCAACCTTTCTTCGCTGTCATTTCCTAAATCCTTTCCCTACGACTTCATGCACCTCATTTGGGAGAATTTGATGAAAAACCTCATATCATTTTGGACTGCTAGTTTCAAAGATTTGGACCATTCTGGGCGGCAATATGTTATCGCTCCTCACATCTGGGAGCAAATTGGTGCGGAGACCGCAGAATCTCGTTCATTCATACCGTCTGCTTTTGGAGCCACAGTCCCAAACATCGCCTCAAAGCAGTCGCAGCTCACCGCTGAAATGTATGCCAATTGGACACTGTATATTGCACCTGTCGTCTTACGAGGCTGTTTCCCCCACAAAAAGTTTTATCAACATTTCATTGATCTTGTGAACCTCCTCAAGCTCTGTCTTGCATACGAGATCACCGAGTCAATGTTGGACAAGATTGAATCCGGGTTTCAAAATTGGGTTCTACGTTATGAAGAGTAAGTAGCCTTGTTGATAATCTGAACACATTTTGATGTACATTTACAGGCTATACTATGAAAACGACCCAAATTGTCTTTCCGCCTGTCTGTTAACCATCCACGCCCTCCTTCATGTAGCAGAGAGCATTCGCGAGAACGGTCCTGTTTGGGTTTCCTGGGCCTTTCCTATGGAGAGGCATTGCGGGATTCTCCTTCGCGCAATCCACAGTCGACAACATCCATATGTGTCCCTCAGTGCCTTCGTTGCAGCCAAAGCCCAGCTCAAACAGATTCGCCTCAAGTACAACCTCACCGAAGTATTAAAATTGCACCGGAAACCCGTGAACGACAACAAAACTGTCTATCCTATGTGTATGTGGTATAATTCTAGATCTTCACATTAGGTCACTCATTTTTTACAGACCCCCAATACCAGTTTTCACTTCCAACTGAGGAAACAATCCTCCCAAAGCCACTCCGTTGATGTATCTGGGCAGCCCTGTCAACACAGTTCGACGTAGATTGCAGAGTTGTGAAAGCAATTGTGAAGCTTGATGAACCTGTGGTGCAGCACGGACGGGTCATATGCTCAGAAGGAGGGGATCTTATACGAGCCTCCGATATGGTTAAAGACGCAGAGGATAGCCGCAATGCATCATGTGCTTGGGTGAGTGATCACCTGTCGAGATCTTGAAATCTGCTCACAACTTTAATTTCTTCCTTTTTCTAGTATACACTACTTGTGGATGTGTATGCACGTCAGAAGCGCTGCAAACCCAAGTTCGTACCTGATGAATACTTCGGCCAACTGAAATGCACATTTGCAATTGTCATCCCATGTTCAAAACAATTAGGAGTGAAGACACCTACAGCTGTGGTTTTGGCCTTGATGCAAGAACTCAAGGTTTACCTGCGTACGAATGGACTTCATTACTACAAAAAACGGGGAGGTGAAGAGCTTGTCGATATGAACACTGTTAAATGTGTTATTGGGAGAGTTCCGTGTGCGAACGGTGAATGGGCAGTCGTTGATCGATCCGATTTAGCAGGTGTACAAGTTGATTAGTTTAAATTTGTTTCAAGTAGATCTCTATGCTCGGACTTGTCGAGTACGCAAATAGCATTATTTGCTTGACTGTTTGTTGAAACAGCATAGCGTGCACAGAGTGCCCTAACTAACTGCCTCACCTGGTTAGGAAGATTGTAAAGAGGCTAGGAGAGCGATAGAATAGCTGGTAAAGCTGTTATTGAGATAGAGAGAAAGTAAGGTGCTTATATACATGAAATGGTAGCTAAATATGGTAGTCTATGTAAGCGCCTATTGGGGTATCTGGAGTAATGAAGGAAAGTGAGTCATTCAATGACTCATGTTGACTGAGAGTTCCAGAGTACATGCAGTATGCAGTACATGTAGTATGCAGTACATGCAGTATAAATCTAGGAATGTATCTAAGATGTATCTAAGATTGTAGATGAAGATTATAGATCTATCTAAGATGAGATATCCAAGATGAGATCTAAATCTCAACACTCCCCCTCACTGAGTACAGTGGCTTTAGCGTGCTCAGTGCTTAAGATTTCTGTGGATAGAAGACTAATCCAAGTGTCCCCAAGAACTTGGAGAACTTGACACGATCAAGAGCCTTCATGAACATGTCTGCAGGATTCTCAGCACCATCAATGAAGAGAGCATCGATCTTATTGTCTTCAATACACTGACAGATGTAGTGATATCGAATATCAATGTGCTTGGTGCGACGTTCCTGGACAGGGTTAGAGGCAATGAAAATTGAGCCTTGATTGTCTCCACAGACAGGGGTTTTCCGTTCAGTATAACCGATTTCGGAAAGGAGTGATTGCAGCCACACAACCTGGCGGGTGCAATCTGACAAGGCCATATACTCTGCTTCAGTTGAAGAGAGAGCAACTGTTTTCTGGGCTCGAGAAACCCAACAGATAATACAGCTTGCCAATTTCATAAAGTATCCAGTCTGAGAACGGCGCTTGATGGTATCAGCAGCCCAGTCAGAATCAGTGTAAGCGATAAGTCCAACTTTTGGATTTCCCTTGTACACAAGAGCATAGTTCTTTGTGCCAGCCAAATAACGGCAGATGCTCTTTGCGTGACGAAGGTGATCCTCAGAAGGATTAGCAGAAAACTGTGACAGCTTGATGACGGCATAGGCGATATCTGGTCGTGTGCCAATCATAAGGTACAACAGTGATCTGATCACTGTCTGGAATTCTCGACGAAGTTTGAGAGTGGAGGTACCTGGATTAGGTACAGGCTGGTAGCCCTTGGGAAGAGGAATCTTGGTAGGATTGGCGTTAAGCATGCCAAAACACTGTAACACTTTTTCAAGGTACATTGTTTGGTCAAGCATGATGTTGCCATGCATACGCCTAATACGCATACCTAAGAATTCCTTAGCTTCACCAAGATCTCGACACTCCCAGATCTTCATGAATTCAGTCTTTTTCTTCAGCACAAGTGCCAAATTAGGACCGATGAAGAGTCCATCATCAACATAGATAATGGCGATGATGAGGCGCGCGCCCATCTACCTCCGTTTTCGGGTTTTCGTTTGTTTTTGGACAATCACCGCACACGCGCCTATGCCATGACATCGCGCTCTCACACGCACGCTATCACGCCTGCGCTACCATCTTTAATTTCATGCCAGCTTTTCATTAATTTATTCAAAAACCATTACTCCATCTTTTGTTTCTTTGTTTCATATGTCAACCTTCATCATTCTTTGTTCATTTTCTCATATACATGTTGTAAATACATTTTCCGGTAGCTACAATATCTTTGTATCTTAGCTTACCTGGAAAAAACAGATCATTCTTACCGCCCACATTTCGTGTCTGAGCTTGGTTTCACCCTCGTTTCATCGTAGCAGTCATACCAGCCGTCGTCTGGTTCGTTTTCAGTCGTATTTCGTCGTCTCTCAGTCTCTCAGCGTCGCCAGCTGTGTCTGGTTTGATTTTATTGCTTATTCTTCATCTCCTCGTCGTCCTACGTAGCCACCGTCGTTGGCTTTCGTTCCTAGTCGCCACTGTCGCCGGTTTCTGCTCTCTTATCGCTTCGTTTCGTCTCTCAGTGTCGCTGTCGCCGACCTGAAGCCCTCTCTATCATCCTCATCCTTAACTCTTCAAACCTCAGCTCTCCGGACCCCACAAACCCGTACACGAGCGCTCATTCTCATCACTCACCTCACTCACCAACGCCCTCACCCTCACACTACGTTTCACACCCACATTTTGGTTTTGTGTTCATTGCCCATTCCTCCTCCTACCATTGCGCTCTTCATCATTTTGGAGCCCACCGCGAGGGGTCTTTGTGAAGAGCAAACCATTCCATCCTCAACCTACTCGTCACACTGCAGTCAACACCACGCCAGCTTCGTTCTCGTACCCGCCGTCAGCAAGCAATTGAAGATTTTCATTCACAGTCCAATACCCTTTATTCAGAACTCGCTCGTAACGGTCAGAATCCGCTTGACTTATCGGACGACTCATTCTTCGAGCTCGTTCCCGACGCTCAAGCCGTTCACAACAACCTCCCTTCACCACCTTCGTCGCCTCTTTTCACCTTCCAAGACTTACCTACACCCACTCCACCTTCGTCACCAGCTCCTCTCCCTTCTCAGTATCATACACCTCGTTCGCCTTCACCCCTACCCCTTCCTCCATCGTTCCCAGTCCCATTTATTATGGCTACAATCGTTCCGTTACCAGGTCGTGGTGCTACTACAGCCCCCAGGTTCACCGCCACTCGTGCTCGTGAAATCCGTCAGTACTTCGCCGAGGTCGAGTTCATCTGCCAGCAAGCCAATGTCGCTTCAGAGCGTGACAAGATAGACGCCATCTGTCGCTATGCAGACTACTCCATCTCAGATCTCTGGCAATCCCTCCCCTCGTTCTCAGCCATTCCTGCCAACTACCAAACGTTCAAGGACGCTGTGATTGAGCTCTATCTCGAAGCCGACACTGTGGACAACAAGTTCTCTGTCAATGATCTCACCCAGCTCATCTTCCAAACACGTCAATCAGGCATTCAGTCAGTGGCAGACATCGCCGAGTATCAACGTAACTTCACCCACATCGCCTCCTTCCTCATCTCGAAGAACCGTATGTCTGAGATTGAGTGCCAACGTCGCTTCATCACTGGCTTTCAGGAATCGCTCTGGACTCAGGTATCAATTCGCCTTCAGGTTACGCACACAGCTCAGCACCCAGACATGCCCTTCACCATCAAGCAGGTTGTGGATGCAGCCAGCTTCGTCATTCGTGGTCACCAGCATTCGAATCCCTTCCTTCCTTCAATGTCAGTCCCATTTGCTCCCTCATTTGCACCTCCTCAATCGCAGTATCCTGTCGCCACTGTTCCCTCATCGTCGCTGGGCGCCAGCCCTGTGAAGACTGAGCAGGACAACTCGTACATCATGTCTCGCCTTGATGATATGCAGAAAGCGATCCAGGCTCTCGCTGACAGCTCTCGTCGCGGCCCACCTTCTAACGTCAGGCAAGGTTGTAATTTCTGTGGTCGGGATCACTTCATTCGAAGCTGTGAGCTCGTTACGGAGTACATGCGTGCTGGAAAGTGTATTCGAAACCAGTATGGCAGGATAGCGCTTCCTTCAGGTGCCAACATCCCTGCTATTGGTCCCAGTCAACTCTTCAAGGATCGTATCGACGAATGGCATCGTCAGAACCCCAACCAGCTCGCCGTTCCTCAGCTCATGCACACCATCCTCACTAATCCCAATCGCTCTCAGTCTCAGGCTAACGCTCAGTCATTTACTTCATCCAGCTCCATCGTTTTGTCTGCAGATGATCAGATTGCTGCGCTTCAGGCAGAAATCTTTGCTCTAGAGTCTCGTAAGGCTCGAAACGCACAGGTTTCTTCAGGACCTCAACGCACTCGTGCTCAGGCTCGTCAGCAAGCGTCCCAAGCGTCTCAGAACGCTCCAGCATCGTCCCAGCCAGCTCCTGTTGCCGCTCCAGCTTCTCAACCACCAGTTGCCTCCAGTAACGCTCCAGTACCTCGTCCAACGCCCGCTGTATCCATTTTACCCCCTACTAATGTTTCTATAGCTCCAGAACACCCTTTCCGCAACGTTCCAGATCCCTATTCTCATTCTATTCCTGCTTCTTCTTCCAGTCAGCCTGCTGTTGCTTCGAATGCTTCGAGCAATAAAAAGCCTGATTCGGGTTCGTCTTATCGTAATCTTCCACCTATCCATAACCCAGCTATTGCCTCTACTGTTTTCGATCGATCTCTCAACTCAGAAGTGACGCTTACCTGTCGGGAACTCTTATCATTATCGCCAGAGGTTCGCTCTCAGTATCGGGACGCCACCACCACCAAGAGAGTCAGTAATAAGGACGCCAACATCGTCGAGGTTATCGAGGAGGATCCCTATTTAAGACAGTCCAGTCCCAGCGCTTCATTTTTGTCTCATTCGCCCGCCTGCCCTGTTGATGCTCTTCCCTTTGCTCTTGATCACGATTCTAGTCCACCAGCTCCACCAACACCAGACAAACGGTACATCGCCACCGATATTTTCGAATCCTATGCCAACAACATGCTCCCTGGACAACAGCCTGACTTCGACGAGATTGTGGTCGCCAAAGAGTCTCAATCAATTCGCTCCCTTATGTGCACCGTTGGCAGCAAGATGAAGGTCGAATGTATCCTGGATCCAGGTAGTCAGATCGTAGCTATGTCGGAGGACGTTTGGCTTCGTCTCGGGCTCACTCTCAACCCCACCATTCAGATCAACATGCAGTCAGCCAATGGAGATGTCAATCGGACACTTGGTATCGCTCATAATGTCCCATTCCTCATAGGTGACATTGTCTTCTACTTCCAGTGCCATGTTATTCGCTCCCCTGCCTACGACATCCTTCTGGGACGCCCATTTGATGTTCTTGCAGCGACAACAGTTCAAAATTTCGCCAACGGAGGGCAGACTATCACCGTTGTGGATCCCAATACTGATCGTATCATCACTTTACCAACAATTCCTCGCAACCGTCGCTCCTGCTGTGCCAACCACAACTTTTATTCACAGGACTTGTTGGAGGATTTTCATTAGAGGAGGAGTTTGGCCAAAGCACAGGTGCTGTAGATATGGATTCAATGGCACTTTGCATAGAGTATGATTCTATTTCTCGTACCCCTCGTATTGTAGCTTACAGACCAATGGACTCCTCCACTTCGACTGATCCTTTTTCTGATATTTCTCCTGGACTTTTTCATTCTATTTTCGCTTCTGATCCCCTTCCTTCGTCGCCCAGTTCCATTCCAAATTCGTCATTTAATTCTAGTTCATTTCTTTCATCATCTGCTTCAAAGGACATGTCTTCAGTTTTGTCTTCTCATTCCACTTTAAATTCTTGTAGTAGTGCTATGGACCCTGGTTCTTCATCTCGTTTTCGTTCTTATTCTTGCGCTCGTTCTCGTTATCGTTTCAAATTTCGCTCCCATTCACCCACTAATTCATCTGTTTCTGTTTTCGCTAGCAAAAAGTATAAGCCTGTTGGCGTTAAGGTAAAACCTGTCATTACACAGCTCTCAGAGAAGTTTCGAATCGTTCGAGACATCAAAGGCGATCCCCTCGCAATGCTCCCTACCCTGCCCCCAAATCCTCCTGATTTTCGCCCTACTGGTCGCTACACTCAGCAGCGAATGGAGTTTTTCGATCAAGTTCATTCAGCTGACGACTTTCTCTGGTCTGAAGAGAAGAAACTGATCCACTACGTCATGATGGCTCACCAGGACGCTTTTGCATGGAATGATTCAGAGCGCGGTCATTTTCGTGAAGACTTCTTCCCTCCCATCGAGATTCCGACAATTCCTCATGTCCCCTGGGTTCTTCGTAACATCCCTATCCCTCCAGGCATCTACGATCAAGTCTGCGAAATTATTCAGAAGAAAATGGATGCTGGCGTGTTTCAGCATTCAAATTCTTCATACCGATCTCGCTGGTTTTGCGTTGTTAAAAAGGATGGTAAATCCCTGCGCATTGTTCAGTCTCTCGAGCCTCTCAACGCCGTCACCATCGCTCATTCAGGAGTCCCTCCATTCACCGATCAACTCACAGAGCAGTTTGCCAGTTGTGCCTGCGGTGGCATGATGGACCTTTATGTTGGTTATGACGAACGCGCCCTTCACGAGAACTCACGCGACCTTACCACCTTTCAGACGCCATTTGGAGCTATGCGACTCACTACCTTGCCTATGGGGTGGACCAATTCTGTTCCTATCTTTCACGACGACGTTACCTTCATTCTCCGTCCCGAAATTCCTCACATTACAATTCCTTACATCGACGACGTCCCGATTCGAGGTCCAGAGACTCATTATCCCCTTCCTGATGGTTCGTTCGAGACTATTCCACTCAATCCAGGCATTCGACGCTTCGTTTGGGAGCACCTTCAGAACGTTAATCGAGTTCTCCAGCGTATGAAGTACTGCGGTGGCACGTTCTCAGGTTTCAAGTCAATTCTTTGTGCTCCCGAGATCCTCATCGTTGGCCAGCGTTGTACACCAGAAGGACGACTCCCCGATCCCAGTAAGGTTGATAAAATCATCAACTGGGGACCTTGTAAAACGCTTTCAGAGGTTCGAGCGTTTTTAGGACTCACTCAGCAGTGTAGGATGTTCATTAGGAACTATTCCCATCGTGCCAGCCCTCTCGTTTACCTCACAAGAAAGAATGTACCCTTTTTCTTTGGTCCTGAACAAATCCTCGCTCAAGAAGACCTCAAATCTGCTATCCTTTCGTCTCCAGCTCTCCGCCCTATCGATTACAACTCCAGCGCGCCCGTTATCCTTTCAGTTGACACCTCAGCGACCGCTGTAGGTTATATACTCGCTCAGCAAGATCCCACCAATCCCAAACTGCGTTATTTCTCTCGTTTCGGTTCCCTACTTCTCAACGCTCATGAATCCCGATTCTCTCAAGCTAAACTCGAAATTTATGGACTTTATCGCGCTTTCAAAGCCCTCAAGCTTCATCTCATCGGTTTGCGCAATCTTATCGTTGAAGTGGACGCTAAATACATTAAAGGTATGCTATCTAACCCCGACATCTCCCCATCCGCTTCGATAAACCGCTGGATTATCTCCATCCTCATGTTCCACTTCACACTCGTTCACGTACCTGGCAACAAACACACCGGTCCTGATGGTCTTTCTAGGCGTCCAGGTCAACCTGAAGACATTCCAGATGACGAGGGCAGCAACTTTGACGATTGGATCGACCAAGTACATGGTTTCATGCACATCCTTAACCCAAGAACAACCGCTATCATTGAACTACCACCCGCTACTGTCTATATTCACGAAAATACGCCCCAGCCAGCGTCTCTTGATCCCTCCAACCCATCTTCAACGCAAAATCCCGCTCCTATCAGTGAAACGACGCCATACTCCATCGTTCCTCGTTCCCCAAGCGCTCAACACCTTGACCAACGGATTTTACTTGTACCAGAATGGCACCGCACGCTCAACGTTCCAGACTCAATTCCTGACGAGGAGAGACCCTCATTTATTCGTTTTGCGGCTCAGTTCTTCGTGGATCACGACCGCCTTTGGAAACGAAGTGGAGACGGTCAGCACAAGCTCGTAGTATACCCCGACCGACGCCTTTTCATCCTCAAAGCCGCGCACGACCATTTAGGACACCACGGCTTCCACGCGACGTTTTCTCTCATATCTGAACGCTACTGGTGGCCTATGCTTGGTGCCGACGTCAGCTGGTTCATCAAAACTTGTCATTTATGTCAACTTCGTCAGACCCGTAACGTCCTCATCCCTCCCACTGTCGCTTCACCTGCCCCCTTATTTTCAAAGGTTTATCTTGATACTATGCACTTACCACGTTCTGGCGGCTACAAGTACATCATCCAGGCTCGTTGTTCAGTCTCTCACTTCCCAGAATTCGCCCCACTTCGTCGTGAAACCGCCCAGACTGTAGGAGAATGGATCAAGCGTGATCTCTTGCATCGCTATGGCGCTTTACTTGAAATCGTCACCGATAACGGTCCACCAATCGTCGCCGCCATCGAATATCTTGCAGCTAAGTACCATATCGTTCATATTTGCATCTCAGGGTACAATTCACGCGCAAACGGTCTCGTGGAGCGCCCACATTTCGACGTACGACAGGCACTATTCAAGTCTTGCGATGGTGATCAGTCAAAATGGTCTCAAGTCGCTAGTCACGTATTTTGGGCAGATCGGATTACAACACGACGCCGCATGGGCTGCTCACCTTACTTTGCACTCACAGGCACTCATCCCTTGCTTCCGTTCGACATCACTGAGGCTTCGTATCTCTTACCTCCCCCCGATTCCATCCTATCTTCAACTGATCTCATTGCACGACGCGCCATTGCACTCCAAAAGCGACCCGCCGACCTCTCACGACTCCACTCACGTGTATTCAAGTCCAGACTCGACGCAGCACGCTGATTTGAGCTCAAGTTCCAGCGCACCATCAAAGATTTCAATTTTCTGCGCGGCAGTCTTGTTCTCATACGAAATACAGCAATCGAGAAATCACTCAACCGTAAAATGCGCGCGCGTTATTTGGGTCCCTTAGTCGTCATTTCCCGTAACCGCGGAGGCGCTTACATCATCGCTGAACTCGACGGAACCCTTCTTCATCGCCCCATCGCCGCTTTTCGTGTAATCCCATACTTCCCTCGTCAATCCATTCCGCTCCCGCCACTCGACGAAATTCTGGATGTATCAAGACGACGCCTGCAAGAGATGGAAGAGTCAATAGAAGAAGACGAAGATCTGAACGACTTACTCGAGCCACAGGGTGTAGTAGAAGCAGAGGACGAAGTAGAAGAGGAAGATTGACCACGGAGGGTCAAGGTTTTTCAGCAAGAGGGGGATACATGTTGAGTTCCCCATTTTCTCGATTTTTTCTTTTCATTTTCGTCGTTTTGTCCCGATTCCCTTGCCTTTTATCATCATAATTTATTCCATCACTCTCGTTTCCTATTCCCGTTCCATTTCGAGGCTCGTTTACGACGCCACGGTAACCCTATGAAGATCTACTGAGGGTTCACTTTTTTCTTCATTTTATTTTAACGTTACTCAGTCTTTTTCATTCGAAATTCACCATCTTTGATTCGATTCGGCTTGTATATAGCTACCCGACACTCCTTTGCCACATCCTCACTGTTTCAATGCTCCGTTGTACTCATTTTCGCGCCCGAATTTTGCCTTTCCACTCAGTAGTGCATCTTTAGTTTCACATTTCATCAATACTCAGGCCACTTAATTTCATTCATCATCGCTGTTTTTCATTCTATTTCAGTTCCTCCATTGTTTTCTTTTGCTATCTTCGTATTTCTTCGTAGATTCTTCGTAGTAGGTGACTGGGGACAGTCACAGTTTCAGCAAGAGGGGAATATGATGAGGCGCGCGCCCATCTACCTCCGTTTTCGGGTTTTCATTTGTTTTTGGACAATCACCGCACACGCGCCTATGCCATGACATCGCGCTCTCACACGCACGCTATCACGCCTGCGCTACCATCTTTAATTTCATGCCAGCTTTTCATTAATTTATTCAAAAACCATTACTCCATCTTTTGTTTCTTTGTTTCATATGTCAACCTTCATCATTCTTTGTTCATTTTCTCATATACATGTTGTAAATACATTTTCCGGTAGCTACAATATCTTTGTATCTTAGCTTACCTGGAAAAAACAGATCATTCTTACCACCCACATTTCGTGTCTGAGCTTGGTTTCACCCTCGTTTCATCGTAGCAGTCATACCAGCCGTCGTCTGTCATCAAACTGAGCAGTGGTCCCAATAAAGATAGTGTTGTTGTGAAGACGCATGAAGCGCCAGCCTTTAAACCCTTCAGCAAAGCCTAGATGCAACATCATCTCTGATTTTGGGGATAGAGAATTGACGCGCTTCGCTTCAGGTAAATAGACATAGGCACCACAACCAAACACTCTGAGGTTGGAAACCACAGGCTTCTGCTTGTGAATAAGCTCAAATGGAGTTTTCCATTTGAGGCGAGCTATAGGGGTACGATTATACACATAAAGTGCATGTTCGACAGCAAATTCCCACCAGGACTGAGGAAGGCAAGCGTCAAGACGCATTGCCTGAGCTTTATCCATCAAAGTCTGGTTAAACCGCTCAGCACGCCCATTCTGTTGAGGAGTATGAGGCGCACTCTGAGTAATCTTAATGCCCTTTGAACGAAGGTCTTTAAAGAATTCCTTTGATTTGAACTCTCCCCCTCCATCAGAATGCCATTCTTTGATTACTGAGACACTGAATTGAGTTTTCAGCATCGCCAGAAAGTCACCAAAGGCATCATAGACGTCTGATTTCTCTTTGAGCAAAGAAATCCAGGCATGGGAGGAATAGTCATCAAAGAAACTGACATAGTACTTGTACCCATGGTAGGAATTCACTGGATAAGATTTTACATCTGAGTGTATCCTTTCAAAGGGTGCAGAGGCACGAGTCAAAGACGGGGAAAAGGATCGTGATGGCATCTTGCCTTCAGCACATCCCCGGCATATAGGATTCTCTTTGGGTATAGCGAGTTTAGGAGGGAACTTAGCAGTTGAATCTCCCATATGTCGTAAAGCTTCTTTAGACGGATGTCCAAAGCGCTTATGCCAAAGATCATACTCTGTAATAGAGTTGGCAGTGTTTCTGACAATTGTTGAGGTTAACCAGTAAACGGTTTCACCTAAGACATGTGGTCGGCATTGGAATGCTAACTGCTTGCCTTTATAGAAGGACATATTGCCAAGATGTCCTTCCATAGTCAATCCTTTAGAAAAGAATTGGCCCATTGACAGCAAACACTGATTGAGGGACTTGAAGTACAAGACAGGAGAGAGGGAGATGTGCTTTTCAGCAACAGAACCATCTTCTGATTTGACTTTAACAATGAGATTAACTGTACCACGCGCAGTGACCATCTCAATTCCACTGGCAGTTGAAACTGTTCCAAAGGTACCAGTTTCATACTCAGAAAAGTCCCTTAGATCACCAGTAAAGTGCTGTGAAGCACCTGAATCCATGATCCAATCAACAGTTCCGTTTTCTCTGTGTTTGCCCTTACATCGTGCACAATTGAGAGAATGTTCATCAATATATTTCTGGGACCTAGCCACAGAACCTAACGAATTACAAGCAAAATGATCAATATATTTACTTGTACAACTACCCCGCGCATCTAAAACAAAGTGCTGCGAACAATAGTTAGCATCGTTAGGGTGCATAGATGAAAAGGCTTGCCTTTCAAAAAGGGCCTTCTTGCCATTGTCAACATAAAATTCCTCTTCAGAGGAAAATCCATGGTTAACAATGTCCTCATTGTCAGAGTAAAACTCGACAAGACCTGGCATGGACGAGGTTTCATCCTCATCATCAGAAGGAGGGTGAGGGAAGAAGTCCTCAGTCTCCATGTCGATGGATAGCTTGGGCTCCCTGTGGTTGGCGACAAGGTCAAGGTTCTTCATGGTTTGGATTGTCTTAGTGACTTCAAGACGATCCGCAAGAGACCTTGCATTGTTGACCTCAACATAGGCAGAGGGGCCAGCTTCCATGTGCATGGGTCCAGTGCCATGAACACGGTTAAAAACCATAGAGGAAGGGTCGGCAAGACGCTCAAGGAGCGTAGGAGAAGGTTTGGATGAGGAGGTGGTGTGTTGGGCAGGTTCATAGGCAGCAGAGAGAACAAAATGGGTGTGGTTGTGACCAGAGTGGCCACCACAACCACCACTGCAATTGAACTTGCGACCTCCTCGACCTCCACGACCTCCACAACCACGGTTTCCAGAGAACTTGGAAGGGTCCTGGGCAGGGCCTTTACCCTTGAAGGGGGGGTCCTGCTTCTTGCGACGAACAGCAGAGATCTTGTTGGCCATTCCAGGAGTAGAGAGCTGCTTGCGCTCGAACTCAGCAACGATCTTGTCTCGGATTTCTTTCCAATCCAAGTCTTCAGCTTTGGTGACAGTGAGTTCAGTGGCAGCAATATGCTCCCAGCGGTTGGGAATGGAACCAAGGACAATCATGGCCTTGTAAAAGTCATCAAGAGGATGACCGTTGGTGGACAGTTTGTCAAAAAGCTGTCCAAGTTTGTGGAGTTGGGGTGCAGGATTACTGAGTCCAGAAAGACGGAAACTAAAAACGCAACGGACATCAGCGAACATAGTGGAAGCACCAATCTTGCCACAAGCAGCTTCAAGATCGGTCCAGAGACTGGCAGCAGTGGTACCAGGAGTGGTGACCTTGCCAGTGGAGTCCTTGATAGGCTCCTTGATGAGGTGGAGCAAGGCAGGAGTAAGACGAAGGGCAATGGAACCAAGTGCCTTATCGTCCTTTTCCAACCAGTCAGCAAGCTCAGTGGGCTTGTCATCGGCAGGCTTCTTGAGGTTGCCATTGACAACTTGCCACAGTGCCTGCGACCTGAGCCAGTTCTTCATAGAAAGGCTCCATTCAAGCCAGTTGGCACCATCGAGTTTGGGAACGAGTTGAGTGATTTGGGAAGACATAATTCTGGTTAGGCAAAATCATCAGTAAAATGAACAATAATGATGAGAGAAAAGCAACAATGAACAGTGCTATTATTTCTCAGGCTTAGGCCAGAAGGATGTCCTCCTTGTTGTGCAAAAATTGCAGCAACATAGGTGCGCTTAAAGCAGCAACCTGGGTGCGCAAAAATGCAGCATCCCTGAGTACAACGTCTGCCATAGTGGCAAGACGTTCTCATGCAGCGAGCAAGCTCAGCAGGCAATGAGTATCCTAGGTCGACAGCCATGCATAGAGCAGGCCATCGGGGCCCATAGCGTGCACAGAGTGCCCTAACTAACTGCCTCACCTGGTTAGGAAGATTGTAAAGAGGCTAGGAGAGCGATAGAATAGCTGGTAAAGCTGTTATTGAGATAGAGAGAAAGTAAGGTGCTTATATACATGAAATGGTAGCTAAATATGGTAGTCTATGTAAGCGCCTATTGGGGTATCTGGAGTAATGAAGGAAAGTGAGTCATTCAATGACTCATGTTGACTGAGAGTTCCAGAGTACATGCAGTATGCAGTACATGTAGTATGCAGTACATGCAGTATAAATCTAGGAATGTATCTAAGATGTATCTAAGATTGTAGATGAAGATTATAGATCTATCTAAGATGAGATATCCAAGATGAGATCTAAATCTCAACACTGTTGATCACGGTACATGTTTCTTGTAATCTGAGATCTGAAGCACAAGGTCAGTGGAAATTTCAACACCTCAACATGATAAATTCGGATGATAGACTCAAAAAACTTGAGCGGTCCAAGGTGGAATTCTTACCATTTTCAACTTAGGAACTCAACATACTGACAGGTTAAAAATTCACTCCTCATATATAATAAAATATATTCGATAACCAAAGGTAATGTTTTATAATTGATCATATACTGGACGAATATTAACTTTTGCCCCCCTTCTGGCGGGAATTCCTACCTGGCTGTTCTCATAGTGATTCACATGCAACGAATCTCGCAGACGAAGAACTATGCTTCGTGCCCGACATATGAATATAAATCTAACCGCTGAACTCAGTCACTATGGCGTTGCGTCCCGAACATGTCAATGAGCTGAATCGTGATCTAAAAATAGATGTCCGATACTGTGTTGTCATTGAGAATCGTCTCCCTTCTTTCGTTCGCTCGTCCCTTTATCCCTCCTCTCATATTCACATTCATGTGTATTGAACTCCAACTCACATTTCAGTGTGTTCATCAACGTGAAGATGATAAAGGAAATTTGACAAGGGGGAATCTGTCCAACGACACGGCATAGACGACGAATACAAATCCAATCACCTCTCCCCTCACCTCTCCTTGATCTGATCCCCCATCCCCTCCTTCAATCAAACATCCCCATTTTACCCGCACACATCTCCCCCTCTGAAAGGTATTTTTAAAGGGCGATTTTTTTCGTTGATAGCAGATATAATTCTCTATTGCGATACCTGTCGCAGTTCGTAGTGTAAAGTTGGTAGCTCGATTGTCCTTCTTCCCTTATGCTTATCAGTTCTCATTCTCCGCCTGTTGTTACTATCTATCTCTTCAATATGTCCCATCATGTCGTCGCTCTATTAGCATCGACGATTTTTGCGTATAAAGATGTTCTTTTTTTGAAAACAAATCCCGTTTCTTCTGTTCCTTCATCGACCCCGATTTTCAGGAATATACAATGAGCAGAGCACAAACATAATCCCGGCGAGAGAATCGCGTTAACACCTCACAGAAACTGGGGTATTTGTTTGGTTAAATAATATTAGAATACAACATGGAAATACACAGCGTCACTGTCTATTCTACCATCATCTGCACGCGCAATGCAGCACCATAACCTAGGTCACGCCGTCCGACAAGATGGGTTGGTGATGCACTGACGGGTTGGGTAGGGGAGCGCGCTCGAGAGTGAGCGCATGAGATGAACAAATGGTCGACATGAATTGGAACACTAGAAAAGACTTCAGTCAATAAACGCAATGAACCAGGCAAGTATGACTTACTGATTGCTTAAAGTTAACCCAACTAGCGTCAGCCGATATCTTGAATCATCAGCAGATCCCAGTCGTCGTAATCGCAACCACATCAGCCGGTGACTAAATCAGACTCGATATGCGATGAGAGACAGTAGCGCGTTGAGCGTGTCGCATGGAGCGACAGATGCACGCGACTCTCAGCGTAGGAATCAGATGTGTTGTTATGTTTTCAGGTTGAGGCTGGAGGAAGCGAGGTCGTATTTAGCGTCGCGAGATCCGCTCCTTAAATACTGTGGCCGAGGATCGGTGTCATGGGGTAAGGATGAAAGGGTTACGCAGAGAAATAACGGGAGTACGTAGAATGGAGGGATGACCACGAAGTAAAACAATGACGCAAGGAAAAAGTGAACCTGATAGGAAGAGCCCTAAGGATACTGCATCAGCACCAGCAACTGTGATCCAATAATGAAACATACCACTAGCTGCCTGTCCCTTAATACACGTTGCTTGTGGTATCTCCTCTAAAATCTCTCGGTCATAATGCCGAACACTACATCCAGAAGGGCAGACTTGGCCGACGAGATGTTGACGATTACGAGGGTGACACGCTGGGCAGAAAAACATGCTCGCAAAGAGAGAAACCGCGGCGACCTGTGGAGATGATGGTGATGACGATCCAAGGATGGACAAGAGATCCATATTGAGCACTAGAAGAGATTTAAGTCAATACATGCCCTAGGTTTCCCGTTGATAAAAATACACGACTCACTGGTTGCCTGGGGATAGCCGAAATGCGCATATATTCAACGTGCATGGTCCCACTCCAGAGTGTACTAGACATCGTTGTTAAAGGTTGATTCCTGTGTTGATCGTTCTCGCCCATGGTTGTCAACAGGATTGTACGCGTTTATTGGCAACTCGTTCAGGGTGGGTAACAACGATGCGATGGTGATAATGGTGAGGTTCTGGGTGATAGGTGTGATGAAGACTGGGAGGGAGGGGAGGGATTGAGGCTAACGTTACAAGTGGTTGTAGACAGTGTTGGTGGGAGGAACATGGGCGGTGTAGCGGGGACATTTCTTGGACGAGTTGAACCACAACTTTAAAGCCTGCTGTTGTCCAGACGTCAGCACTGGTATGTACGATAGTTGAGTGAAAGACGCTCACAGACAATTTAACACCTCCAATTCCCAAAGCACAACGCCTGTCGCCTGTCACATCCATATTCCTCCAAAATCCAAACCCTGCCCGCCCACTTGCGGGATGAGAGGAGAAGGGTATTATTGGTGATGGTTATATGTGATGAGCACTTTGAAGCTCAGGGTGCGGGTGGTAAAAGAATGAACGGATGTTGGTCTGAGGGGTGGTGCGTGGCATTGGTTGAGGAAGCATCACACCTGTGGAATACAGTCAACTAGTGAATGTTGAATGGCGAGTTATGTACATTCAAAGGCAAACGTTTTATGGCTGTTTGTTTATTTTAGAGCTCGATGAGGTGGGCGGCACTGCCACGGGGGTCTCGGCCGGTCTATTTTAATTCTTCACTGTCAGAGGACGGGTGCAAGTGTTCATCAACCATCTGTCAGTCCGAACTCTAAAAATAGGTCGCCCGACCTCATCGCGGCAGGCTGCACTCCCATGTCAATCCATCATCAACGCCAACTCACGTATACGTACGTCAAGGGAAGAGCTCGAATATTAAAATACACTGATCTTCTCTTCATTATTTGCGTCATTCCCAATACCCCACATCTGAAATCCTACCTTAGCTCTTTCTCTCCTTCACTTCGTGATGTCGCCTCATCTATTACTCGCAGTCCGAGAGAAAGATCGAGTATGTAACGAAGCACAGTAAAGGAGAGAAAGCAAAGAAGAGGAAGAAGGAGAGAGAGAGAATGTAATCATAAAAATAAGGATCAATGCACGCGAAACCCAATATAAGTTCAGCCAGCTTGAGAGGTGAGAGATATGAGCGGGACGAGCAGAGCGCAGCACTCGATGTGTGGGAGTCATATTCGCCTCATGAGGTAACAGTACATATGTACAGCCGGTGGGAGATAATTCGATGTAACCAACTTTCATCGCCTACATTTGCGACAACCCATTGCCGCTCCATCCCACATGTCCCCTCATCCTCCCACCGTAGCTACGCTTTCTCCCCTTCAACTGTCATCCTATCCAACACCCTCTGCATCAAATGACCACTCACACAACACACTATATGACCCGGTGCAACAAAGTCCACAATCATCTCATGGGCTAAATCGTTCTGCCGCGAACCTGAGGGTGTTCTTGATTGCTTTGGAAGTAAAGCTGGTGGTGCGGTACTGGTTATGCAAGCGAAGAGCGAGAAGTCAGCAATATGGATTTGGGGGGAGGATAGAGTCACGCAGAGTCATGGGTCGTCGTATTATGAGGAGAGGCCGGTGATGCCGTGAAGGGTTCGGATGATGCTCTCAGAGAGTGGTGATTCGAAGAAGCTGGGGAGACGGTAAATTAGCATCGAGTCAGAGGTCTGCATTGCATTCCTCGACACCATACTGGCAGAAGACGACGGACAATAGGGTTGGATGGGGATAGTATTTTTTTTTCCAAGTGGTAGTGGGGGCAAGTGGTAAGTACACAGCTATTCATTTCGTTGCATTTTAGATTAATAGCATCCATGACGGTTTCAGCTTATAATATCGACTCTCATTCATGTCATCATATTACACCCCGATATCGTGCACCAAATTCCATTGTACCTTTATTCAGTTTGGGCAACAAATTATCAGAATCTTGGAAGAACCGACAGACGCTTCACAATTTTTTTTTGAATATCACGACCAATTGCACTCAACAGGAGGTCTAAGCTGGGCGATCAAATACTTCTCGTAGCACAATTGAACCACAACCGCATCTAAATGAAAGACAGTAATTTTTGCTAAGGGAATGGATCTGGTGGCGGGTGGGTTTACCATACATATATAAACGGGAGGTACTGGAGACCATAATCGTGGTGAGCAGGTACATGTGATGACCTATAATTCAAGTCGAGATGTCGAAGTGGTAGATTAGCAGGGAAAGACGGGTAGAGGTTGTGCAGGACGAACCTCTCAGTGGACGGGTGCATACTACCCCTACACCATACCGACCATGGTAGTTCATTCTATCCCAACCTCAAGAAAAGGATTTAAATGAGGAATGAACACAGCCACGCTGAGTGAGGATGAAGATAAAGTGCAATGACACGAATGGAAATCAAGATAAATCAACACCACCTCTCGAAGACGATTGTCGACAGTGCGCGCGTTATGGTAACGACGCCTCAGAGCTAACACGCATACGATTGGATGGCCAATGAAATAGGATAACATGTTTTGGAGATGGTGGATTGCCATGCTCGGCTCGGGGCATAGCGATATCCCTGAACGAACCATGATAATTGTCAGGCAACAGTTGTAACTATATTGAACATTCCACCCCATTGTATTAAGTGTGAAGGTGGAACATGGCTCTGATTTGTCAGTTCCTTGACCTCAATCCAGATGAGCAATGGATCACACAAGTGCGTGAGCATAGAATCGAGCACTGCGTGAGCCTGAGATACATAAGCCACCGCCGTCATTCAGAGTGAACCCACTCCGCGAGTGGTAGGGATCCTGAGATCGTCAGCTCGTCAGGTGGGTTTAGCATCATCTCACATGTCCGATAAAATTAGATTCAATGATCAGATGGGCCTGACAATGCGAAGGTCAGGTGCCGCTCAACATGATTGCCTCATGGTGCTACGTCGCAATAATCATCGAATAGTCTTTCCATCTTACAGCCATCATAAACATACCGAACACTACTTGTGACTGCTGGATATCAAGCTACCACTAAGAAATATGCCACGAAAACTCACTATCACAGGAGAGGTCTCAGTGGAGCGATGCGAGTCTGTCTCGAGACGTAACCGCTGGTGCATTCTGTACGAAATACTTCATATACATACACGACCCTTGCTGATTATTTCGATTCACAGTATCCTGGGTCCCACAGGCGCAGGCAAGAGCAGCGTAAGCGTCTTTGGGGCTTTGGATGTTTGCATTATTTACTTACCCTCTTATTACCTCCAAATGTAGTTCATCGAATCGCTGGCTGGAGAGGGTCAATCCTTGGGGATATCGAAGGATCAACTGGCTGGATTCACCCAAGAAGTCACTGCTTATAAAGTAAAGAATGCAATAGTGGAAGTCAATGAATTTACCTACAGACTCTACTTAATTGATGCTCCTGGTTTCTCCGATAGCAAAATATCGGAACTTGAAATCATAACAAAGGTGAAACAGTGGATGAATGACCAAGGGTGAGCAGCAATATCAACACAATTTTGATGTTATCCTAACACCATATTTTTCTTATATTTCATTAGTGTTGGCTACATTGATGGGGTACTGTATCTCAGTCCTATAACTGATACAAGAGCTCCAGGGAGCAAACGCCGGACAATAAAAATGATTCAATTGCTCTTGGACGACGATGCTTTCGATTATGTCAACATTGTCACCACTATGTGGGACAGGTTGAGCAACCCACACGCCAAAAAGCGTGCAGAAACAAATTTTGCACAGCTCCAAGATGATATCTGGAAGGTATCATTATTTTATCTACTAGCATTATTTTCATATTTTTAACTTTTTACATGTTGATTCCAGGGTGCAATTAGTAGAGGTGCAAAGATATCCAGGTACAACAATGACTTTGATTCCGCAATCCAAATACTACAGAGTATTATTGACTTCGAAGATTATGCCTTGGCTCCGTTGCGGGCCAACCCAATTCACCCAACGGCCAATTCTGCTCCACTTCTATACCAGGAGCTCCTTGATCGCATCAGCAATGCTCAACAGGAGAAGGAACACCTTCGACAGGAGAAGATGCGCCTCATCACCAATCCTGACCCTCAACTCGAACCGGTGGTGCTTTCGAGGCTTCCTGAGGTCAAGAATGACCTGGCAAAGTTTTTAGGACAGCTTGTAGTGTTTGGTACCCCACCTCCTGGATTTGAAGGAGTACCAGAGAAATGTGTCTATCAAGATCTACTGGATCAGTTCAATGAAGCTTGGGAGGAGCGGGCAGCTTTGACACATGCTCTCGTTCAACTCCACACAAACCCCGATCGTGTACGTGAGGCAACCCTCACACATCAACTTTATGTTGTTGAAAGGGATCTCGCGCAACATGTGACAACTCTCCTGGAGCGCGGCACCCTACCAGAGGGATACAAGAGAGGTATCTGTTGCTCATCTATAATATCTCATTTGACTAACTATGTTTTAGCACTAATGCACACCCTCGAACCACCTCCGACACTAGAGGCGGCATTACTGTTATGGTCCCTACGTTCGAGTGAAGGAATCCTTGAGCTCTCTAATGCCACTGCCAACTCGGACGTGGCATCCACCGATCTGATACCCGACAGCCTCACAACTCATGCCATCACTGCTCCTCCAGGCAATATCGTGCGGGTATCAGTCGATGCTGACATGCATCCAACCTCTACTACCCCCAGTGCAGAACCCACCATGGGTATGCCTGGCAGTAATATGACCACCAGGCGCCTCGCATCTGCGACTCCCGAAGGCAGCATCTCGTCACAAGCACCTCTCAAAGATCGCTTCAACAAAGGTGTCCAATCTTTGAAGGACAAATTTACATCTCGCTCTCGACGCGAGGGTCGTCGTTGATAGGCAGTTTCTTCTCCATTCGCGTCGGGGTTTGTAGTGTGTAGTTAGTAGTTTTATTGTCGTTTCTATGCTCCTCGATCTCCGCTTATTGTTACCATTCATGTATTGAATCTGTCCGGTCATGTCATCACTTTGTTTACTGTCGATAAAATTGTCCTCTTTTTTTACAAAAAATTCATGATTCTTTTGTCTTCGCCTCAACACGGAAATGAACGATACTCGTCAGAAAACAGATGCAAACTCAGCAAGAGGATCGCTCTAACAAGGCCTCACAAACAGGGATAGTCGTTAGTAAAATAATATCAGAATAACACGTGTAGGTACAGAGTGACTGCCTATTCTAACATTGTTTCAACGCATATCGTGAGCACCTCAACATCATTCACACCGTTGACAAGATGAGTTGGTGATGCGTTGACACGTTGAGCAGAGGGATGCGGGTGAGGGCGAATGCATGGGATGAGCACGGCATCGGCACTGAATAAGGAAATGGGATGACTAGAAAAGAATTGAGCCAATATGCATGATGAATAAGCAATGCACGACATACATATTTCTTGAGAATAACCTACCTATCTTCAACCAATATCTTGAATCCTCTGTGTATACCCGCATCAGATTCGATATGGGATGAGAGACGGGAGCGCGTTGAGCATGTCGGGCTGAGTGACACGTGCAACGCCTCTCTCCCAGCATAAGAGTCGGATGAGTTGTTACGTGTCCGAGTTGAGGCGGGGAAGAGGTGAAGTCGAGGTCGAAGTTGGTATAGGGAGATTGGCACTATTAGATACTGTGGTCAAGGATCGGTGACACAAGGTAATGATGAGGGGATTACACATAGAAATACAGGGAGCGTGTAGAAATGAGGGGAGACCGATGCCAGGAAGGAGTGAACCAGATGGGAAGCGTCCTAGGGATACTGCATCAGCGCCAACGGTTTCGCCTAGGATAGAGAAATCCTGACAAAACTTACGAAAAAAAAGAGAGAGCCCGATCTCTGTCCCATGAAACACGATGTTCGTCGCATTCCCTCCAAAATCTCTACTTCATCACGCCGAACGGTACATCCAAGAAGGCAGACTTGGCCGATGAGATGTTGGCGATGACGAGGGTGACATGTTGAGCGGAAAAACACGCTCGCAGGGGAAAAAAGTGGAGGCGATGGAGACGATGATCCAAGGATGGACAGGACTAGAAGAGATAAGTCAATAAATCCCATCGTTTTTCTGTTGATAAAATATACATGACTCACCAGTTACCCGCAGATAGCCCCGCCAACTACATCTTCAATCTGTTAGGATCTACTTCAGGGTACACCAAACATTGTCGCTGAGAGTTGCCTGCAAGACTTGTCGCTCTTAGTCTAAGCTTGGTGGTATTCGCCAATTTGCAGCTTGTGCAGGACAGGCTGCGGTCACAACAACCTGGGGACGACGATGACGAGGTGTTGGATATTTGGCTTAGATTTGAGGGATAGTGCAACGGAGACTGGGAAGGATGAGTACATATTTAAGCTCAGGCTGCTAGTGGTGGTAGTTCATGGAGGATGGGCGGTATAGCCTAGACGGTTTTGGACGAAATCAACCACAACTCTAAAGCCAAGTGTCAGCACCACCATTTATTATCGTTGAGTGTAAGGAGCCCACAAACAATTTTACGCTTCCAATTCCCAAACCACAACACACGTTGGCCCATCACATCCATACTCCTCCAAAATCCATCCTGTGTCCATCCATTTGTGGGATGAGAGTGGGCGACAGATAGATGATGATTAGGTACGATGAGCACCTTGGAAACTTGGACTACGAGTGGTAAAGGATGAACGGGCGTCAGGCAGAGGGTGGTGCGTGGCATTGGGTGAGGAAGAATATTATCTGTGGAATACGGTTAACGGACGACCCTGAAGTGCTGCATACTGATATGTACGTACCATGCCAGAGGTAAGCATCTTTGTTCCCGATTGAAGTCTACAAAGAGACTGAAAATAGATTCTCAATCTCGCCATAACCAAACCGCCTAGTACGTCGCCATATGGCATCCTTATCCGAAAGTGTATCGTCATCCCGCTCCATAATCCGAGGTATGTGAAGCAAGATTGGGGATTTGGTTGGTGTAAGGATGAAAACAGGTTGGTGGTGCATAGGACCATAGATTTAGAACGGTGTGGCGGAAGAGAGGTCTCTAGTTGGTCCCAGGTCTGATGCGGATTCGCAATATGTACTACGCCTAGCATGTTGTTGGTTGAGATTCAAGCAGTCAATGTCTTAACATCCACGCCAGATATGTATAACTAGAATAATAACATGTATGTGATGAGCGTTTAGTAACTTCAGGAAAAAAAAAAATGGACGAGACACTGACTTTGCGTCAACATGATGTTGGGATGACTGCAGGCTCCCTCGTGTCGCGTCTGTCGCTGATGGTCATTCCGAGAAACATGTTCTGACGACGGTATAAGGGTATAGACTGTCGGGAGGTAGGGTTTGGTGAGCCATTGAGTGGTTTAGAGCAGCTCGTTCGCGGGCGAGGCCATGGAGGAACTGGTTCTGGTTGAAGAGTGGCTTAGCACAGCCACTTGTTCCTTCCCTAATTGGAATAAATCAGTGAGCCTAAAATGTTGCTTCCGCTTTGTTCAAGAGTCCGATGCGCCGCCACGAGTCTGGGCCAGTATGCCATCTTCGACTCCACACTAGGGGTAGGTGGCCCATCGCCGTCGTCGCTATCATATCTTTCAGTGCAGTTGACTTGGGTGTAATCTAAAAATAGATCGCCTTGTCTCTCGTTGTCTCCGCACCCTCCCTGGTCTCGACTATCATCATCCCTCTGGCCTCCTCCTTCGCCCTCGCTCGCTCCTTCTCGTCCTTCCTTCTCATCCCTTTTCATGTTTAAATCCACATTCACACTTCAATTTTACGAATATTGATGCTCTGACAATCCGCGCGCTCATCAACAAGGATCAACAGAGGCAAAAAGTACCCAGATTCTTTTCGTAGTTAGATGAGCATAAAACAACATCAAGTAAAAACGGAGCACTCCGATACAACTTGTGGGCGATCAAAACTGATTCATGCACTCCGATACAACTTGTGATCAAATGTAATCGACCAACCTCGTCCATGATCCAACCTCAACACTCTCCTCTTCTCCTATTATCGTACCGTACCCCCGCTCCCTCCTCCCTTTCAAAACCACCCTCCTCCAACCCAAACGTCCCTATAAAGTGCCCTACCACATCCCCAACTCTGCATCACTACACGGCAATGTGTCCATTCAGACGACTAATACACCGTCACGGTGAGACGAGGATATCCTCATGATGAGGCGTCCCATCCCTGGCTCGTAGAACGCAGGGAAAAGAGGAAAAGAAGTTGGAAAACGAACATTGTGACATCCAGCCCTTGGATGACTGGAACCTAACCGTTGGGTTATAGACCAACGTGAAGGAGGCTGGTAATAGTATGCATATATCAAGGAAAAGATGGAGGCGAGGGACGGGAGGACGTAAAAATATGAAATAGAATAAAAATAACAAGCTCTCCTTCATCTTTGACTCATACAGCAGATGCGGCGGGTTAATGTAAAAAGCAAGGGTTAAATGACAGAAATCATCCACATGCCAACGACTCATGGACGACTGACATAGCCACCCTCTCTAGCTCGCAGACAGCGAGGATGAGCGGGAAAAGGTGAATAAAATCACCAAAACAGTGAGGCGATGGAAATAAACGAAATAAATGAAAAACAATCCAGCCCCATCAGCCACGCATAGGTAGCTGATATCAGAACAGACTAACAGTGCAGGACCAGGGATGAAACCATCTCTCATCGCCCGCTGGCCACTTGTAAATGAACAGTCGGCCTCTGACTGGCCCATAGGCCCGTCGGATAGGAAGAGAGAACATGTAAATGACTGTTCACTTCACCGTGCAGAAGACCCATATGTGATCACTCCAACGTCTGGCTGATAGACCAGTGTGGTGAAGAAATGGACGGAAAAGGATTGAAAAAAAGGAATACATCCATCCTGGCCACGCAGAGACGACTAGTAACCGCCGCTAGCTAGTAGATCAACGACTGGCGAGGTGAAAGTGGAGGATAAAATCAAACAAAACCCTTCCCCGTGTCGGAAAACGCCCTCTGGTTGATGTACCGGTGGTGATGAGGACGAGTTCCGGAGTAAACGAATTAAATATCTAATCCCGGACTGACCGTCAGTCACAACCTGGTTTATAGACCAGATGGCCTCAGGATCAGGAAAAGGAATGGAAAGAAAAAAAAACAAAAAGCGCCTGCAAGGGGTAGGCATAGAGGTGGTGAGAGTACTCACTCATACTCGGGGCTTTATAGTGTGAAAATGCCTCATGAACTGGGGAAAGTCCTGGAAAATAAGTGAAATGTTAGCAGATATGAGCTCCTAGAGACTTACCGGGATACCCTAACGCGCATATACATATCCCATTCCCTCTCAATGACAGAGGTCTTCAGAGAATTTGGGTACAATTAAAGCGGCCTGAGCATAGGCCAAGTTTTTTTTGGACCTCATTTCCCAAGGATTGAGCACGGAGCAGTATCCTGGAGAGCGGAAAGGAGGCGAGATGGTGGTTGTGGTGGGTTTAGGGATCAGCCAACGTGACAGGAATCAACGTTACAACCTTGTGTCAGGTTTGATTTGGTCACTGTGTAACACCGGATTCTAAAAATAGATCGGCCCGACCTCACCACGCCAGCCTGCACTCGGTTGTCAAATGTATCATCGACACCAACTCTTGCATATGTACGTCATAAGAAGAGCTTGAAGATTAAGATACACTGATCTGCTCTTCGCTTTTCTTGTCGCTCTCGATCCTCCACATATACAATCCTATCTTAGCTACTGCTCTCCTTGTTTTCATGATGTCATCTCATCTATTACTCGCAATCCGAGAGAAAGATTGAGTATGTAATGAAGCACAATAAAGTGGAGAAAGTAAAGAAGAGAAAGAAGGAGAAGGAGAAGAGGTAATCATTCAAATAAGTACCAATGCACGCAAAATCCAATATGAACCCACCCAGCTTGAGAGCTGAGAAATACTAGCGGGACAAGCAGAGCGCAACACTCGATGTGTGGGGGTCATATTCGCCCCATACAGTAACGGTACGCACAACCGGCGGGAGATAATTGGATGAAATCAAAAGTACTTCTCACTTACATTTCCAACAACCCCTGCCTGCTCATCCCACACACCCCCGTATCCTCCCAATGTCGCCACACTTTCGACCCTGCAAAGGTCGTCCCACCCAACACTTTCTGAGTCAAACGACCACTCACACAACACACGATATTACTAGCCGATGCAACGACGTCCACAATCGTCTCATAAGCTAATCGTTGTTCCGCGAACAGGGTGTTGTTCGTTGCTTGAGGAGTAAAGGTGGAGGTGCGGTATCAGTTATGCAAGCGAAGAGCGAGAAGTCAGCAATATGGATTTGGGGAGGAGGATAGAGTCACGCAGAGTCATGGGTCGTCGTATTATGAGGAGAGGCCGGTGATGCCGTGGAGGGTTCGGATGATGCTTTCAGAGAGTGGTGATTCGAAGAAGCTGGGAAGAGGCTAAATTAGCATCGACTCCGAGGTCCGCATTGCATTCCTCGACACCATACTGGCAGAAAACGACAGACGATAGGGTTGGATGGGCATAGTATTTTTTCTCAAGTGGTAGTGGGGGTAATTGGCAATTACACAGTCTTCCATTTCGTTTTTTTTTTAGGTTTATATCTCGCTCGTGTCGAGTTCCATTGTACCCTGATTCAGCTTGGGAAACCAAAACATCAGAATCTCGGAAGAACTGATGGGCCCTTCACAAACAGTTAATTTTTGATATTACGATCAATGACGCTCAACATGGGGTCTAATACTGCTCATCGCACAATCGAATCATTACCGCATCTAAACAAAAGACAGTGTTTTTTGCTAAGGGAAGAGATCGGGTGGCGGGTATAGCATATATAAATGAGAGGTACTGGAGTCTATCATGCAAGTCGAGGTGTTGAAGTGGTAGAATAGCAGGAAGAGACGGGTAACTGTTGTCCTCTCAGTGGACGGGTGCGTACTGCCCCTACGCCATACCGACCATGGTAGTTCATTCTATACCAATAGCAAGGAAAGGATTTAAAAGACGAGCGAACATAGTCATGCTGAATGAGGATGAAGGTGAAGTTCATTCACACAAACAGAAATCAGGGTATCCCAACCCCACCTCTCGAAGGTAGTTGACAATGATGCGTGCACTATAGTATCGACGCCTCCGAGTCGTAAGTAACCCGCGTACAATTGTTTGACCGACGAAATAGGATGACATGATTCGGAGATGGTGCATTGCCATGCTCCTCTCAGGGCGCAGCGAATCGCGATAGCCCTGAAAGAACCATGATATTTGTATGAAGTGTGAAGTTTGAACATGGATCTAATTTGTCAGTTCCTTGACCTCAATCTAGATGAGCAACGAACCACGCGAGCGCGTGAGAATAGAATGAAGCGCTGCGTGAGCCTGAGGTACATGACCCACAGCCGTCTTCCAGAGTGAACCCGCTCGGCGAGTAGTAGGGTTCTTGAGATCGTCAGCTCGTCAGGTGGGTTTAACGCCACTTCACGCCCAGAAACGCGGCCGATATAATTAGATTCACTGATCAGATAAGTTTGACAGTACGAATGTCAGGTGCCGCTCAACGCCTCATGGTGCTACGCTGCAATCATCGATAACATTTTCCAATTTACAACCACCATTAACACTACTTGGGCTCGCTGAATATTGCTAAGTAAAATGCGAACCAAACTCATTATCACAGGAGAAGTTTCCGTGGAGCGGTGCGAGATGAACCCTTTCTACTGGTGCATTCTGTATGGAATACCTCGACAGACATGCATTACCCCTGCTAATTGTTGCACATCACAGAATCCTGGGTCCCACAGGCGCCGGCAAGAGTAGCGTAGGCATCTTTGGGCTTCAGATGTTTGCATTATTTACTAACTTTGTCATTCCCTCCAATTATAGTTCATTGAATCGCTGGCTGGAGAGGGTCAATCCTTGGGGATCTCGAAGGATCAACTGGCCGGATTCACACAAGAAGTCACTGCTTATCAAGTAAAGAATGCAATGGTGCAATGGGATGGGGGTGCCAGTACACTCTACTTGGTCGATGCTCCTGGTTTCTCTGATAGCAAAATATCAGAACTTGAAATCATAACAAAGGTGAAACAGTGGATGAAAGACCATGGGTGAGTAGCAATATTGATGGAAATTCTATTTTGTTTCAACACCTGATGTTTCTGCTAATATGTACTCAGTGTTTTGGTGATCCTTGGAGTACTGTATCTCAGTCCAATAACAGATACAAGAGCTCCAGGGAGCAAACGGCGGACTATTAAAATGATTCAATTGCTCTTGGACAACCGTGGTTTCCATTATCTCAACATTGTCACCACTATGTGGGATAGGTTGAGCAACCCACAGGCTGAAAAGCGCGCAGAAACAAACTTTGCACAGCTCCGGGATGATATTTGGAGGGTATGGTTATTTTGTCTACTAGCATTATTTTCATATTTTTAACTTTTTACACTGTGATTCCA
Source organism: Panaeolus papilionaceus (assembly GCA_015501605.1). Classification (NCBI taxonomy): domain Eukaryota; kingdom Fungi; phylum Basidiomycota; class Agaricomycetes; order Agaricales; genus Panaeolus; species Panaeolus papilionaceus. The sequence continues at coordinate 1,360,605 of JADNRZ010000013.1, forward strand.
GGGCCCAATTAGTGAAGGTGCAAAGATATCCAGGTTCCACAACAACTTTGATTCTCCGATCGAAATACTACAGAGTATTATAATCATCGAACGTTATCCCTGGATGCTGTTGGGGGCCAACCCGATCGAATCAAAGGATGCTTCTGCTCCACTCTTATACCAGGAGCTCCTCGATCGCATCAGCAATGCTCAACAAGAGAAGGAACACCTTCGACAGGAGAAGATGCGCCTCATCACCAATCCTGATCCTCAACTCGAACCCGTGGTGCTTTCGAGGCTTCCGGAGGTCAAGGGCGACCTGGTAAAGTTCTTAGGACTGCTCGTTGCGTTTGGGACCCCACCTCTCGGATTTGAAGGAGTGATTCCAGAACGATGTGACTACCAGAACCTGCTGGATGAGGTCAATGAGGCTCGGGAGGAGCAAGCCGCTTTGCAGGCCGCTATTGCTGACCTCGACGTGAATCCTGATCAGCAACAGAAGGCGACACTTAATCGTAAACTCGGTCTTGTGAAACGCGAAATCGCACAACATGCGAGGCAGCTGGGGCAGTATGGTACCCCTCCCGAGGGTTTCGAGAGAGGTATTTGCACTTTGTCTATGACCATTCTTTTACTGACGATGTTTAAGAATTGGAGAACGCCATTGGTGGTATCTCCTTAGGAGCATCTTTCAATATCATGCCGGGAAAGGCCTCCGATCTTTCAAGGACAAACTCGGATTCCGCTCCAGACCTGAGTCGCAGGGTCGTCGTTGAAGTTTCAACATTCACACTCCTGTTTCGTGATTCCAATCCACCACCTTGCACGCTATCATCATTTTTTCAGTATCTTTCACTTACAGGGCTCACAAGGACTCACAAGGAGTCATTCGCATTGCCTTCATGTCGTTCATCACTATGGGATCCGATACTTTCTCCATCACGATTCACAATGATGCACAGCGCAGGCCCCTGTTCCATTCTCTGCCATCACGTCAATCACCCTTGTTCTCATTGCGAAGCTCACCACATCACGTTTGTAATTTCTTGTCATTCCGCAATTTGCTCGCTCGTTTGCTTTCTTTTCTTCATTTCTCTTCCATTGGACTTGGTTCAAGGCTTATCGTTGTCGCTTTGCTTCTGCTCATTCATAGTTCGTGATGATCCATAACGTTAGATAAACCCGGTGTTTAGCTGAGTTTACTAATATGTTCCATTTGTTCATTTCATGTGCGATAAACCCACCACGCTATTAAATGGGCGCGATAGGATTGGACAACATGTGGTAGATGACTCGGAAATCGCTCAGCCTGGAGGTCAACCTGATATTCCAAGGTCACGTCGGCGCGTCAGTATTCACATGCAACGAATCTCGCAGAAGAACTATGCTTCGTGCAGGACATATGAATATTAAATCTAACCACTGAACTCAGTCACTATGGTGTTGCGTCCTGAACATGTCAATGAACTGAGCCGTGATCTAAAAATAGATCTATTCAACCATGTCGTCGCTGAGAGTCGGTCCCCTTCTTTCACCTTCTCCTCCCTTCATCCCTCGTCTCATATTCACATTCAAGCTTATTGAACTCCAACTCACATTTCAGCGTGTCCATCATCAACGTGAAGATGATAAAGGTAATTTGTCGATGAGGAATCTGTCTAACCACACAGCAAATACGACGAACACGAATCCGATCACCTCTCCCCTCACCTCTCCTTGATCTCGTCCCCCACCTCCTCCTTCAACCAACCACCCCCGTTTTCCCCCCACGCATCTCCCCCTCTGAAAGGTATTTTTAGAGGGCGATTTTTTCATTTATAGCAGATATAATTCTCTATTGCGATGCCCGTCGCAGTTCGTAGTGTAAAGTTGGTAGTTTGATTGTACTTCTTCCCTTATGCTTATCAGTTCTCATTCTCCGCCTGTTGTTACTATCCATCTCTTCAATATGTCCGATTATGTCGTCACTCTATTTAGCGTCGGCCATATCTGTGTGTAAAGATATTCTTTTTAAAACAAATCCCGTTTCTTTCATTCTTCCATCGACCCAGATTTTCAGGAATGTACAATAAGCAGAGCACAAACATAATCCCAGCGATATAATCGCGCTAACACCTCACAGAAACTGGGGTATTTGTTTGGTAAAATAATATTAGATTGAAACATGGAAATACACAGCGTCACTGTCTATTCTACCATCATCTGCATGCGCAATGCGGCACCGCAACCTAGGTCACGCCGTCCGACAAGATGCGTTGGTGATGCACCGACGGGTTGGGTAGAGGAGCGCGCTCGAGAGTGAGCGCATGAGATGAACAAATGGTCGGCATGAATTGGAACACTAGAAACGACATCAGTCAATAAATGCAATGAATCAGGTATGTTGACTTACTGATTGCTTAAAGTTAACCCAACTAGCGTCGGGCGATATCTTGAATCATTAGCAGATCCTAGTCGTCGTAATCGCAACCACATCAGCCGGTGACTAAATCAGACTTGATATCCGATGAGAGACGGTAGCGCGTTGAGCGTGTCGCACGGAGCAACAGATGCACGCGACTCTCAGCGCAGGAATCAGATGTGTTGTTACGTTTTCAGGTTGAGGCTGGAGGAAGCGAGGTCGTATTTAGCGTCGCGATATCGGCTCCTTATATACTGTGGCCGAGGATCGGTGTCATGGGGTAAGGATGACAGGGTTACGCAGAGAAATAACGGGAGTATGTAGAATTAAGGGACGACCATGAAGTAAAACAACGATGCGAAGAAAAAGTGAACCTGATAGGAAGAGCCCTAAGGATACTGCATCAGCACCAGCGACTGTGATCCAATAATGAAACTTACCACTAGTCGCCTGTCCCTTAATACACGTTGCTTGTGGTATCCCCTCCAGGATCTCCAGGTCATATCGTCGAATGCTACATCCAGAAGGGCAGAGTTGGCCGACGAGCTGTTGACAATTACAAGGGAGACACGCTGGGCAGAAAACATGCTCGCAAAGAGAGAAACCGCGGCGACCTATGGAGATGATGGAGATGACGATCCAAGGATGGACAAGATGTTCGCATATTGAGCACTAGAAGAGATACATGGCGTCGGTTTCCCGTTGATAAAACACGACTCACCAGTCGCCTGGGGATAGTCTAAATGCGCATATATTCAACGGTTATGGTTTCACTCCAGAGTGCGCTAAACATCGTTGTTGGAGGTTGATTCCTGGGCTCGTCGTTCGCCTCATGGTTGTCAACAGGGATGTAGGTCTCAATTTGTAACTTGTCCAGGGCAACAATTATGCGATGGCGATAAGGGTGAGGTTCCGGGGAATAGGTGTGATGAAGACCAGGAAGGTAGAGCAGAGACTTAAGCCAAGGTTGAAAGTCGTTGTAGAGAGAATTGGTGGAAGGAACACGGACAGCGTAGCAGGGACATTTCTTGGATGATTTCAACCAGAACTTTAAAGCATGCTGAAGTCCAGACATCAGCACTGGTGTGTATGATAGTTGAGTGGAAGGCACTCACGGACATTTTCACACCTCCAATTCCCGACCACTACGCCAGTCGGCCCATCACATCCATTATTCCTCCAAAATCCAAACTGTGCCCGCCCACTTGTGGGATGAGAGTAGACGGGCATTGGTGATGGTTATATGTGATGAGCACTTTGAAGCTCAGACTGCAGGTGGTAAAAGGATGAACGGATGTTGGTCTGAGGGGTGGTGCGTGGCATTGGTTGAGGAAGCATCACACCTGTGGAATACAGTCAATTGTACAATCAAAGGCAAACGTTTTCTGGCTGTTTGTTTATTTTAGAGCTCGATGAGGTGGGCGGCACTGCCACGGGGGTCTCGGCCGGTCTATTTTAATTCTTCAACTGCACTGTCAGAGGACGGGGTGCAAGTGTTCATCAACCATCTGTCAGTCCGAACTCTAAAAATAGGTCGCCCGATCTCATCGCGGCAGGCTGCACTCCCTTGTCAATCCATCATCAACGCCAACTCACGTATACGTATGTCATAGGAAGAGCTCGAATATTCAAATACACTCATCTTCTGTTCACTTCCCCGTCACTCTCGATCCCCCTCATCTACAATTCACCTTAGCTCCTTCGCTCCTTGTCTTCATGTCATCTCGTCTATTACCCTCAATCCAAGAGAAAGATCGAGTATATAACAATGCATAGTAAAGTAGAGAAAAGCAAAAAAGGGGAAGAAAGAAAAAGAGACGGCATCATAATGAGCATCAATGCACACCAAATCCAATGTAAATCCAGCCCACTCAAGATGTGAGATATTAATGTGGCGGACGGAGCGCAGGACTCAATGTGTGGGGGTTGTATTCTCCCCATGAGGTAACGATGACTACAACGGGCAAACAGATAATTTGATTAAACCAAGCGCACTCCCCACTGTAACCTCCATTTTCGACGACCCCTTCCTCCCAATCACACGTCCCCTTCTCCTCCCACTTTAGTTACGCCTTCTTCCCTTCAATTATCGTTCCATCCAACACCTTGTGAATCAAATGGCAACTCGCACAACACATGATAGTAACCGGTGCAACGCCATCCACCATCGTCTCATGGCCTAATCGTTGTGCTACGAACAGGGTGTCGTCGATTGCTTAGAGAGTAAAGGTGGAGGTGCTATACTGGTTACGCAAGCAAGGAGTGAAGTCGGCAATATCAATTTGAGGGGCGAGGATACAGCCACATAGAGCCAAAGCAGAGTCATCGAAGGTCGTATTTCGTGGAGAAACAAAGGATGCGGTGAAAGGATCGGATGAATCTTTTGGAAAGTGGTGGTTCGATCAAGCTGGGGAGATGCTAGATTTGGATCGACTCTGGGGTCCGCATTGCATTCCTCAACCCATACTGGCAGGGAACGACACACGATAGTGTTGGATGGGCATGGTACTTTTATCTCAAGTGGTAGTGGGGGTAAGTGGCAATTACAGTCTTCCATTTTGTTTCACTTTAGGTTTATATCATGCACGGTTTTAGCTTTTGAGATCGACTCTCGTATCGTCTGATATTACCTCCCAATATCGTGCATCAATTTCCATTGTAACTTTATTCAGGTTGGGCAACCAATTTATCAGAATCTGGGAGGAACTGACGGACGCTTCACAAACATTTAATTTTTAATATCATCACCAATCATACTCAACACGAGGTCTGAGCCGGGCACTCATATACTTCTTGCAGCACAATCGAAGCACAACCGCATCTAAATGAAAGAGAGTATTTTTTGCTAAGGGAATGGATCTGGATGGCGGGCGGATTTACCATATATAAACGGGAGGTACTGGAGACCATAATCGTGGTGAGCACGTACATATGATGACCTATAATTTAGGTCGAGGTGTCGAAGTGGTAGATTAGCAGGGAAAGGCGGGTAGAGGTGGTGCAGGAAGAACCTCTCAGTGGACGGGTGCGTACTGCCCCTACACCACATCGATCATGGTAGTTCATTCTATCCCAACCGCAATAAAACAATTTAAAGTAGGGATGAACATCGTTATGCTGAGTGAGAATGAAGATGAAGTGAAAGGACACGAACGGAAATTAGGACATACTGACCCCACCTCTTGAAGACGATTGACGATGATGCGCGCGCTATAGTAACGACGCCTCAGAGCGAACACGCGTTGAATCATTGGGCTGATGAAAGGGGACGACATGATTCGGAGATGGTGGCTTGTCATCCTCCACTCAGGGCGTAGCCATACCTCTGAATGAACCACGATAATTGTCAGGCGACAGTTGCAGCTATATTGAACATCCCACCCCTTTGTATTGAGTGTGAGTTCAACGTAGCTCTGATTTGTTTGACTTCAATCCAGATAAGCAACTGTTCGCACGAGCGCATGAGTGAATCAAGAGATGTGTGGGCCTGAGGTACATTACCCACGGTGGTCTTCCACGCGAGTGGACAGGTTTGAGATCATTTCAAAACCCGAAACACAGCCGATAAGATTAGATTCACTGATCAGATAGATTTGACAGCATGAATGTCAGGTGCCGCTCAACGCCTCATGGTGCTACGCCGCAATCATCGATAAACATTTTCCAATTTACAACCACCATAAACAATACTTGCGCTTACTGAATATCAAGCTACTGCTAAGTAAAATGCCAGCCAAACTCGAGATCACAGGAGATGTTTCGATTGAGCCATGCACCTCCATCACGCGAAGAAACCGCTGGTGCATTCTGTACGAAATACTCCATATACATACATGACCCTCGCTAATTGCTTCGCCTCACAGTATCCTGGGTCCCACAGGCGCGGGCAAGAGCAGTGTAAGTGTCCATGGGCTTCGCATGCTTGCATTCTTTCCTTACCCTTTTATTACCTCCGAATGTAGTTCATCGAATCGCTGGCTGGAGAGGGTCAATCCTTGGGGATATCGAAAGATCAACTGGCCGGATTCACCCAAGAAGTCACTGCTTATCAAGTAAAGAATGCAATGGTGCGATGGGACTCGGAAGGGGGTGCTGGTACACTCTACTTAATCGACGCTCCTGGTTTCTCTGATAGCAAAATATCGGAGCTCGAAATCATAACAAAGGTGAAACAGTGGATGAAAGACCAAGGGTGTGTATCTATTTAGTTTTGATGTTATTTTAACACCATACATTTCCACTTAAATTCAATCAGTGTTGGCTACATTGATGGCATACTGTATCTCAGTCCAATAACCGACACAAGATCTCCAGGGAGCAAACACCGGACAATAAAAATGACTCAATTGCTCTTGAACAACATTGCTTTTCATCATGTCAACATTGTCACCACTATGTGGGACAGGTTGAGCAACCCACAGGCCAAAAAGCGTGCAGAAACAAACTTTGCACAGCTCCAAGATGATATCTGGAAGGTATTGTTATTTTGTCTACTTGTATTATTTCTATTTTTGCAACCTTTTACATTGCTATTCCAGGGCCCAATTAGTGAAGGTGCACACATATCAAGGTTCCACAACAACTTTGATTCAGCTATCCAAATACTACAGAGTATTATTGATGTGAACAATTACTACTGGGTGCTGTTGCATGACAACACAATCAAATCAGAGGATGCTTCTGCTCCACTCCTATACCAGGAGCTCCTCAATCGCATCAGTAATGCTCAACAAGAGAAGGAATACCTTCAACAGGAGAAGATGCAACTCATCACCAATCCTGATCCACAACTCGAATTGGTGGTGCTTTCGAGGCTTCTGGAGGTCAAGAACAACCTAGCAAAATTCTTAAGACAGCTTGTCGTGTTTGGTAGGCCGCCTCCTGGATTCGAAGGAGTACCAGAGCGATGCGTCTACAAGGATCTACTGGATCAGGTCAACGAGGCTCGGGAGGAGCAGGCAGCTTTGAAGCACACCCTCATTCACCTCCACACAAATCCCGATCGTGTCCGTGAGACAGCACTCATACATCAACTTTATCTCGTCGAACGGAATCTCGAGCAACATGTGACAACTCTCCTGGAGCATGGCACTCCACCGGAGGGATATGAGAAAGGTATTTGTCACCCATCTGTAACTTTTCGTTTGACTGACTGGCTTTAAACATTAGCTTTGGAACACGCCCTTGGGCCACCCATAATACCGGAGGAGGCGCTACCATTATGGTCTCCACCCTCATCTAGTGACCCAGACCCCAACCTCCCCCATCACACTGCAACGTCGGAGATAGCGTCTACAGATCCGATACCCACCCACGTTATAGCTCACACTGCCATTTGTCCAGGAAACGACGTCAGCGCACCAGCTGCTGTTGAGCCGTCTCCATCCTTGATCGTCCCCGATACTGTGTCTACCACAGCAATACCAGGCCAGGGTGATATGACGATTTGTCATCCCGCATCTGCGACTCCCGAAGGCAGCATCTCGTCACGAGCACCTCTCAAAGATCGCTTTAACAAAGGTGTCCAATCTTTGAAGGACAAATTTACATCTCGCTCTAGACGCGAGGGTCGTCGTTGATAGGCAGTTTCTTCTCCATTCGCGTCGGGGTTTGTAGTGTGTAGTTAGTAGTTTTATTGTTGTTTCTTCTTGCCTTATGCTCCTCGATCTCCGCTTACTGTTACCGTTTCATGTATTAAATCTGTCCGTCCAGTCATGTCATCACTTTGTTTACTGTCGATAAAATTGTCCTGTCTTTTTACAAAAAATTCATGATTCTTTCGTCTTTGCCTCAACACGGAAATGAACGATACTCAGTAGAAAACCGACGCAAACCTAGCAAGGGGATCGCTCTAACAACGCCTCACAAAACCTGGGGTAGTTGGTTAATAAAATAGTACGAGAATAACACATATAGGTATACAGAATGATCGTCTATTCTAACATCGTTCGCATGTGTAATGGGAGCACCACAACCTTGATCACACTGTTTGACAAGATGGGTGGACGATGCGCTGACACGTTGGGCAAAGGGATGCAGGTGAGGGTGAATGCATGGGATGAACGCTGTGTCCGCACTAAATAAGCAAATGGGATCACTAGAAAAGAATTGAGCCAATATGCGCGATGAATAAGCCATGCACGACATACCCATTCCTCGAAGATCGCCTAACTAGTGTCCAGTGAGATATTGAATCCTTTTTGGTATAGTAGTCGTCGAAATCGTGTCACATCAGCCGTTGACCAAGTCAGACTCGAAATGCGATGACAGACTGGAGCGCGTTGAGTGTGTCGGACTGAGTGACACGTGCAACGTCTCTCAGCATAGGTGTCAGATGAGTCGTTATGTTTTGGATTTGAGGCATGCAGAGGTGAAGCCGTGGTTGGTGTTGGGAGATTAACACCATTATATACTGTCGAAAAGGATCAATGACACGAGGTAAGGATGAGGGGATTACGCATGGAGATAAATGGAGCGCGTAGATGACGCACGACCGGTGCAAAGAAAAAGGGAACCTGATGGGAAGGGGAAGTGTCCTAAGGATACCCCATCAGCACCAATGCTTTCGTCTAGGATAAAGAAATCCTGGCAAAACTCACAAAGAAAAGCCTGATATCTGTCCCATGATATGCGATGTTGGTCGTATTCCCTCCAAAATGTCTATTTCATCACGCCGAACGGTATATCCAAGGAGGCAGACTTGGTCGATGAGATGAGGATGGTGACGAGGGTGACACGTTGAGCGGAAAAACACGCTTGCAGGGGAAAAAAGTGGAGACCTGTGGAGACGATGGAGAAGATGATCCAAGGATGGACAGGACTAGAAGAGATAAGTCAATAAATCACATCGTTTTTCTGTTGATAAAATATACACTCACCGGTTTCCTGCGGATAGCCCAACTATACAACCTGTAAATTCCTACTTCAGTGTGCACTAAGCGTCGTCGCTTAGGTTTGATCGCAAGGCTTGTCGCTCTCGCTCATGGTTGTTAGTCCAAGCTGGTTGTATTCATCAATTAGCGACTTGTTCTTGAGGTCACAACAACCTGGGGGCGACGATGACGAGGTGTTGGATATTTGGCTTAGATTTGAGGGATAGTGCGACGGAGACTGGGAAAGATGAGCACACGTTTTGAGCTCAGGTTGTAGTGGTTGTAGTTCATGGAGGATGGGCGACATAGCAGAGACGGTTTTGGACGAGATCAACCATAACTCTAACGCCTAATGCACGAAGTGTTAGCACTACCATTTATTACCGTTGAGTGTAAGGGGCTCACAGACAATTTTACGCCTCCAATTCCCAAACCACAACACACGTTGGCCCGCCATATCCATACTCCCCCAAAATCCATCCAGTTCCCGTCCATTTGTGGGACGAGAGTGGATGAAAGGTGGACGATGATTAGGTGTAATGAGCACCTTGGAAACTTGGACCAAGGGCGGTGAAGGGTGAAAGGGCGTTGGTCAGAGCGTGGTACGTGGCATTGGGTGGGGAAGGATGTCATCTGTGGAATCAAGTCAACCACGACGCTGAAGTACTTCAAACGGATACGCACATACTATGCCAAGTGTCAGCATCTTTGTTCCCAATGGAAGGCTACAAAGAGACTGAAAATAAATTCACAATCTCGCCATGACCAGACATCCAAGTACGTCGCCATATGGCATCCTTATCCGAAAGTGTATTGTTATCCCGTTCCAAAATGCACAGTATGTTGAAGTAAGGTCAGGAATTTGATTTCTGAAGGGATGCAGCAAGGTTGTCGGCGCATAGGATTGTAGATTTGGAACGCCGTGGCTGAAGCCAAGTCATTAGTCGGGCCCAGTTCCGATGCGGATATGCGAGAGGTACTAGACTGAGCATGCTGTTGATTGAGATTCAAGCAGTTAACATTTTTACATCGATCCCAGATAGGTGTAACTAAAATAATAATGTGTATGTGATGAGCGTTTAGTAGCTTGAGGAAAAAGAGATAAAAGAGACACTTACTGTGCGTCAACGAGGTGTTGGGATGACTGTAGGCTCCCTCGCGTCGCATCTGTCACTAAAAGTGGTTCCCAGAAACAATGTCCTGACGCGGAATAAGGGTATAGACCGTCGGGAGGCTTTGGTGAGCCATTGAGTGGTGTAGAGCAGCTCGTCCGACGGCGAGGCCGTGGAGGAATTAGTTCTGGTTGAAGAGTGGCTTGGCACAGCCACTGGTTCCTTTCCCAATTGGAATAAATCAGTGAACCTGAAATCAAAAGCGTTTCTTTAACTTCAGATGCTTTCAGGGGGTCGATAGGGGTGGGTAGGGATGATATTTTTGTAATCAGGAGCTGAAGAGCACACAGACCAATGCGTCATCGTCACTATTGTGGTCATGAGCGGTTAACTTGGACGTGATCTGAAAATAGGCCACCTCATTGACATCCTTGTCGTCTCGGCAACTCTCCTTGGTCTCAATCATCATCATCATCCCTCTGGCCTCACTCTTCGCCCTCGCCCACTCTTTCCCATTCAATTCCTTCTTTTCCCATTCATATCCTCGCATACACACTCTAATTTCACTCTTACACACAATACCGCATGCCCTTCAAGAAGGTTCAACGTGAAGACAAAAAAGCACTTGGGGTTCTTTTGGTCATCCGATGACTCGGCAGTGCAACGTATAAAGAGAAGAAAGAGGTAATGAAAATAAGTATTAAATGCGAGAGCGATCAAAACTACTCCGATAAAACAGGTGATCAAATTTAATCGACCCTTATCCAACCTCAACACCTCTCTCCTCTCCTCCTAATATATCAGATTGTACCTCCGCTCCCTCCTCCCTTTCAACACGCCGCTCCTCCAACCCAAACATCCCTAGATTGCCCTCGCGCATTCCCACCACTGCATCTCTACATGGTTGTGGCCTCATTGCGACGACTGATATATCGTCACTATGAGATGAGAACAGCCTCGTGATGAGGCGTCCCATGCCTGGCTCGGGGACTGGGGAGACGAGGACAAGAAGTTTGAAACAAAAGTTGTGACATCCAGTCCGTAGATGGCCAGAGTACAACCGTTGGCTCATAGACCAACGTTGACGAGGCTGGTAATGGTGGCTCACGCCGAGGAAAGAATGGTGCGGAGAGACAGGAGGAAGTAACAACATAAAACATAATAAAAATAACGAGCTGCCTTGCATCTTTGGCTCATAGACCGGATGTGGTGGGTTCATGCAAAATGTAAGGCTTAAATGAGAGAAACCATCCATATGCCAAACGCTGACGGACGACGCCACCCTCTGACTCAAGAAGGCGAGGATGAGTGAAAGAAAAACGAATAAAATCACCAAAAAGGTGGGGCGATAGAAATAAACGAAATAAGATGAAGGACAATCCAGCCCCATGAGTTGCGAATGGATAGCTGATATGAAAACGGAGAAACAGAGTGGGACCAGGGACGAAAACACCTCTCCCACCCGCTGACCAGACAGACTGCCTCTTCCTGGCACATAGACAGCAAAAGGGGAGAAGAGAAATGTTCATCTCCGGGTGTGGACCATGCAGATATGATCACAGTCCATCATCCGACTGAAAAACCACGTCGGTGGGGAGACGAATAGGAATGCAGAAAAAAAGAAAATACATCCATCTCGGCCAAGCCGCGCAGAGACGATGAGCGACATTGTTCGGCTAGTAGAACAACGACTGGTTAGGTGAAGATGAAATATAAAATCAAGCAAAACCCATCCCTGCGTAAACCGCTCATAGAAAGATGCGGAACCGCCTCCCACTCATGGACCGGTGGTGGTGAGGATGAGTTCTAGAATAAATTAAAAACCTGATCCAAAACTGACCGCTCATAGACGGTCAGTCACAACGACCTGGTTCATATTCCAGATGACCTCAGGATCAGGAAAAGGAGATTGAAAGTTCATGAATTGAAAGAAAGAAACCAAAAAGGGTAGCAAGCAGTGGACAAGTAGAGGTACATTGATTTAGAGGAGAGTACTCACTCAGACTCGGGGTGTTGGAGCGTGAAAACATCTCATGAAACTGGGCAATGTCCTAGAAAACAAGTAAAATATCAGAACAAATGAGCTCCTGGAAACTCACTGGTACTGCCTAACATCCACTTCCCACTTCCTCTCAACGTCAGAAGTCTTCCGAGAATTTGGTCACAATTCCAGCGACCTTGGCGTAGATTAAGCATTCTTCATACCTCAGTCCTCGAGTAATGGGCATAAAGCAATATTCTAGAGAGCAGAAAGGAGGCAAGATGGTGGACATGGGTGAGGGTTTGGGATGAGTCGACGTGACAGGAATCAATGTTACCACCTGATGTCAGGTTTGATTTGGTCACAGTGTAACACAAATCTCAGTTCAAACTCTAAAAATAGATTGACCGACCTCGCCATGCTGAATTGCACTCTCTCGTCAATGCATTATCGACGCCAACTCATGTATACATACGTCATAAGAAGAGCTTGAGTATTAAAATACGTTGATCTTCTCTTCTTTTTTCCCGTCGTTCCCGATCCTCCACGTCTATGATCCTACCCTAGTGTCTTCTCTCCTTGTGTTCATGATGTCATCTAATCTATTACCCGCAAACCGAGAGAAAGAGCGAGTATATGACAAAGCAAAGTAAAGTAGAGGAAAGTAAGGAGGTGGAAAAAGGAAAGAAAGAGAAGTAAATCATTAAAGAGCCTCTCAGTGTGCAATGAGACGAACGGAAATCCGACCCCACCTCCCAATGGCGGTTGACAATGATGTGTGCGCTCTAGTAACAAGGCCCCAGAGCAAATACGCATTCAATCATTTGGCAGATGAAATAGGATAACATGATTCGGAGATGGTAGATCATCATGCCCTGTTCAGATCGAGTGATACCTCTGAATAAACGATTATCTTTGTTGGGTGACACCCACAGCTATATTGAACATTCCACCCCATTGTATTAAGTGTGAAGTTTGAACGTGGCTCTAATTTGTCGGTGTCTTGCCCCCAATCCAGATGAGCAACTGATCGAACGAGCGCGTGAGCATAGAATCAAGAGATGTGTGAGCCTGAGGTACATGACCCACAGCCGTCATCCAAAGTGAACCCAAGCCGCAAGTGGTAGGGATTTCACAACCCGAAACGTGGCCGCTAAAGTTAAATTCACTGATCAGATAAGTTTGACAGTGCGAAGGTCAGGTGCTGTACAATGTGATTGCCCCATGGTTCTACTTCGTAATTATCATTGAATAGTCTTCCCATCTTACAACCATCATAGACGTATCGAACGCCACTTGTGTCTGCTGAACATCAAGCTACCACCAAGAAAAATGCCATCCAAACTCGAGATCGTAGGAGATGTTTCAGTGGAGCAATGCGAGTCTGCGTTGAGTGCTTTCAGATGGTGCATTCTGTACGAAATACCTCGAGCTACACGCATTACCCTTGCTAATTGCTGCACATCACAGAATCCTGGGTCCCACAGGCGCAGGCAAGAGCAGCGTAAGTGTCTTTGGGCTTCGCACATTTGCATTATTTACTTACCTTGTTATTACCTCCGAATGTAGTTCATCGAAGCACTAGCTGGAAAGGGTCAATCGTTGGGGATATCGAAGGATCAACTGGCCAGATTCACACAAGAAGTCACTGCTTACAAAGTAAAGAATGCAATAGTGCAAGAGCATGGGTATACCCATACACTCTACTTAATTGACGCTCCTGGTTTCTCCAATAGCAAAATATCGGAACTCGAAATCATAACAAAGGTGAAACAGTGGATGAATGACCAAGGGTGAGTAGAAATATCAATATAGTTTTGATGTCATCTCAACATCATATGTTTCTGCTTATATTCAATCAGTGTTGAATGGATCAATGGAGTACTGTATCTCAGCCCTATAACTGATACCAGAGCTCCAGGAAGCAAATGGCGGACCATTAAAATGATTCAAACACTCTTGTACAACAAGGCTTTTGATCGTCTCAACATTGTCACCACTATGTGGGACAGGTTGAGCTACCCACAGGCCGAAAAGTGTGCAGAAACAAATTTTGCACAGCTCCAAGATGATATCTGGAAGGTATTGTTATTTTATCTACTAGTATTATTTTTATATTTGTAACTTTTGTAAGGAATATAAACTCAGTTGGTTTGGGGGCAAACAACTGAGGTGATCAGAAATCAAAACGGCCAGTATAAGTCAAAAGAAATAAGCGACACAATGATGCGGTCACATGCAGGCACAATAGAAAGAATAAGAAACAATCAGAAGCGAGAGTTGAACTCGCAGTGTGTTTGCTTAGCACAGTGAAATATAACAAAGCACATTGAAGCACTGCAAGACTAATATATGAAATCTAACAACTTTTTACACTGTGATTCCTGGGTGCAATTAGTAGAGGTGCAACAATATCCAGGTACCACAATGACTTTGATTCTGCGATCCAAATACTACAGAGTATACCAACATCAACCATTATGGCTGGGCACCATTGGGGGGCAACCCAATTGAATCAGAGGATGCTTCTGCTCTGCTCCTATACAAAGAGCTTCTTGATCACATCAGTAATGCTCAACAAGAGAGAAAGCAACTTCAACAGAAGAAGATTGACCTCATCACAAACCCTGATCCACTACTTGAATCAGATGTGCTTTCGAGGCTTCCAGAGGTCAAGGACAACCTGTCGGAGTTCTTAGGACAGCTTGTGGCCCTTGGTAGGCCGCCTCCCAGATTTGAAGGAGTGATTCCAGAGCGATGTGTCTACCAGAGCCTACTGGATGAGGTCAATGAGGCTTGGGAGGAGCAGGCCGCTTTGCAGGCCACTATTGCTTGCCTCCATGTGAATCCTGATCAGGAACAGAAGGCAATGCTTAATTGTAAACTTGGTCTTGTGAAACATGAAATTATTAAGGCTGGACACGAGTCTTGCATACTCACAGGTACCTGTGAGTATACTTGTGGGAATACCTGTGAGTATACTCATGGGAATACCTGTGAGTATGATGACTCGCAGATCTGGGTACCCGTTCCTACGGGTCTTTGAAAGTCCGAGTTTGAGTTTTGGAAAATTTGGTGACTTGCAGGTACCTGTGCACCCCTGGGCACCTGTGATATATGACACATATTTACTATTTCGAAAAAATATTTTATCTTAATTAGTGCTGAAAAATGTTTTAAAACATATTCAAAATAAATAATATATTATTTCGTGAATATAATTAATAAATAACTACAACCTGTTGACCTGCAGGTCAATACTCGCAGATACAGGTACTTGTGGGAACTTTGACCTGCGGATCTGGGTTTGGATTTTGAAAATAAAAAACTCGCAGGTACGGATCCAGATCACCCATGAGTAAACTTGTGTCCAGCCTTAGAAATTATACAACATGTGAGGTGGCTTGGGCAGTATGGCACCCCTCCTGCAGAACTTCTCACTCTCCCCTGACTACCCTAGGGACTCCCTAGGGACTCATGAGACTCTCTACAGACTCTCTACAGACTTTTCACATATTTGCTCAAATTTACTTTTCTGACATAATAAGCCAAAGAGAGGCATACAGACTCCCTACTGACTCCCTACTGACTTGGTAGGGAGTCTGGTATCCAATCTGTTGGAAATACAGAGCCAGCTAATCCGGCATTCGTCATCTTGGGCAGTTATTAATCTACATATTAGCTCAGTAATATAGAAATGGACATTATCAAGTATATTATTCATTATATGACTAGGTACTTAGCTATATAAGATGTATGTACTTAGCTACGTGAATATCATCTATTCGTTTACCACCCTCTGCGACCTGTGCTGCAAATACAATCCAAGATTTATGGTGATATCAGACAAATTATGAAATATATAGTTCTCAAATATTTGTGTATATATTCATTCCAACAATTAGTTATCCTGTAAGCCAGTCATCTGGGTCAGTATTGTGAGATTTTTGGTTCACAGCATATACTTGATCCAAAGCTATGTAGATATGTTTTAATTCTTTAGAAATTCTATTAGATAAGCTCTTGTCATTGCTGTTATTAGCCTGGTATAATGGTGATAATAAGCAGATGACAAATGCCAATGAAAATGCAAATAATCAACACTAAAGTAATCCCAGGTCTGTCAAGAGCTGCAGACTCCCTAGGGACTCACTATGGACTCTGACTATCTTGTGTAATATACAAAATTCTGAAGGATCTCTCCCAAATATATGAAATGATAATATAGGGCATCTACTATCTCTATAGTATGTAGAGATTCAATAAAAATCTAAGCCATAAATTGAGAAATAAGGTGAAGAGTCCCTAGGGAGTCTCTAGGGTACTCAGGGGAGAGTGTAAAGTACTCAAACTTAGCAACTGAGAATCAGATAGATTGAAGGGAATAGCCACCATTACCTTTCCATTAATTCCAACATCCTTCATGACATTATACATGATCTGTCCGATGTTCTCTCCATCGTGAGGCCCCTCGACGGCCCAGAAGGCTAAAAGGTGGTTCACAATTTTAAGGGGACCAGTTCCACCTACTTGTTTGCAGAAGTGGCATGTCATAGCAAGGAAAGGGGTGAGGTTTGGATCGCTCCAGATATCCGAGGTAACTGAAACACGTCCAAGAGAAGAGCCCAACTCCTTGATGAGATCCTTGTAGTCTTCGAGGTACTGGGTAAAAATTTTGGTTGTGAGAGCATCATTATGCGGAAGACCAGATTCTTCAACTTCACGGGCACTGTAAAGGACCCAGCGTCGAAACTCTTCACCTTCAACCACATGTAGAGGCTATAAGATAGTTAGACGATCAATCGGAAAAGGTACAGGAGCACTCATTGAAATGTTATGCACCACATCATCAGCAACAATCCAATTGAGCATAAGTGAAATCCACTTTTCCACAGAGAAAGGCTCTAAATCTTTTGTAGCCTCTGCTTCGGTATTCGAATGGATACCAAGGATCTTGAGACATTCCTGATAGACCTCCTGGTGCTTGTCGTTGAGGTGTCTGTGGATTGTTGAGGTTATACCATCCACATTCCGCCAACTCTTCCACTCCCTGGCCATGCAAACGAAACATCAGTCATTCAGTACAGCAGGGAGGGCTTGAAGAATAAAACAAATACACACGAACAGAGCCGGCATCGAACAAATTCCGTGTCTGGTTTAGATGAGATAAGCGACTCGGAGTGCAGGTTATCCTTAAGACCTTCGACAGTTAGAGCAGAACCAATAGTGTAGTTGGAAGGAGGTTTATTGGTGGTGGACAGGATGACAAATGTGTAGACATCTACCACGCTGGTTCTGATTGAACCACAGGACTTTCGAGCAACGATGCTTTGAAGTTCTCGAAGTGTGGGATTCAAGGTTGAATTCAGGGTGAGCCCTGGTGGAGTTCCTGATACTGACTGAGCTGGTCCTACTCCTACAACCTGTGCAGTGTCCTCAGGTTGAAGGGGTGCAACAATGGTGGTCTTGTTTGCAGATATGCGAGGCTGTCGTTGCTTCTTTGATTTTGGGGCATCACTGGGGTTGCTAGCAGATTTACGCTTTCGAGACTGAACCTCTGAGCCCGAATTCTGAGCCACAGATGTTATGTCGCCAAGTATCAGTCAAGCTACAGACAGTGGAGCAACTGAAGAAATTGGATTGACAGAGCCTGATGATAGTGCATGTGGCGCCCAATGCTGATAAGATGCTGCGTGATTGTTGGTCTGATCATGATAATAATGTGACAGATGATGAGGGGTGTAAGTTGCCTGACTGGGGTGTGCAGATGACATAGAGTACGAAACAGTAACACTAGAGGCTGGGGCAGTGTTAGAAGCATATCGAGGATCATGATGATTTTGCACGGGGTGGGGGAGCATGCCAGGTTGATGGGAGGGATGTGCAGTCATAGGGACATGATAGCCTTGAGTATCAAAGTGTGATATCAGGCATCGACAGTACTGAAGATGAGAACAAGAGCAGGGGGGAGGATGCTGGGACATGGGTCCTTGCCTCATACTGTCACTAACGACGTCTCTCTTATATAGATTTGTTCTGTATGCTCTCATTTTGATCTTGTTGATTGAAAAATGTGTTTATCATACTTTATTGGGGCAGCGTACACTAAGGATTGAGGCCCGGACCTTGCAAACGACACGGAACATGAAAGCCAAGGACCCGTCAACAGATATATTGGCGTGTTATGGACGCGTTCTTTGGTCAAGATAGGGCACGGACCCCGTCACATGAAACTGAAGGGCAACTCGGTACAACTCTTCAACTCGGTCACCCGAGTCGAGTCGAGTTGCCTCAACTCGATTCAGCCAACTCGGTATAACGAGTTCAACTCGGCTCGATAGAAACACAACCCGTTAGGTCACCCAAATCGGGTTGACCGCCAAAACGGGAGAGGCTGGGTTAACCGAGACTATGTGGCAACACTACATCCCCTTTTTACTTTATTCTCTTTTCGCCAACATCTCCCCACATGCTCATCACTGGGTATATGAGGACGAGTAAAATCAATTACTGTACTTATAATTACTGATAGAATTTTAATTTGCCACCTACAAATGCTGAGCTCATGATTGATATACTGCCAAATCCAATGCTAGACTTGTAGGGAATCCTTATCTACTTATCTGTCCTGCTCCTCGCCTTATATAATCCACAAAAGTCCTCGCCACTGAAATATATTCTGCTTTGCTTACAAGGAACGGACAAAGGGCTACGAAGGGTGTGCTGAAACTCATTAAATAGGGGCGGGAGAGCAGAATGAGGGGGTGGCATGGCTGCCGATGAGGAGCCGAATTGATGTGAACTGATGCAAAAGTGCAAGCTGAAGCTGGCGGATCTGTGCCACCGTATAGGGGCGTGAGAGGGTGGTAAGGGAGGGAGCACAGGAGCCGACAGGAAACCGAACAAGTCCGGGTGCCAAAGCGAAATGTCGACTTAACCTGGCGTCTCTGGAACACCGTAACCGTATCGTCGTTGCACTCTTCGACCGCACCTGGCAGAGAACGACAGTCCAGACTCCAGAGAGCCTACAGGTGGACATGATATGTTTGTCTTCGCAAGTGGGAATGTAGCCTGCCGCCCAAGTGGTGAGGAGACGTTCTCCCATCTCGTTTAAGTTTAGCTTTCTTTCTCCTGTCATGTCGTGTCAGATCCCTATTTCGTTCATCAAGTCCTTCGGTGTCTGCCTTCAGTTTGGATCAGAACACCAGAAAACCGGTTGACCTATCACAAACATTTAATTTTTAATATCACACATGCAATGATTCCCAACATGAAGTGCAGGCGAGGCCATCAAACGCCTCTCGGAGCACAACCGAGTAATCAACCGAAAGAGAGTTATGTATTCGTTGAGGGTACAGATCTGGGTGGTAGGCGAGTTTAGCATATATAAATATGGGGGGTCCTGGCGATTATGAATCATCGTTCTTCCCTTTGACACCCTATAGTGTGAGTTGGAGTCTAAACGACAGGGAGTAGAAAATTCGAAGAAAACAAATCTGATTTAACTATCGAACGAGTGCTACATGAAATGGCTGCCGGGATGTTCAGTTTATATGACGGGTTTAGGACCCGGGACACGTACGATAAAGTAGATTTAATGATAAGACTGACAGTGCGGTTGCTCAACGTGATTACCTCATGGTGCTACATTACAATCGTCACCGAATACTCTTTCCATCTGACGACCACCATAAACACTCCGACCACTACTTGTATTTTCTGAATATCAAGCTACCACAAGGCAAAACGAGATACCCAATGAAAATCACAGGAGATGTTTCAGTGGAGCCATGCAAGTCTGTCTCGAAAGGTTTGAACTACTGTATTCTGTACGAAATATGTTGGTATAAATGTATTAACCTTACTAACTGCTCCGCCTCACAGCATCCTGGGTCCCACGGGCGCGGGCAAGAGTAGTGTAAGTGTCGATGTACTGTGCAAGTTTGCGTAAATTACTTACCTTTTTTATTATGCCCGAATATAGTTCATCGAAGCACTGTCTGGAGAGGGTCAAACCTTGGGGATATCGAAGGATCAACTGGCCGGATTCACACAAGAAGTTGCTGCTTATGAAGTAAAGAACGCGACGGTGGAAATGGGTAGCTGGATCTACAAACTGTACTTAATTGGTGCTCCTGGTTTTTCTGATAGCAAAATATCGGAACTAGAAATCATAACCAAGGTCAAACAGTGGATGTCAGACTATGGGTGAGTCGCTCGCAATGTCAATGGAATATTAATGTTATCTTAACCATATGTCTCCACCTATATTTAATCAGTCGTAGGGGGGTCAATGGAGTACTGTATTTCACTCCAATAACCGATACAAGAGCCTCAGGGAGCAAGCGTCGAACAATTCAAATGATTCAATCCCTCCTGAATAACACCGCTTTTGATCGCGTCAACATTGTTACCACTATGTGGGACAGGTTGGGCAACCCACAGGCGAAACATCGTGCGGAAGCAAACTTTTCACAGCTCCGAGATGAAATCTGGAAGGTCTCGTTATTTCATTTGCTGCTATTTGTATATCTGTGACTTTTAACCCTGCAATTCCAGGGTCCAGTTAGTAGAGGTGCGAAGATATCCAGGTACCACAACAATTTTGACTCAGCTGTCGAAATACTGCGAGATATTCTTGAATCAGCACAGATCTCCTATCCTCCGTTGGGTTATGCCCCAATCGAACCATGGCAGGAGTCCGCTCTATTCCTATACAAAGACCTCCTTGACCGCATCAGAAATGCTCAACAGGAGAAGGAACTCCTTCGACAGGAGAGGATCCGCCTCATCACTAATCCTGACCCACAACTTGAATCGGTGGTGCTTTCGAGACTTCCAGAGGTCAAGGGTGACCTGGCAAAATTCATGGGGCAACTCGTAGACTTTGGTAACCCGCCTCCTGGATTTGAAGGAGTACCAGAGCGATGCACCTACCAGAATCTACTAGACCGTGTCAATGAAGCCTGGGAGGAGCAGGCAGCATTGAAGGTTGCTCTCGCTCAGCTTCACTCGAGTCCTGATCATGTGCGGGAGGTGATACTCAGAGGTCAGGTTGACCTTGTCGAAAGTGAACTCGTCGAACACGTGATGAAACTTAGCAATCCGCCTAGAGGATGCGAGAAAAGTATATTTACCTTTTTGTTCACCGTATCATTTTACTGACCAGGATTTAGACTTGAGGCATACGATTAAGGCACTCATACGCACTCCCAACATGACCTCCCCCAGTGTCCCCAACCCCCCTGCGGATTTGGAAGTAACCTCTACCCAGCGAGCATCTGGTAACAACACACTTTCTGCGACAGCTCCTGTGGCTGATATCGTCGGCATATCAGCTGGCGTTGATCAGCATCCATCTTTTAACACTCCCGCCGGAGTGTCTACCACGGCACCACCTGGCCGCGATGATGTGACCATTAGTCGTCTCGCATCTGCGACTCCCGAAGGCAGCATCTCGTCACGAGTATATCTCAACAATCGCTTCAACCCAGCCTTCCGATCTTTCAAGGACAAATTCACATTTCGCTCTAGGCGCGAGGGTCGTCATTGATGGCTAGTTACTTCTCCATTCGCGTTACAGCTTGTGCCCCTCATTCTCCGCCCATTGTTACTAGCCTTGTATTCAAAATGTCTGATTATGCGATCTCACTATTTACCATCGATAAAATTGTCCTTTTTTAAATTCCTGTTACTTTCGTTCTTCTGTCGGCCGGACTCTTGGAAATGAACGATGCTCAGCAGAGAACCAATGTAAACCCAGCGAGAGGATCGCTTCAACAACACCTCACAAAAACTGGGATAATTGTTTGGTAAAATAATATTAGAGTGCATAATGGCATTTCCCCTAGTGACCTAACAGAGACAGAATAATGCAAATCAAGTTAGCGATTAAACTGGGGTGACAACCCCCTAAAATAATAGCCGGCGCAAGAAATTAACTATGTTACATTGTCGAACGCTATAAAGCTCCACTAAAAAAAAATAAAAAAAATAAAAAAAAATATTAGAATAACGCACATCTTGAAGTACACAAAATGACCGACGATTCTAACATGGTTTCAACATGTATCATAAGCACCACAACCTCATTCACACCGTTGCCAAGATAGGTTGGTGATGCGCTGATAAGTGGGGCAGGGGGATGCAGGTGAGCAAAGGGTCAGCACTAGATAAATGAATTGAAACATCAGAAGAGACTTTAGTCAACGAACGTGATGAACAAGACATGTACAGGTTACCCATTCCTTGAGGGTATCCTCATCAGCGTTGATCGATATCTTGAATAGCTTCTTTACGCGAGTCTTTGTAGTCGCATCACATGGGCTGTTGACAGAATCAGACTCGATATGTGATGAGAGAGGGGAGTGGGGAGGGGCACTGTCAGCGAAACTGGTGGGACTGTTTGTAGTTGTTTACATGGCAGATATGGGCCCAATGTCGGGTTAGGCAGAATTTAAGCATAATTATCGCACTTATACACTGAATTAAAGATGAGAAATGGGTTAAAATTACCATACGCAGGTTTCGTCAGAAGGAATAGGTGTTTTGACCAAATTGAGATGTGATTCGGGCACCCATCTCAGGACATAAATTTTTTACTCACAATTCCCTCTGAGTAAACCTAGGTATTGTAAATCCAAATTCATCTGTGAAAGAATTGGAGAAATCGGATATAAATTGGAATTTTAAGACTGCTATCAAAATGCGACACGAAATTGAGCCAGATGGATTATGTAATACAGTAATAAAGACGCGTCGCGCTCCCTCGTGTCTAATATCAACCCCACAAACAGCGCGATTTCAACATCAGAACGCGCGTAATACCCCTCAAATATTCTCATAACTACTCAAATAGCACTGGAGAAGAGGTTGGTGGAGATGAGCCTGGGGATGACTTTTTAGGATGGGGAGTGTCTTTGAAGTCTCACATGAAGAACAAAGGGGAGTGTGTGGGGGCGTTGGCGAAAGCTATTGACAGGTTTCTGGGACGTGGCCACACCATTCTCTCAGCCACGCAGCTTCTCTGTGGCCCTGAGTTGGAGAACGATGTAGCTATTCGCATGCTAAGTTTCACCCTCGATAGATTATCTGCCGAAGATGATGCTTGCTGATTCGAGAAAAGATTAAAGTTTTTCATAATTACATTTACATATAATCTATATACTGTAATCTAGAGTAATTGAAGCAGAAGTGGTGCTCCTTCATATTATCTCGTCGCTTGATGTCTTTTGAAGAGTTGTGGTCACTGATTTGGTGGCTGTGAAATGACTAAGCAGCCGTTTCCTGAAACGGGTGTTGCCCCTCCTCAAGGGGAGTGCGTTGAGTGTGTCCGGCCGAGTGACAGATGCATGCGCCTCTCAGTATGTGAGTCAGATGAGTTGTTATGTTTCCGAGTCGAGGCAGGACTCAGGAGGAAGCGAGTTCAGTGTCATGGCATAAGATTACGCATAGATATAAAGGGAGTATGTAGAAATGAGGGATGACCGCCGAGTGAAACAACAACGCAAGAAAAAGGTAAACCTGATGTCCCGTCTTAATCCTTTCCAGAAACTGTGACTGACATTGAATAAAGGTGTAGGCCATCAGCAAAAATGCTGCTAGCAGGAATATGAAACATCAGCTAGTAATCATCATATCCGCCGTGTATGTAGCATACCCGCCAGGTTTATCACATAGAAACCAGATATTAGATAAATATGTGAGATTGAAGTAGTTATGAGCATACCTGGGGTGAAATCAGTTGACGTTGCACATATCTGTGCAATAACTGTCACCATTTGTCATGCCTATCAGAAAGCTACACAAGTAGAACATATCTGCGAAGCGACAGGTAGATAGTTTAATTTATGATGGACTTATCGCCATGACAGCCTGAGGCGACCCTAGACACTGTAGTTAGGAAGGGTCGGCTTGAGCACGGGATACGAGGATAGGGTACGGTATCGATGTGGGTGAAGTAGGTTGTGGTGATGGTGGTGGTACAGAGGAAGGAAGGAAGGGGACTTAGACAAATTGAATTCTTCGGTCTTGACAAACTTCGAAGTGATCATGTGAGCGTGTTGAAAATTCATTCGAATAATACTCATGAAAAACTGATAATGAAGCTCGGACTGCGTCATGTTGGCTTAGTGGCCCTCAGATCCATTTCGTTCAGTAAAACGATGAACAAAGTACTCATTTACTCACAGATTTTCACGCATATTCGCAGTTCAGCTCAGACGCGCTCAGTTTAAGCGCTGTTTGCTCAGATGTGAGTTTCACTGGGCTTCGACCCTCACTACTCCAACCAAACACCCCGTTATTCCCGTACACATCTCCCCCTCCGAATGGTAATTTTGGAGGATGGTGTTTTCATTGGTAACAGTTACTTCTCTATTGCGATGCCCGTCCCAGAAAGCTAGCAGCTCGATTTTCGTTCCTTTTTCCCTCCTCAAGTTCTCGTTCTCCGCCTGTTGTTGCTATCCATCTCTTCAATACGTCTGACTATGTCGTCGCTCTATTTAGCGTCGACTATGTTTGCGTATAACGATGTTCTCATTTTGAAAACAAATCCCGTTTCTTCTGTTCCTTCATCGACCCAGATTTTCGGGAATGTACAATAAGCAGAGCACAAACATGATGCCAGCAACATAATCGCGTTAACACCTCACAGAAACTGGGGTATTTGTTTGGTAAAATAATATTAGATTGAAACATGGAAATACACAGCGTCACTGTCTATTCTACCATCATCTGCACGCGCAATGCGGCACCACAACCTAGGTCATGTTGTCCGACAAGATGCGTTGGTGATGCACTGACAGGTTAGGTAGAGGAGCGTGGAGGAGCACGCTCGAGAGTGAGCGCCTGGGATGAACAAATCGTCGGCATG
The DNA here is from genome assembly GCA_015501605.1 of Panaeolus papilionaceus. Classification (NCBI taxonomy): domain Eukaryota; kingdom Fungi; phylum Basidiomycota; class Agaricomycetes; order Agaricales; genus Panaeolus; species Panaeolus papilionaceus. Next base: position 1,385,824 of record JADNRZ010000013.1, read on the forward strand.
AATTGGAACACTAGAAACGACATCAGTCAATAAATGCAATGAACCAGGCATGTATGACTTACTGATTGCTTAAAGTTAACCCAACTAGCGTCGGCCGATAACTGGGATCATTAGCAGATCCTAGTCGTCGTAATCGCAACCACATCAGCCGGTGACTAAATCAGACTCGATATGCGATGAGAAACGAGGGCGCGTTGAGCGTGTCGCACGGAGCAACAGACGCGAGCGACTCTCAGCGTCGGAATCAGATGTGTTGTTACATTTTCAGGTTGAGGCTGGAGGAAGCGAGGTCGTATTTAGCGTCGCGAGATCGGCTCCTTGAATACTGTGGCCGAGGATCGGTGTCATAGGGTAAGGATGACAGGGTTACGCAGAGAAATAACGGGAGTATGTAGAATTGTGGGACGATCACGCAGTGAAACAACGACGCGAGGAAAAAGTGAACCTGATAGGAAGAGCCCTAAGGATACTGCATCAGCACCAGCGACTGTGATCCAATAATGAAACTTACCACTAGTCGCCTGTCCCTTAATACACGTTGCTTGTGGTATCCCCTCCAGAATCTCTGGGTCATAATGCCGAACACTACATCCAGAAGGGCAGACTTGGCCGACGAGATGTTGACGATTACGAGGGTGACACGCTGGGCAGAAAAACATGCTCGCAAAGAGAGAAACCGCGGCGACCTGTGGAGATGATGGTGATGACGATCCAAGGATGGACAAGAGATCCATATTGAGCACTAGAAGAGATAAGTCAATACATGCCCTAGGTTTCCCGTTGATAAAAATACACGACTCACCGGTTGCCTGGGGATAGCCCAAATGCGCATATATTCAACGTCCCACTCCAGAGTGTACCAGACATCGTTGTTAAAAGTTGATTCCTGTGTTGATCGTTCTCGCCCATGGTTGTGGACAGGGTTGCATGTGTCAATTCGCAACTTGTCCAGGGTAACAACTATGCGATTGCGATAATGGTGAGGTTCTGGGTGATAGGTGTGATGAAGACTGGGAGGGAGGGGAGGCATTGAGGCTAACGTTACAAGTGGTTGTAGACAGTGTTGGTGGGAGGAACATGGGCGGTGTAGCGGGGACATTTCTTGGACGAGTTGAACCACAACTTTAAAGCCTGCTGTTGTCCAGACGTCAGCACTGGTATGTACGATAGTTGAGTGAAAGACGCTCACAGATAATTCAACACCTCCAATTCCCAAACCACAACGCCTGTCGCCTGTCACATCCATATTCCTCCAAAATCCAAACCGTGCCCACCCACTTGCGGGATGAGAGGAGAAGGGTATTATTGGTGATGGTTATATGTGATGAGCACTTTGAAGCTCAGGGTGCGGGTGGTAAAAGAATGAACGGATGTTGGTCTGAGGGGTGGTGCGTGGCATTGGTTGAGGAAGCATCACACCTGTGGAATACAGTCAACTAGTGAATGTTGAATGGCGAGTTATGTACATTCAAAGGCAAACGTTTTATGGCTGTTTGTTTATTTTAGAGCTCGATGAGGTGGGCGGCACTGCCACGGGGGTCTCGGCCGGTCTATTTTAATTCTTGTCAGAGGACGGTGCAAGTGTTCATCAACCATCTGTCAGTCCGAACTCTAAAAATAGGTCGCCCGACCTCATCGCGGCAGGCTGCACTCCCATGTCAATCCATCATCAACGCCAACTCACGTATACGTACGTCAAGGGAAGAGCTCGAATATTAAAATACACTGATCTTCTCTTCATTATTTGCGTCATTCCCAATACCCCACATCTGAAATCCTACCTTAGCTCTTTCTCTCCTTCACTTCGTGATGTCGCCTCATCTATTACTCGCAGTCCGAGAGAAAGATCGAGTATGTAACGAAGCACAGTAAAGGAGAGAAAGCAAAGAAGAGGAAGAAGGAGAGAGAGAGAATGTAATCATAAAAATAAGGATCAATGCACGCGAAACCCAATATAAGTTCAGCCAGCTTGAGAGGTGAGAGATATGAGCGGGACGAGCAGAGCGCAGCACTCGATGTGTGGGAGTCATATTCGCCTCATGAGGTAACGGTACATACAGTGCCTGCCATCACATCACGACCACTGATTTGGCGGGGAACAAACAAAAACAGTCTTTTTGTAACTACATTTTTTAAAGGTTATCTAGAAGTATAAAAACAGTGTAGAAGGGCAGTAGTATGTACTAACTAATGATATTGTGGTCCCCAGCCCGAACGAAGAGGTTTTACTTTTCTTTTTTTTTTCGAAGCCAGAAAAGTGAAACATTGATTAATCATCATGATTACATAACAATATTTAGCCAGATATGGAAAGACGAGCCCCTATCGATAAGGAGAATATAAACGAGAGATGATATTAACATCCATCATGACCGATGCAGGGATTCTACGGTGCGAAGTATACTTCTTGACTGCATAGGCAGCCTGTCGGACATCAAGACCTCTGCTAAATTTATAGTGAATAAATAAATATGCTTGCGTTAGGCGAGAGAGATTTTGAATTACTGATATCCATCCATCCACCTCCATTACTGATATGCATGCATCCACCTCCAACAGTGCCGGAAGTACCGACGGATGTTGGACTTGGTGATATGATTGAGACACTCAGGAACGAGTCTCTTAGCTGTTTCAAACGATCCATCTGCTTGTTCTCGGAAAGCTGAAGAAATAAATGTGTTAGCAATCCAGATAGATAAATGGTATAGTAAGATGAATAGATAGATAACAATCCATACCTCGCTTCATCTGACCCCAAACCATTTCAATTGGATTAAGTTCACAATGGAACTTTGGCAGAAAGACACATTTATGTCCTGCACACTCAATGATGACCTGCAGCAGTGGCTTCTCTCGAACAAAGTCCTCCTGAAGAGAGAGAATTCGATGCATGCAACAGTTCTTCGGCCTGAATAAATCCAGATCATCAGTGTCAGCAATGCCACGAGAGTTAAGACCCCCAATTCCTATTCCTTCAACTTCATCCTGCTTTGCACGAGCCTCGCGTGCTGCAGCATCTCGAGCCGCATGAGACTTTTTGCAGTCTCCACACACACCAACCAGTTTGTCTCCATCTTTAAAAAGACCTCGCTCTCGAAGCACTTGCTCCATTCCCTTGGGTCGTCCAGCTAATGGCTTTCCATCCTTATCCTTTCCTCTGTAATCCATCGGGAAGACCATCGATTGAGGTTGGTTGGTCCCTGGTATAACTGTATCATGCATCACTGGTTGGGCTCCCCCTGGACCACAATTCATTTTATGAGCCAGAAGTGCATCAGAAGCAAATGCCTCATGAGCAGAAGAGCAGTCAAAGACAAATACAGCAATACCATTGGGATACTTTGCATTGAAGATTTCGATGGCATCCTTTGTCTATGAATATGATATTAGCTAGATTTGAACCAATGAATGAAATTTACATGTACCTGAGCAATTAACTGAGGCATGTCCCACCATGGATCATAGTTAGACCCAGGATAAATTATGCGGCGTGCATCAAAACTAGAAAGGCGATAAGATGTGTGTGGAGCAGGTGGTGGTGGTGGAATCCATTCGCTATCATGCTGCGCTTGGGCTCGCATCGGCTGAGAACTCTGGGGTGTTTTCTTCGATTGCGAGGCCTTCTTCTTTCAGTAGCAGGCTCATCATGATTCTGGAGAGCTGATTCAGCATTGGGAACCAATCCAGGTGGTGGTGGGCGCTCAGGCAACTTCATCTGGAGTGTGATCTCTTCTGGACTGAGGGATAAACGACCGGAATGCTCCATTATAAAGTCAGAGACATGGACAATACGCCCTCGGCTCTTGTTACGCAAGGGCTGTTCGCCTTGACGCATCCAGACATAATTAGCCAAGTCATTGGCATGAACGCAGGTCTCATCATGGAATATGGGATAATGGATCTTCTCGCCTGGCAGAAGTGTCGGTGGTTTCTCGGTAAGCTCATCCTGGCCTTCGTATTCATACGAGAATCTAAATAAATATAGAAACATCAGTTACCTATTGATATGGCAAACAGTAGTTTCAAATAGGCGATTGAATACTTACGGAAGTACTTTGGTGTACATGTAATCAATAAACTCGGTTCAGGATGTGACTACATCAGGACGCTCGTGTCCATCGATGTAGACTCCCTTTTGAACACGAGATAGGTTAATATGGTGTACCATGTGCACTTTTATTATTTTTTGTGCATATCTCTTAGTGATCCTGTCCATGTATATATGTTCATTTTTTGTGAGAGCTGATATTTAAATCGATGTGTATCTATTCAGTTAAGTCAGATATAGACGCGGAAAGTGCAATTGTATATATTTACTTAGTACATATATCAGCCACTTGTTGAAGATTTTGGTGTGTATATGCCACCCTGGTTGGATATATCAGACAAACATAAAAACAATTGTGGTATGTATCCAATAATATTTACATACACACAAGTACAAATCATCAGCTGATATATTTGTGGTGTAGTAGATAGACGCAGTGAATGATGAAGTTGACAAGGGAGTTTGGCAAGTTCGGCAGCATAGACGGCCATCTCAGCATGTGTGACAGCGAGGTGAGTTCCACGTTGAGAAGACGCTAGTGCACTCAATTCACACTCTCTGCACTCTTGGAAGCCCCATTTTGTCTGGGTTCTATTTAAGCTTAATCAGGTGCACAGTTACTGATATAATATGCAGATATGGTCTTTCAAATAATAAATGTGTTGCAAATGGAGTCAGCGCTGTGGAGAGTGCTGCAACGATGGTAACTCAACCTTGTTCTAAGGCTTGAGTGGCTGCCGGGCATTGTCGAGCTGCCATCAATCCAGCGGACAAGCTGAAGAACTGCTGATGTCCACTGGAACCACATCTGAAGCCGGTGTATATCGTGACACACAGCCTATTGGTGTGTGTAGATATGAGCAATTGTAGAGATATACACAGATGAAAGATGTAGTATATCTCTTATTTTTTCAGGATATAGGCAGGCTTTATCTGACAAACATGCTGATGTATCAAGTTCATCAATATATATCAGCGAATTTTCGCGTCTATATCTGACATGTCTGAATATACGCATGCTCATTTAAATATCAGCCTTAACACAAAATGCATACATACACATTGACATAACCATTAACAGATAAACATGAAAATTAATAAAAGTGCAGATGGTACACCATAGGTTAAAGCCCAATTTCTTGAGCCACCATGTAGCTGTTGACAGTGATATCGAACCTGGGATTCCAAGCTCTTTGAAAAGGAAGTCATTAACATAGCGTCTTAATTTGATGGGTCGAAGCTGAGTAGTACGTGCACAAGTCAGTAGTGAACATTGAAAAATATGATTAATACACACATTGCCTACGAAACCTCCATCCTTAGGGTCAAAAACACCTTTCACCCATTTCTGTAGCTTCGATTGCACATCTTGACGGTTGAGATGCGACTTGTGGTAAGCGCCCTTGCCCTTCTTGCTCTCTGGGAGGCTGCCAGTTCGAAACAGATGGTTGGCTGTTGAGCGAAGCTTTTTTGCAAGATGGGTGCCAGTTGTCGCAAAGCGGGACATCCTGCGATGTGCAACGAAACTAGAGGTGTCCATAGAGGGGCGAATGCTCTTTATTTGGCGTGTAAGGATGGGGCGGGTCTTCCTGTTGGAGTGAGGAAGCTGCTTTCGCAACTGATTGATCTTCTTAGCGTGCTCGTAACGGGTGTCGTTGTACTCTTGGACCGCATCCAACAACAGGATGTTTTCGACAGCCATTGCTTGACTGGCAATTGCTTTAATCTTCTTCAATCGCTTTCGTTCTGTAATAATCACACGTTGAACCTGCAGGTAAAAGTTCTCGTATGTTGATGTCTGATCCTCGGACAGTTCGTCAACTGTGACCACACTGTGGCCCTGAGGATTGCTGTGGTTGGTTGTACTAGTTGGCTCGTCGTCTGGCTCTTGAGCCTCTTGAGTGATGTCGTTCGAGCCGTCTCCATCCAGAACATCCGAACTGTCGCTCTTTGGCCAATGTTAGATCAATAAAAAATGAAGAATTGATTTTATAACACAAATATTACCTCAGTTCCTTCATTCGAATATCCGCTCATGTGAGCTGTATCTCCCTCACCATTGCTGTTGGGGTCACTCCAAAGGTTTTGGGGATCTGAATCGACTGTCACCAGCTGGTCGTTGTTGTTCTCCATGTCTCCCATCAGGTAAGCGTTCGAAGGGGCCTGCTCAACTGATAGAAAGCGCTCCACCGACTCAAAATTTCAATCCAAATGAGTAGCACTGTCCTCTTGGGTACAGGTTTCCTTGTTGGAGAAATTATTGTCATAACTGGCAGAGTGCGCTTCATCAGGAGCAAGGTAGGCCTCTGAAGCTACTGGACTGTGGATAGATGAGGTGCCAGTCAACGATGGTGGTGGCAAACTTGCAGCATCCTCAAAGTATGCTGAGGCTTAGCTGGGAGAAAGAACAGAAGAAATGTTTATTTAATGACTCACGAAGTTGATTGACTTATGCTGCACTTCCATTGACTCGGTATCCGAGTTTATGTCGATCGTATCAGCTCCGATGGCTGGCGGAACTGATGGATGTGGCCCACTGGTTGAGTCCTTTGTCTGATTTGCGGCTTTGAAGAGCTGAGCGATGCTGAGCTGCATATTCTGAGCAGCAGCTTTTTTTGTTTTTCCCTTTCTGTTCCTCCAAGCGGTAGTCCTGGATGTTGTCTTTTCCATCATAGCTGAGGGTAGTAGATCTGTAATTTCTCATCTCCTTTGACGCTTCTCTGCCTATTTGATTATGGAAAATGTATATTAGATTCTATAAATAAATGCCCCAGCTGTAATTAATGATGCACACCAAAGTTGCCGTCATCAGGATTGTCGATGACCCTGCATTGTCAACCACGTCCATTCCAGTGTCCTCATCACTGGGAATATATTCACCATCTGACTGATTGGGTACGGTGGGGGTGACATTCAAGGTGGGGGTTGTGTCGTTGCGTTTCGCAGCCTCGCGAGTCGAGGCAGCCTCCCTCATTTTTGTACGAGGGTGCTTTGGCATGGTATGCAATGAAAAAAAGATAATTTTATTCCATGAAAATGTGCTAATCCCCTAATTAGATTATCTGTTATCTGTACTCTAGGTAGCTCATCTGAACCCGAAACTCAACGCCAGCCTAGCGGTGCCTATATTGCAATTTCTGGGCATCAGAAAAGTGAAACACCGTGGGAAAAATCCCGTTCTCAACGTAAATCACATTCTTTTCCTAGGTTTCTTCCCAAATAAAATCGGAAAAAATCCACAAAAATTTCCTTCCCACCAAATTCGACTGGGTGGGGATCTGATGGCAGGCACTGTACAGGCAGTGGGAGATAATTCTATGTAACCAACTTTCATCGCCTACATTTGCGACAACCCATTGCCGCTCCATCCCACATGTCCCCTCATCCTCCCACCGTAGCTACACTTTCTCCCCTTCAACTGTCACCCTATCCAACACCCTCTGCATCAAATGACCACTCACACAACACACTATATGACCTGGTGCAACGAAGTCCACAATCGTCTCATGGGCTAAATCATTCTGCCGCAAACCTGAGGGTGTTCTTGATTGCTTTGGAAGTAAAGCTGGTGGTGCGGTACTGGTTATGCAAGTGAAGAGCGAGAAGTCAGCAATATGGATTTGGGGGGAGGATAGAGTCACGCAGAGTCATGGGTTGTCGTATTATGAGGAGAGGCTGGTGATGCCGTGAAGGGTTCGGATGATGCTCTCAGCATCAGCAAAAAAACGGGCTATAGATCTATGATATCAGCCAATGTCTAGTCAATATCAGGCTGTGATGTGGCGGCGACAGAAGTCTAAGTCTGCCCACCCAGCTGTGGGCTTCAATCTGAGATCAAACGTCAACCTGATATTAAGTCCCAATCTGACATCTGCTGAACTAGTGACATCTGATTATACTACACATACCTATTGAATAAGTGCAACAAGAGAGAAATAAAAAGATTTTTCTTTTTTGGAAGGGTTCACCCAGCCGCTCATTCCACATTTGCATTGAATAACACCAGCAATGTAAATCGAAATTTGCCAATGCAAGGAATCGAACCCAAGCGTTGACTGACACCACAGATTCTATAGCGATGAACCCACTAGTCCAAGAAGCCTTTGTTACTTTGCAACAGCAAAGGAAATATATGAACGACCACCTCGCTCATCCCTCAAACTTCGAACTTCGAAGGCGTGGGATCTAGCCTCCTCCAAGAAATCGGACGTGATAATATTTATTACCGCCCGTATTTTTGACTAGATAGACACTCATTTCCATAATTTAATCCACTTATCATTAATGAAGTATAGATAATAATTATGTTGAAAAAAAGTTGGCCTTCAATGGGTCTATGTGATCCCAACCTGACACACTCAATATCAATCAGATATTCGTCTGATGTGTATACCTCAAGCTGAGTTCACGGTCAGTGTATGATTACAAGCAGAAATTAAGCAGACAAGATGGCGCGAGACTGAGATGTGTGTGATATACAGACTTCATTCTGAAATTAACATAATACACAACTGACAACTAGACAATCGATAGTCTGTGAAATTTCAATGTGATGCCAAACTGATATGCCAGTTTATGCCTGATATTCAGCTAGTATACATTATTTATCTTAAATTTGCATAGATATGTGGAGTCTCTTCAGGTTTTAGATAATCTATGGGTTATCAGACTGACGAGTGACATAACAGGTTATAGTGTTCTGACATTTGACTGAGAGGGCATGGGCAAACTGAGATCCCTCATAAACAAAGACTCTATCATGACGTGACACAGCTATGCACAACTTCGTACTGTAGTGTTGTATCGGAGAATGATGTATACCATATCAAGCTGATATTTACATTTCTACGACAGTTCGTAGATCTACTATCAATTTTTTTGCTGATGGCCAGAGAGTGGTGATTCGAAGAAGCTGGGGAGACGGTAAATTAGCATCGAGTCAGAGGTCTGCATTGCATTCCTCGACACCATACTGGCAGAAGACGACGGACAATAGGGTTGGATGGGGATAGTATTTTTTTTTCCAAGTGGTAGTGGGGGCAAGTGGTAAGTACACAGCTATTCATTTCGTTGCATTTTAGATTAATAGCATCCATGACGGTTTCAGCTTATAATATTGACTCTCATTCATGTCATCATATTACACCCCGATATCGTGCACCAATTTCCATTGTACCTTTATTCAGTTTGGCCAACAAATTATCAGAATCTCGGAAGAACCGACGGACGCTTCACAAACATTTTTTTAATATCACGACCAATCGCACTCAACACGAGGTCTAAGCCGGGCAATCAAATACTTCTCGTAGCACAATCGAACCTGGAAAGACAGTAATTTTTGCCAAGGGAATGGATCTGGGTGGCGGGCGGGTTTAGCATATATAAACGGGAGGTACTGGAGACCATAATTGTGGTGAGCACGTACATATGATGCTCTATAATTTAAGTCGAGGTGTCGAAGTGGTAGAATAGCAAGGAAAGACAGGTTGATGTTGCCCAGGATGAACCTCTCAGTGGACGGGTGAGTACTGCCCCTACACCATACCAATCATGGTAGTTCATTCTATCCCAACCGCAATAAAAGGATTTAAACTAGGGATGAACATCGATATGCTGAGTGAGAATGAAGATGAAGTGAAAGGACACGAACGAAAATCAGGATATACTGACCCCACCTCTCGAAGACGATTGATGATGATGCGCGCGCTATATTAACGATGCCTCAGAGCTAACACGTGTTCAGTCATTTGGCCGATGAAATAGGATGACCTGATTGGGAGGTGGTGGCTTGCCATGCTCCGCTCAGGGCGTAGCGATACCTCTGAATGAACCACGATAATTGTCAGGCGACAGTGGCAGCTATATTGAACATCCCACCCCATTGTATTGAGTGTGAAGTTTGGACGTGGCTCTGATTTGTCAGTTCCTTGACTTCAACCCAGATAAGCAACTGACCGCACGAGCGCGTGAGCATAGAATCAAGATATGTGTGAGCCTGAGGTACATGACCCACGGCCGTCATCCAGAATGAACCCGTGCCGCGGTAGGGATTTCAGAACCCGAAACGCGGCCGCTAAAGTTAGATTCACTGATCAGATAAGTTTGACAGTGCGAAGGTCAGGTGCTGTACAACGTGATTGCCTCATTGTGCTTCGTCGCAATAATCATCGAATAGTCCTTCCATCTTACAGCCATCATAAACATACCGAACACTACTTGTGTCTGCTAGATATCAAGCTACCACTAAGCAACATGCACCGGGAACTTAGTATCACAGGAGACGTTTTGATTGAGCCGTGCGAGTCTGTCTCGCGGTCTAACTGGTGCATTCTGTACGAAATACTTCATATACATACATGACCCTTGCTAATTGCTTCGCCTCACAGTATCCTGGGTCCCACCGGAGCAGGCAAGAGCAGCGTAAGCGTCTTTGGGCTTCAGATGTTTGCATTATTTACTTACCCCCTTATTATCTCCAAATGTAGTTCATCGAATCGCTGGCTGGAGAGGGTCAATCCTTGGGGATATCGAAGGATCAACTGGCCGGATTCACACAAGAAGTCACTGCTTATAAAGTAAAGAATGCAGTGGTGCAATGGAATGAGCATACCTGGCCACTCTACCTAATCGACGCTCCTGGTTTCTCTGATAGCAAAATATCAGAACTCGAAATCATAACAAAGGTGAAACAATGGATGAATGACTATGGGTGAGTAGCAATACCATTTTAATTTTGATGTTATCATAATACCATATGTTTCTGCTAATATTCACTCAGTGTTGGAGTGATCAACGAAGTACTGTATCTCAGTCCAATAACAGATACAAGAGCCCCAGGGAGCAAAAGGCGGACTATTAAAATGATTCAATTGCTCTTGGACAACAAGGCTTTCCATCGTGTCAACATTGTCACCACTATGTGGGACAGGTTGAGCAACCCACAGGCCAAAAAGCGTGCAGAAACAAACTTTGCACAGCTCCAAGATGATATCTGGAAGGTATCGTTATTTTGTCTACAAGTATTATTTTCGTATTTTTAAATTTTTATGCTGTGATTCCAGGGCCTGATTGATAGAGGTGCAAAGATATCCAGGTACCACAACAACTTCAATTCAGCCATCAACATACTACGGAGTATTATCGACTCTGATACATTAGCCTACCCTCCATTATGGAATTCCCCAATCAAATCAGGGCATGCTTCTGCTCCACTCTTATACCAGGAGCTCCTCGATCGCATCAGCAATGCTCAACAAGAGAAGGAACACCTTCGAAAGGAGAAGATGCGCCTCATCACCAATCCTGACCCTCAACTCAAACCCGTGGTGCTTTCAAGGCTTCCGGAGGTCAAAGGCGACCTGGTAAAGTTCTTAGGACAGCTTGCGGCGTTTGGTAGGCCGCCTCCTGGATTTGAAGGAGTAATTCCAGAGCGATGTGTCTACCAGTATCTATTGGATCAGGTTAATGAGGCTCGGGAGGAGCACGCCGCTTTGCGAGCCTCTCTTGCTCACCTCCACACGAATCCTGATCGAGAACGGAAGGCGACGCTTAAACACCAACTCAATTTCGTGGGACGAGAACTCACACAACACATAAAGCAGCTTGGGGAGTATGGTGCCCCTCCTGACGGGTTTGAGAGAGGTATTCGTGATCCGTTTATATTCCATATATTTACTGACTTCTTTCGAGACTTGGAGTGCGCCCTTGATGGCCTCTCCTTAGGGGCATCTTTCCAATATCATCTAGGGAGAGGCCTCCTCCGGTCGTTCAAGGACAAACTCGGATTTGACTCCCAACACATGACTTAATCGTTGATTCGGCTATCATGTCATTCCCTTCCTATGCATACTTTTTAGCAATTACCTGTATTATTTACACATGTTCTCTAGGTTCGAACCCCTTCCTATATTTGTTATTGTGGCGGCGTATCTTTGTTCTCTTCACTCCTTTTCAATTGCGTTCTTGCGCTTGTCATCATCCTCGATGCTCTCCTTTTGTTTTCGTGTTCTTGTCTCCACTCTTCAGATTCTATCGGTATTTGGATACCGGTTTGGTTCGCGACCTAAGACAAGGACAAAAGCTATTCAGATTATCAGCAATGATAAATACAAGGCGTAATTAATAATTAAGAGCGGCGACACGATGAGGTTAAATGGTATCTAAATGATAGAATATGAGGTGGAGTGTCGTCTCGGGATGGAATAAATAATGATAGATACACGCTGGAACATTGGCGTTCAGAAGAACGATGTAGTGGAAAAGGATTTGAGCGAGTCAGGTGAGAGTGATTGGGAGGTTTGGCCAAGCATACATTTCTATCACAAGCGAAGGGCGCGACAGTGTGCCCCGTCTGAAATTCTCTCGAATAAAGAATGGGTGAGGTCACCCAGTGTTGAGAGTGGAGAGCCAAACATGAGCACAAAGTACTGAAGTAAGGAAACGGGGGCGGTCAGAGTCTCATCGCATATATCACAACACTGGCAACGACCGCTAACTCACGAAGGGCTGAGACGTCCACGTAAGTCATCGTGTTGAGTGAGTGGAGCAGTAGTTGTAGGGGGTAATAGGGTTGTAGAAATAGAATGAAATGGATAAAGCAAGGTTGAGCGAATGAGACAGCTCGAGTGCCGTGATGGTAAGGGTGCTGGGGCGACATCGAAATTCAAACTCATCCGAATTGAGGAGGAACAATGTGGCTCACCGGCATCTGTCATGTTAAGCTATCTCCAACGTACACTCAATATTCATGTGGCTCCAATTGCGGAGAACACACCAGCATTGACATTCACACCGCAGGTCATGGGCATCAGAAAGACAGGCATTTGGACGTCAGCATTGTTGAAGAGCACAGCAGAGAATGTCCAATGCGGCTTGAACCGTTGACCTGGGCGCCATGTAAAAAAATAAATAGATCACATTGACACCCTCGTCGTCTCCGCACCTATCCTTGGCCTCAACTATTGTCATCCCTCTGACCTCATCATTCACCCTCGCTCACTCCTTCCTATGCTTCCTTCCCATACCTTTTTATGTTTAAATCCACATTCACATTTCAATTCCACTCATACGCACACTCTCACAATCCGCCAGCTCATCAACAAGGATCAAGATGAAGGTAAAAAAGCATCCTGGATTCTTTCGTAGTCAGATGAGCAAAAAACAACGTCAAGTAAAAATGGAAGAAAGGGCGAATATGAAATACGAGGGCGATCAAAACCAATTCATGCACTCCAATACGACACATGATCAAATTTAATTGACCAACCTCATCCAACCTCAACACTCTGCTCTTCTCCTAATTATCATGCCTTAAGCCCGCTCCCTCCTCACATCCAACACCCGGTTCATCCAACCCAAACGTCCCTCGATTGACCTCCCATATCCCATTCCGACACCTGATAGATGGTTACAGCGGGACGAGGATGGCCTCACAGATGAGGTGTCCCATCTGTAGCTCATAGACCGCGTGGAGGCAAGGAAGCGAGAAACGAACGTTGTGATACCCAGTCCGTAGATGGCTGAAGCGCAACCGTTGGTTCATAGGCCAACATTGACGAGGCCGTAATAGTATACGAACATTGGAGAATGGACGGTTGGCGGAGACAGCGAGAAGTAATGAAATAAAAATGAGTTCTCTGTCGCCTTTGGGCCATAGACCAGATGCGGTGGGGTTCATGTAAAAAGTAAAAGGTTAAATATCAGAAACCATCCACATGCTAACCGCTCATGGACACCTGACGCAGACACCCTCCGGCTCACAAACGACGAGAATGATTGGAAAATATGAATAAAATCAGCAAATGACGAGGCGAGGGAAATAAACTAAATGAAATGAAAAACAACCCAGCCATATCAGCCGCGCAGAGATAGTCGATACCCGAACAGGGCCACAGCGGGGAACCAGCGACGAAAGCATCTCTCCCCGCCTGTTGACCATTCGTAAATGAACAGCCGGCCTCCCTCTGGTTCATAGGCCAATTGGAGGGGAGGAGAACATGTCAATGATTGTTCACTTCCCCGTGAAAACCGCCCATAGATGTTCACAATCCAACATCTGGCTTATAGACCGGTGTTGGTGAAGAAACGGACAAAATTGGTATGGAAATAAGAAATATATCGACCCTAGCCACGCAGAGACGACTAGCAACCGCTGCTGGCTCGTAGATCAACGACTGGTGGGATGAAGGTGAAATTTTAAATCAAAAAAATACCCATCCCTGCGTAAACCGCTCGTAGAAATATGCAGCAACTGCCCTCTGCTCATGGACCGGTGGTGGTGAGGAGCGGTCCTGGAATAAATTAAATATCTAATCCAGAACCGACCGCTCATAGACGGTCAGTCATAACAACCTGGTTCATCGCCCAGATGGCCTCAGGATCAGGAAAAGAAGTTGAAAGAAAGGAAAAAGCGGCTGCAAGGGATGATCAATGAAGGCGTAGAGGTGGTTTGATCTGGGTGAGAGCACCGACTCAGACTCGGGGCGTTGGGGAGTGAATCTCATGAAACTGGGCAATGTCCTAGAAACCAAGTAAAATGCTGGCACGAATGAGCTGCTGGAGACTCACCAGTACCGCCTAACACGCACAACCAACTCTCTTTCAACGTCGGAGGTCTTGTAAGAATTAAAGCAACGTGCGTGTAGGTCAAGCTTTCTTCGTAGCTCAGTTCTCGAGCAGTGGGCATAGGGCAATATTTTGGAGAGCGGAAAGGAGGCGGGCTGGTGGTTGTGGTGGGGATGAGTCGACGTTACAGGAATCAACGTTACAACCTGATGACAGGGTTTGATTTGGTCACGCTATAACACGCCTCAGCAACCATCCGTCAGTCCGAACTCTAAAAATAGATCGCCCAGCCTCACCCGATCGCAATCTAGCCTCTCGCCAGCTTCTTCGAATCGCTACTCTTCGAAAGCATCATCCGAACGCTCCACGGCATCACCGGCCTCTCCACAAAATACGACGACCCATGACTCTGGGACACTCTATCCTCCTCCCCGAATCCATATTGCCAACTTCTCACTCTTCGCTTGCATAGCCGGTACCGCACCTCCACCTTTACACTCGAATCAATCAACGACACCCTGTTCGCGGCACAATAATTAGCCCATGAGGTCATTGTGGACGGCGTTGAACCGAGCATAGGTAAAATACTGCGTGAGCGGTCATTTGATTCAGAAGATGTTGGGTGCGATGACCTCTGAAGGGGAGAAGGCGTAGCTAGGGTGGGAGGATAAGGGGACGTGTGGGATGGGTAGCGGTCGTCTAAAATGCAGGTGAGCGCGTTTGGTGTCAAACTATCCCCCGCCGGTTGTATGTACCGTTACATCATGAGGTAAATATGACTCCCATACATCAAGTGCTGCGCTCAGCTCGTCCCGCCCATATCTCTCACCTTGCAAGCTGGCTGGATTTATATTGGGTTTCGCGTGCATTGATACTTTTTTTGGTGATTACCTTCTCTCTCTCTCTTTCTTTCTATTCTTTACTTTCTCTTCGTTGAATTGCTTTGTTATATACTCGATCTTTCTCTCGGATTGCAAGTAATAGATGAGACGACATCATGACGACAAGGAGAGAAGTAGCTAAGTTAGGATTTTAGACGTGAGGGATTGGGAATGACGGAAAAAATGAAGAGAAGATCGGTGTATTTTGATATTCGAGCTCTTCTTATGACGTACATTGATGTACGCGCGACGTCTTCAGGCGTGTAAACAAATCACACTGATGACCGGAGTAAGGTCAGCGTCGTAAGAGTCGCTCTGAGGGTGCGTGTGGGTGTTTCCATCGTTGACTAGGCCGTCGTTTCGATAGGATAGAACTGTAAATGAAGCTCACGACGCTTCCTAAGACTGAGATGAAAGCTGTGACTTAAAGGTTCGAAGTGGGCATAAAATATACTCTTGAATTTCATGAGGTGTCCTGAACTAAATACAAACATGAAAGGAGTTAAACTACCAACTATTGGGGGTTCGAAATGAAACAAGAGAGTGCCGAGGCGCACAAGAAAGGGCTCGGAACAAAAGGAATGAGCTGAAAGCGGTAAAGAGGAGGGGTTAAGTGAGGGGAAATGGGAGTTGGAATACGAAACTGAGGGTAAATGTTGAACAAATTGATGAAATAAACGGAATTTAAAGTCTGTAGGTGCTATGGAGTTCGCCGTTGCAAGGTACAGTGGTCGGTTTATCCCATTTTGTGTTGTGGCGGCTGATGGTAGTGATAACGAGCGGCGCTAGTGATGATAAGAGCGCGCCTCGGATGGGGAAAACAGACCGTGGTGGGGTTTGCGTTGCATCGCTCGATCCCATACTGGCAGAGAACGGCAGACGCTTGGGTTGGATGGGCATAGTATTGTTATTTCAAGTGGTATTGTGGGTAAGTGGTAAGTACACAGTTATTCATTTCGTTTTATTTTAGATTTATAGTATCCATGACGGTTTCACCTTATAATATCGACTCTCACTCGTCGTATCATGTTAGACCCCTATATCGTACATCAGGTTCCAATATACCTTTATTCAGTTTGGGCAACTAAAACATCAGAGTCTCGGAAGAACTGATGGGCCCTTCACAAACATTTAGGCTTTAATATCGCGGTCAATGGCACTCAACTTGAGGTCCAAGCTAGGCAATCAAATACTGCTCGTAGCACAATCGGATCATGACCGCATCTAAACGAAAGACAGTGTTTTTTGCCAAGGGAATAGATCTGGGTGGCGGG
The DNA here is from genome assembly GCA_015501605.1 of Panaeolus papilionaceus. Classification (NCBI taxonomy): domain Eukaryota; kingdom Fungi; phylum Basidiomycota; class Agaricomycetes; order Agaricales; genus Panaeolus; species Panaeolus papilionaceus. Next base: position 1,402,590 of record JADNRZ010000013.1, read on the forward strand.
CGAGTTTGGCATATAAAAATGCGAGGTACCGGAGACGATAAGCGCGGTTCGCACGTATGATGCTCTATAGTGTAAGTCGAGGTGTCGAAGTGGTGGAATAGCAGGGAAAGACGGGTAGAGGTTGTCCGGGACGGACCTCTCAGTGGACGGGTGCGTACTGCCCCTACACCCCACCGATCATGGTAGTTCATTCTATCCCAACCGCAATAAAACGATTTAAAGGAGGGATGAACATCATTATGCTGAGTGAGAATGAAGGTGAAGTGAAAGGACACGAACAGAAATCAGGTTATACTGACCCCACCTCTCGAAGACGATTGATGATGATGCGCGCGCTATATTAACGATGCGTCAGAGCTAACACGCGTTCAGTCATTCAGCCGACGAAATAGGATGACATGATTGGGAGATGGTGGCTTGTCATGCTCCGCTCAGGGCGTAGCGATATCTCGGAGTGAACCATGATATGTGTCAGGTGGTGCTTGCAGCTATATTGAACATCCCACCCCATTGTATTGAGTGTGAAGTTGGGACGTAGCTCTGATTTGTCAGTTCCTTGACTTCAATCCAGATAAGCAACTGATCGCACGAGCGCGTGAGCATAGAATCAAGAGATGCGTGAACCTGAGGTACATGACCCACGGCCGTCATCTAGAGTAAACCCACGCCGCGAGTGGTAGGCATTTCAGAACCCGAAACGTGGCCGCTAAAGTTAGATTCACCGATCAGATAAGTTTGACAGTGCGAAGGTCAGGTGCTGTACAACGTGATTGCCTCATTGTGCTTCGTCGCAATAATCGTCGAATAGTCGCCGTCCTTCCATCTTACAGCCATCATAAACATACCGAACGCTACTTGTGACTGCTGGATATCAAGCTACCACTAAGAAAAATGCCACCAAAACTCACTATCACGGGAGAGGTCTCAGTGGAGCGATGCGAGTCTGTCTTGAGAGCTTACCGCTTGTGCATTCTGTACGAAATACTTCATATACATACACGACCCTTACTAATTATTTCGATTCACAGTATCCTGGGTCCCACAGGCGCAGGCAAGAGCAGCGTAAGCGTCTTTGGGCTTCGGATGTTTGCATTATTTACTTACCCTTTTATTACCTCCAAATGTAGTTCATTGAAGCACTGGCTGGGGAGGGTCAATCCTTGGGGATCTCGAAGGATCAACTGGCCGGATTCACCCAAGAAGTCACTGGTTATGAAGTAAAAAATGCAATAGTGCTATTCGGTGAGAATATTGCCTGCCCACTCTACTTAATCGACGCTCCTGGTTTCTCCGATAGCAAAATATCGGAACTCGAAATCATAATAAAGGTGAAACAGTGGATGAAAGACCATGGGTGAGTAGCAATATCAATGGAATTTTGATGTTACCATAACACCATATGTTTCTGCTTATATTCACTCAGTGTTGTGGGGGTCGGTGGAGTACTGTATCTCAGTCCAATAACCGACACAAGAGCCCCAGGGAGCAAACGGCGGACTATTAAAATGATTCAATTGCTCTTGCACAACGATAGTTTCCATTATCTCAACATTGTCACCACTATGTGGGACAGGTTGAGCAACCCACAGGCCGAGAAGCGGGCAGAAACAAACTTTGCACAGCTCCGAGATGATATTTGGAGGGTATTGTTATTTCGTCTACTAGCATTATTTTCATATTTTTAACTTTTTACACTTTGATTCCAGGGCGCAATTAGTAGCGGTGCAAAGATATCGAGGTACTGCAATGACTTTGATTCAGCTATCCAAATACTGCGGAGTATTACTGATTTGGAAAATATACCCTTCTCTCCGTTGGAGGACAACCCAATCAAACCAGAGGACAATTCTGCTCCACTTCTATACCAGGAGCTCCTTGATCGCATCAGCAATGCTCAACAGGAAAAGGAACACCTTCAAGAGGAGAAGATGCGCCTCATCACCAATCCTGATCCTCAACTCGAATTGGTGTTTCTTTCAAGGCTTCCGGAGGTCAAGAAAGATCTGGCAAAGTTCTTAGGACAGCTTGTGGCGTTTGGTAGGCCGCCTCCTGGATTTGAAGGAGTAATTCCAGAGCGATGTGTCTACCAGAACCTGCTGGATGAGGTCAATGAGGTTCGGGAGGAGCAGGCCGCTTTGCAGGCCGCTATTGCTCACCTTGACGTGAATCCTGATTGGCAGCAGAAGGAAATGCTTAATCGTAAACTTGATCTCGTGAAACGCGAAATCACACAACATGTGAGGCGGCTTGGGCAGTATGGCACCCCTCCCAAAGGTTACGAGAGAGGTATTTGCACATTTTCCATGACCATTCCTTTACTGATGATGTTTAAGAATTGGAGAGCGCCATTGATGGTATCTCCTTAGGAGCGTCTTTTCAATATCATGCCGGGAAAGGCCTCCGATCTTTCAAGGACAAACTCAGCTTCCGCTCCAGACCCGACTCGGAGGGTCGTCGTTACGGCGACGATTAGGGAGAGGCCGGGCACGTTGGCTGCTCATGCGAGCAAGACGAGCAAGGAGAGGAGGGGGTATAGATGGTGTTGATGCCCTGATTGATTGATTGGATTTTTTCTGTTTCTGTTTTTCACGTTTGTTATGGGTGATGTTGTCGTTTAGAGTTATGATTTTTCTTCGCGTTTTTGCATTGGTTTTAGTATTCATTTGAATGTTTCAGTTTATGTCTCATTCTTACTCTCGTTGCACCCACTCATTACCCATCTTCTTTGTGTTGTTCATCCTTGTTTCATGATGTCTTATGGCTTGTCGTGTGTTTTCCCGAGAGGAAGCCGCAAATCGAGCTTTTTCTGTCTGCTTTTTTATTACTTCTTCACGCCAAGTCTCTGTAACGTGTAACCTCGATCACGATAATTCATATATGAATGCGATTCTGACACTCTGTATGTTCTGGCTTTGGGAACGAACCGAGTTCCACTGGTTCTCTATGTTAGTCTGTAGGTTCTCAGCTGGTTCTGAGGGATGTCCGAGCCTGGTATTCGTCGTATCATCCAAGAAATGCGAGCCTATGTGCCTAAACATATGCACTTTGAGCCCCTACCAGCAGATCGATGCCTTCCCGATGGCTTAGACTTGAACAATCCCACAGCAAACATTGAAACTAAACCATGAGGCATGCGAGATGGTCGGAGTGACGAGAGGAGAGGGGAAACAGATATCGACTATGTGGTAGGTGCCATTGGAAGGAATCGTTCAAATTTCTGACTGCTACTGAATATTGAGGCTGGACGCATAGGCGTGGGGAGTGCCGCCGTTAAACACCTACATCTACCCGTTTCAGGACCTGTTTATTGTAATGTCGTAGCTGATCCAGATTTGAAGCAGGGTGATAGAGGATCATCCACAAACTCACGGCTTGACCCAAGGCGACCATGAACTCGCTTCTGCGTCGGTTCTTCGAGTACGTGGATATCAGGTATACATGGTAAAGGGCCCATAAGATACAGGGTAAATAAGATACAAAATGTTCAATACATATATAATCCACTAGTAAAGTACATCATAATCAACGTGAAGTGTCATAAAAGCGGTCGTAAAAAGTCGTGAATGAAAAAGACAACAAAAGTCCAATCTCCAACCCACGATAAAAGCACACCTTTTTCCATCCTGCTCAATTCAAATCTACGTTCTGCCTCTTTTTAAACACCCCCCTAACCCGTTCTTTGAACTTGGGCATCGGCGCGTTCTCGTCAGGAAGAGGAACAGGGTTCATCATGGGCCCTTGTAACAACCTCTTGGCAAGCGGCGACGACGGCGGGACTTCCATAGGAACAGGAGGTGTAGGTGAGTGGGGTCCTGACGCGGAGGTGTCGAGAGCAGAGAGAGGTGGTCGTGAAGCGGCGGTATGAGCGATGGCTGTAGTAGTAAGAGTGGGTGAGGGCGATGACGTGGCAGGTATGCTAGTGACTAAACGTTTCCACTTGGATAGTTTAGAGGCGACGCTGGAGGTTGTGTCTGTAGAGGCGCTAGGTGCGAGAATGGGAGGTGCAGGAGTAGGTGGTGGTGAATCTGGAGGAAGTGTAGTTGACGGTTCAGTTGGTGCGGGTGTAGGTAGTTGTGCGGGTGGTTCTGGTGCGGGTGTAGGCAACGGCGTAGGATTTGTAGGTGCTGGTGCTGGCGATGTAGGAGGCGTAGCAGGGTTAGAAGGTGTCGCTGGAGGTGGAGATGTAGGAGGTAGAGATGGTGACGTTGGGGGTGGTGATGATGGTAAATCAACGGGAGGAAGAGGAATGGGGGATGCTGGGGATGGCGATTTGGGGAAATCGTACTCGTTCCATGTACCAGGGATGAGTGCAATTGGCAAAAGCCACGTCGCGGTTAGGGTAACACCAAAACCTAAAGATCATGAGAGAAGGTTAACGACCAAAAGTAACCTGATGCTTACCAACATCATAACTCTTTACGGTCTTCCAACTCCAAGAAATAAATGTTCCTATATATCCAACAAATGGCGCAATGCGTTGTAAAAGTAAGAGTGCTGGACGAACAGCAATAGGTAGGGAGTTAATAGGGAGATTGTTGAAAAACCACGTCAAGGCGGTCGTGATCATAGCGGCGCGTTTTGTTGCCTCCAGAGTTTTGTCGTCCAGAATCTCCAGCACAGGAGGAGGGAGATACCTAAACGAGAATGTTGAGAAAACTGCACAGAAGAAATGAAGAAAAAAAAAATACTACTCACAAACGATAACCCCACCACATAGCTTGAACGGACAGCTTGGTGTCTGAGGGTACCCATGCACGCGCGGTCCGGATTCTAACAGGATTCCCATTCCCGTCTACGCCCGTTCTCGTCCCTGAAATCACAACTTCGCTAGAAACCCGATGAATCACAGGAGATGTATCCCCGCTGGCATTAGCGATTGAGCTAGAATTCCAGATAGCGGATAGAGGCCAAACTTGTCCCCATGATGTGCCAGCGACGGGATAGGATGAGCCGCCGTCAACAGAGTTGCCTTCCAAGTCGACGAGCTCAGCGAGTTCAACGAGATCTTTACGATCTGGGATGAGGGGAGAGTAGACCATAACGCTAGAGGTATCTGCGAAAATGTCTGGGCTGCCGTCTCCATCCGTGTCGTGACCTCCTTCTCCTGAATCTGGTGGTGTCGTTCTTTCCTCGTCCTTGTCGTTGGTCGGCGGAAATCCATGGGGAGGAACACCAAGGCTCTCTAACACGCTCCAAATACTCCGTCTGCCAGTATCGCTCCCGTTCATGATTGTCGCGCTGGAGAGGAAGGCAAGCAGCTTGGAGTCTTTAACGGGTGTTGCGTTGGGGGGTGGAATAGGACGACCATCCTTGTCGCGAGCGGGAGGTTTGGGATTTTTGACGATAGGAATGGATTTCCCTTCACCGGGTTGAGGAAACGGCATGGAATCGATGAGATCTTGGATCTTCTTCGCCAACGACTCGGGTTCTGGAGGTGGAGGCTTGGAGGGTGTTGCCTCAACGGACTCGTCGCCTTCATCGACCATGCTGAGAAGTTTGGCGTGCCCTCCAACAACTGGAGACAAAACGGGTGCGGGAGGAAGAGCAGGTGGTGAAGTAGTCGTAACAGGAGATGCTGGGATGCCCTTCTCTCTGTTGGACGACGATGTTGACCCTTTCCTCAGCACATTGATCTCCTTCCCCAGCTTCTTCAGCTTCTCTGCGATGGAAAGTCGTCGCTTTGCTGATGAAGTTGTGCTCGTCGTGCGTTGGAGCTCTGCTCCCTGTGTTAGATCCGCCTCCAAAGACCCTGTATTCCTAGCCGAATCCACGCTTTTTCGTCGTGCCATTCCAGTCGTGGTTTCTCTCCTCAAAATTCTTCCAGCGTCGCTCTCGTAATCCTCGTTTGGAATAGTCGAAGATACGCTAATGACGCTAACCGTCGCAAGTGGAGTTTCTCGCGTGGTCGCAGCAGGAGGAGGGGAAGTCGGGGATGATGCTCCACTCCAGAACTCAGTCGTGGCGCCAGTCAAAGTCCTAAAGAAACGATAAATGTACTCCTGAGGTCCATCTTGTACTGTCTCCCCAGAACTGGACATAAAAGATTGGACCACGGGATGCAGGTGATGGATTAGGGAAAAGGTGATGGCTGTTTACCACAGCGAACTCGAAATGGTATTCATGATCTGTGCGTGAGAATACTCAGGGTCTGCCCTCCTCGCATACGTTCAGATATTTAGAGATCTCGTTTAAGCCTCGTATTTGTCGTTTGAATGAACTTAGTAATAAGAACCTGTAACATCTGTAAGGGATTCAAAATACACGGTACCGGAGATTCTGAGGGTGATGTCAGTCCTATATTGCTGTAGTATCAATTCATCCCTTCATCATCAAATATCCGATCTGTTCGACTCTACAACAGATCGTCATTCATGGCGATCTTTAGTAAATAAACTCACGTCGATATCGAGAGTTATAATTATCGAACAGTCAGGTGGTGAACTTTATAGGCCAAAAAAAGTCCTATGGTGCAATATCAACCTTCAACGAGGGTTTCAATGGTAGAGGCTGCACTCCCTTGTCAATACATGGTCAACGTCAACTCATGTATACGTAGATCATAAGAAGAGCTTGAATATTAAATACACCGATCTTCTCTTCACTTTCCCCGTCGTTGTCGATCTCCCACGCCTACAATCTTATCTTAGCTCCTTCTCTCCTTGTTTTCATGGTGTCATCTCATCTATTACTCGCAATCCGAGCGAAGGATCGACTATATAACGAAGTGCAGTAAAGTAGAGAAATTAAAGAAAAGAAAGAAAGAGAGTGAGAAGGCAATTATCAAAATGAGTATCAATGCCGAGAAATCCAATATAAATCCAGAAAGCTTGCGATGTGAGAGGTATGGGTGAGGCGGGCGGAGTGTTGTAGAAGCCCCAGCGACCTGAGCCGTTGGCGAAATCACCAAAAACATAGCTGTGACCAAAACAATATCATCGGAGTAAATCATGGTGCTATGATTTGAATCAATTGTAGATCCTGTTGGCAGAACAAAGACAAGATCGAGGCTGGAACACCCTCAATGACGCTTCCGCTGAAATCAGGCCTTCCTTCCGTGCCGGTGTGTGCCATTGGTCTGCAGTTAGACCTTTGCATGGCTCGAGTCTCTGGTACCCAACAAATATGTAGGGTTTGAGCTTTCGACGTGTGCTGGTTTGGAGACTGTATGGTTTCTGAGAGGAGGCGGGTGTTGATGGTGCTGTTTGCTTGTATCCTTGTCGATACAATACTCGGGCTTTTTTGGCGGATTTGTTGGTCGATATGGATGAAAGAGTAGTACGAGGTGCGGATGAAAGTGACTTTATGGGACTAGCACATGATGGTGCGCCGTGGGGGGTTGGGGAAATATTCGGGTTCGCGTCAGGTTCGAGGTCAAGATTAGCCTTCCGCTTTAGTCGGTGTGGAGGCCTTTGCGCGAGAATAGTCATAAAAAATATAGATAAATAAAATATTAAATGAATGTGGATGTTTTTGTAGCAATAAATATTGACTTGGGAGGTGGAGACGCCTGAAATACAGGAGAGAAAGGGGAACGCGACGATCATGAACGCGACTTGTCACGCGGATCAGCTTACATAAATCACTCAAAAAACGCGTCCTTCAGCGAGTCCTGGCTGGGTCCCAGACTCTCACGCGGAGGCACCATAAAGGGGTACTTAGCTCGCGGGTGAGGATGTGGGACCGAGACTAATTGAGTACAAGTTCTCCATCAGCGCCCATCATCTGAGCTAGACTACAGGATCGCCTTGATCACTCGTTCAGCAATTCAATTGCAATTTTGGGACAGACAACATGATCCGACTATAAATAGGTATTGCATATCTTGTGTTGTTATCGTGCTACTATTATTATCCCCAATATGATAGTTTATTGAGTCACGATAACGACCTCATGGAACAACGATAGTGCGTACGCATGCTCTGTGTAAGAGTATCTACTTCCTCAACCGCTAGGGGACACACAATGGAGGAGTTGCATACTAGAGATGCTTGTCACTCGCCGGTATTCAAAGTTTTCCATGTGCAGCATGACGTTGATGTTGAAAGTTGATCTCTCTACGTTCCAAAACCCTAAGACATGCTTGGGCCACGGAATATGGTAAGCACAGAAACAGATATAAAAATGTTTTACTTTTAAACGACACGTACAATCCAGCACCACTGTACTTGCCAGAACTCTACCTGATGATTTTCAAGGCTGCGATTGCAACTCCTATCATTGGTTCCAGCGTTTTAGCGGCGTCTGCACACCTTGATGGTTTATACAAAACTTTCGATGTGCGCAGTGGAACTCCAAGCTCAAGTGGAACATTGCCAGATGGAAGATTTTACTATTGGAAGAACGGGAACGGGACGACAGAGTCTCAGGCAAACTACACCACTGGCGGGGGTGGCTCATATACTATTTCGTGGTCTGGAGATGAGTATCTAATGGGCGGAAAAGGATGGAATCCAGGAGGCAGCAGGTATGAATCATTTACTCACTGTTATGTCTTTCAATTTTTCATTCCCAGCGACGCAGGGTTATTCGTTACTCAGCAAACTACAATGCCAATGGAAACAGCGCCTTAACTGTTTATGGTTGGACTCGGGATCCATTGATTGAATACTACATCGTCGAAGCCTACAGCACATACGGCCCACCTTCCGGTGCACAGAAGAAAGGGACTACATACTGCGATGGGGCAAACTACGACCTCTTTCAGACTACACGTTACGACCAGCCATCTATCGATGGCACGCAGACATTCCAAAATTTCATGTCCATTCGCAACCCCAAGAAGAATTCTGGAAATGGAATTAGTGGCACTGTCACGGCTTCGTGCCATTTCAACAGTTGGGCCAACGCCGGAATGATGATTGGTAGCACGCACATCTTCCAGATTCTCGCTGTGGAGTCGTATTATGGTAACGGTTCTGCCGCGATAACCGTCTCCTAATGGAAAGTTTGATTTGAAATCTTACGAAAGGTTAGGAGTGTGTGCCACATCTTGATATAGCTTAGGCAGTTCCTTTTGTTTTATACATCCTGGATGAGTCAGTGGCATGGTTCAAGTTGTATTGTACATATACACGTTGATGTCGGGACAATACATGGTTAATACAGGTTTACCAGTTCTATCGACCATGACAAATTACTCCATATCATGCTATGCAATGACTATACGTGACGCAAGGAAGAAATGATAAATCATCAAAACGAGATATGTACACCGACAACACGACCCTGAAAGGGAAATTAATTTGAGTGCTGAAAGTTGGGCATTTTATCTTGGAAACACCGAATTTATGAGTTGATGTGAATCTTCTGAGACGAGATATGGCAGTCGCAGCCGTATTCCAATTAAAAGTATCACACTCCGAATTGGACTTGCGGGAAGGTCGGCACGGAAAGCCGTCGCCCTCTGACTCAAACAGTGACAAGCAAAGCCGACGTTCAGGGGCTACTTTCCTCCCCCCCATATCTGGGCGAGCAGCATAGGCAACTTATATACAATTCAGAATGGGGTTTACGTCCAAGTCGAACATACTTTATGCAAAGAAGTAGATCTCTATCGTAGTTGAAAGTATCCCTGGAGTTATTGCAGCATCAGCGCCCATCATAGAACTGTATTGTTTGGACTCATATTCTAGTCATTGACTGAACTGATCCAGCCGTTTTATGAATGCTATGTATGCATAAGTCCCATTGAACAGACAGAGGCTCGACTCATGGACACAGTGCTTGACTGTATTATTCTGTATAGTAGATGATGCGATAAAAGGTTGTCCCTAATGACATACCTCAAGAGATATAAACCATTTTCCTTCATTCGTATGTGCTGAGATACAGTGGGTATTGCATGTGGGCTGATGTTTGTCAATTTTGCGGCATGCAGTGCATGGATATGGTCCAATAGTTTCCACAGAAATAATACAATTCAAGGGTGAATAAGCGAATAAAAGAATATAAAACAGGCACCTAACAAGTTAATTGTGAGAAATAGCCATCATCTCAGACTCAAGCTCAAATATATTCTTGAAGCACCCAACGCGCTGGCCAGTGGTACGCCCGGATGCACACTGGAACAGGTCGGCTCCTCGAGCTCCAGTGAATGCACTGACGGTTCATTGTACCGTTACTGGGATGTCGCTGTCACATAGCGCAACCTACGTACACAAGGAGAGTCTGGCAATGATGGAATATGAGTCGGATTGGGATGGAACCCTGGATGGTTTAGTCGGTCCGGATCACAACCTCAAATACCACAGAAATTAACCATCTCAAAGGTTCACTACTCTTTACGCAGAACCATCCACTACAGTGGAGATTACAACCCTAATAATGGCAACAGCTGACTTTCCATCCGGGGCTGAACTCGAAACCCATTGATCGAGTACTACATCGTCGATTCCTACGGCTCGTACAACCCCTCTTCTGCCGCCCAGAAGGAGCGAAGGGTTTTTTTCTGTGATGGCGCCAACTACGACATCCTCTATGCCACCCGCTACGACCAGCCCTCCATCAACGGCACCCAGACCTTTCCGCAGTTTTGGTCTGTTCGCAACCACGAGTTAAACCCCGGGAAAGGCATGAGCGGAACCGTCACCAGTGCTTGTTCCTTCAGCACTTGGGCCAATTATGGCATGAGAATCGGAAGCTCGCACAGTTTCCAAATTGTTGCTGTCGAAGGGTACTTCAGCATCAGCTCCGCTCAAATCACTCTCTCTTAGATAGCGGTATATACTGTCTTGTTGCCTGTTGATCTTTTTGTGGTGGTATATTGCTAGTTGATATATTCCACGTAGTACGTATCCCTCAAGGACAATTCAAGTAGAAGGTGGTCCCACGGACATTGAATCTGAATATTCAGGACCTTGGGTAAAAATCATCCCAATGGCGGAACACCGACAGAGCGTAACCAAAGAGAGGCAGGCAAAGAGGCTTGTTCATGGTCTTTACAGGATAGCCTTGGGTACAGTACGACCATGGCATGAACCTAAATCACAAATGAGCACCAGGCATTCAATTTTCTACAGCCGATCCGTGCTCATTCCGACACAATCAAGCCTTCGATTGCGTTAGTTTAGACTCTTATTTTATTGCTTACTCTCAATTCATTCAGTATTGCGAGCACTCCCATGTAGAATTTTCAAATTGACGTAGAGATACCCTGTTGACTTCTGTCAATTTTCTCCATACATCGGATTGAAGTGGTTCGATACTTTCAGGTGAATAGATTCAAACGGAAAATAAACATCGTACAAAACAGGCGCCGAACAACTTGAGTTATGTCTCAGCGAGACTCAATAACAGCCACCAAATCGCCCATGGTGGTAGCAGTCACTGTGGACCTTGTCTGATAACAACCCACTGATTCGGGGATAGTAAATGGATCCCAATAGGGAAGACATGTGCGATTCAATGGGCACTCTGCTATTTTGGTTAGATTTGAGCCTGATTCTCCGACCTCGGTTGTCATGCTTGACCTCATTCACCTCATCAACTACGCATCTGTCACTTCCGATGCTGCGTGACTAGGAGCTGGAAAAATAGAAGTGAGTATAGGAGAATTCTCATAGGTTTATCCGTGCCATATGCCTCTGAATACAGAATCATATAAACTGTCAGCGTGCTACTGATGCACCATCTAAATATTGGGTCCCCCCATCGACTATAAAGTCTATTATGGCTTTCCTCAAGTTTATCATTTTCGCTGTCTCCGCTATTACCTGCGTTTTTGCCGCTGGTACGCCATCATGTCCGGGAAACTATAACAACCACGAGAGTCGCGATATCACTCAACCCCCTAGCGGGTGTAGTGGCACTGGCTATTTCTACTACTGGATGAACGGGCGATCTTCCAATGCTGCCAATGGCACATACGCCAATGGTGCAGGAGGACAGTATACTATGATTTGGCCTGCAGACGACGAGTATCTCGGAGGAAGGGGATGGAACCCAGGAGCAAGTAGCAGGTAATTTGCTTCTTTTGAACATCGTTACCTCGACGCTGATAATTCTTGGATCAGAACCATTCGATATAGCGGAGTATACCGTCCCAACGGCCCGAGCCATCTCTCCGTCTACGGCTGGACTCGTAACCCGTTGATCGAGTACTTCGTCGTCGAGTCTTTTGCCTCCTCCAACCCTGCTTCCATAGCTCAGCAGGTTGGAAGCGTAAGCTGTGATAGTGGGACTTATGATATCTATCGGGCTACGCGCGTCAATGCGCCATCTATCGACGGAACTCAGACCTTTCTGCAGTTCTGGTCTGTCCGCAACCCTCCTAAGACTCCGGGAACAAGCATCAACGGAAGCGTCGCATTTGCCTGCCACGCCAGCGCGTGGGCGAACTACGGGTTGAGGCTAGGAAGCTCTCACAACTTCCAGATCGTCGCTGTCGAGGGGTCCTTCAGCAGCGGGTCTGCCTCCATCACTGTCTCTTGAATGAATGCGCCTACTGTATGTATCCCTCATCTTCGACTTATACCAAGCAGACTCTTGTATTCAAAAAATTAAACCTTCTTCAACGTAAATTATATTAAATCCCGCACCTAATTTTAAGGATCGGATTATATTCTCTTGAGGTGGAGGTCCAGCCTACTGGCCCCTGTTATAAGATGTGATGCGCTTTACTGGGAGAATCCTCGAACGTTTTACAAGAATGTAATTAAAGTGTAACCATAACAACCCTTAATTAGAGAAATAGCATATATATATATAACAAAGCTACTTGGACTTGAACGGAATCGTACTATGACGCATGATTACCCTTCCTTTCCGTCTCATACCTTTTAGGCCGACCTCAAAAGGCCTGAGTGACGCAGATCGCTTCTTCCGAGACTGATCAGAGGTATCGGGTGAATTGGGTGGACTTCCTATCGGATCAGAGATCTCAGCGTCGTATTTTAGCGCTTTTGGGGGTGTTGAGGGGGGGGATTTGGTCGAGTTGGTTTGCGGATCAGTAGGAGAGGCGATACTGGAGTCCTCACTGCTCGCCTGCGATGGAGTTGAATCGATCGGAATAGGCTCTAGGGTGAGGATAGCGGATTCAAGACCAAGGGGCGGCGGTCCAAATTCTACAAGCTGCCTCTCGAATTCGACTTGCATCTGTTCGGCCTCGTCCAGCTGTGACCCCAGAATTGCAACAAGATCGTTATCGGCCAGTGTTTCTGGTTGTGATAGATCCAGCCTGAGAAATCGCGTCCGTTGCCGAGCGCGTTGTATGCGATCTACGAGGTCCAGATAAAGACACCGACCGTGATCGGTGTCGCGAATGGGAAGCCTATCTCTACGAAGGCCATACGCCGTCTCAGTCGCTGACCCAGGGCCCTGCATGCTGATATCGATGACCTCTAACGCCGAAGATTGGGTATTGTAGAATTTCGTTATCTGACTGCCATGTTGAACCATCTCCTGAAAAAGTTCACAACTCATTAATTTTAAAGTTGAAAATTGGGACGTCAATAAAGGCGCGTGCGCACCTTCCAAAATTGCTCCTTGAGCTGAATATAGTTTTGATCTGCCCTTTCCTTTACCCTGTCGTTCCATACCATGTCCCACATGGTCGTAATGAGTGTCACCGCACCCTCATTATCATAACCTCCCTCTCCGTTAAGTTGTCTCCCCGCCCTGGTGAGAGATTTCAGCATTTCCATAACCCTCCTTTTGCTCCCTGGTAGCCGCACATCGGTGACTGGACACAGATATAGGACTTGATCAATGTACCGAATACTAGGGGGATTGTGATGAATTGAACACAAACTACTGTGAAACGCTCTTACCTGTGATTCTTCATCCATCTTTTTATCATCTCTATAATTTCTAACTCTGATATTTTACTGTCCGAAAATCCTGGTGTATCGATGATGTAAACTGGGCCGGAGTACTGATTCCGAGCGTTGACGAGTTCGTAGCCTGCTATTGTCTGTGTGTAGCCATCCAGCTGGTCCTTTGATATTCCTAACGTTCTTCCAGCTAGAGCCTCAATAAACTACGATATGATGGTGAGTAAAAGAGTCCTTAAGAAAATGGATCGTAATACATACACTGCTCTTTCCAGCACCAGTCGGTCCAGTTGCCAATATCCTTCATAAGCGGTCGTGAGCTACTTGCAAGCATCATATGCAGTGATCTTCTTACGTTGTCGACTGATAACACTCATAGAATGATTGTTTTCCGGACCACGACTTGACAGTAACATCACCTTGAATCAGAAGCCTTGTCTGTTGATTTTTCGCCATGAAATGAGCCGAATAGGCCTCGATCACCTGCAGTATGAAGGAATGATTTTAGCGGAATCTGTTGTGTGTGAGCGATGATGGTGGTACAGGTGAGAGAGCACGCTGGCGAAATCACGCCGAGCTAATATCCATATAGGGTTTGTGGCTTCGGCATCACGACACCTGACTTTGTGCTCGTCGTTTTAAAATAGAGAAGAGATGGTGGGATGCAGCCTATAATTGAATGGGCTTCAAACATGACGTCAGTTCACAAACTCAGTCAGATAATCATACCATCGCGTAAGACTCCGCTGCTTCTGTGTGAACGAAGGGGTCGCCAACACGCATACGCTGAAGTGTTGGTTTATCATTTTGTTTTCCACTCTGCTTGCCAGTTGAGGGAGGTAGGTATGAATGTGGGAGAGGCAGAAGGGGTGACCAAAGAGTCAACCCCTTCGCCGGGGCGAGAGCCGATGGACGAGGACGGATGCACCCCCAAGACCAAGTCCAGTCGGCCACTGTAAACCCGGCGGAGGGGTTAATAACCCCTTTGAAATCTGCATGGGTCCTCCCGTAAAAGGGGGTATTCCATCATCTGAAGGAGGTATGCCAAATATGGCAACTCATGTTGAAGGTGTTTAAATCGCACTTACAGAGGGTTATAGTCGCTTTTGCAAGGAATTTAAAACCTCAATTAGAACCCTTTGAAAGGGGTTTATAACCCTCTTCAGAACCCCTGAAAAAAGGAGGAAATTCTGCCCCGTTTTTGAAACACAAAAACTCCGTGTTTAGGGGGTTTTCCCTCTAGTCAAGTGCTATTATAACCCTTTTGGCTGGGGATTTTCTCAACGATATATGCATAATAAAATAATTAAAATATATTGAATCTATAGAAAAATACATGCAGGTCTGAACTAAATATATAATCAATTGATAATCTACATAACCAGAGGTAACAGGGAAAAGTGACAGCTCCGTGCCAAAATGCAAGTCCTGGTTAAAATAAAGTCCTCATGAGTAGGGAAGTCAATGGTATGGGTGACCCGGACAGGTTATGGGTCGGGTTGGGCGCGGGTACAGGTACAAGTCAGCCTCGGCGTTTCCGTGAGCTTCAAAACAGGCCCAAGAGCGCCCGAAACGGCCCAGAATTGAGCAAGATATGCTCGAAATACGAAAGGCTTCGTATTTCGAGCATATCTTGCTCAAAGATTATCCGTTTTGGATGTTCTTGGGCTCGTTTTGTACGGAAAACCCGCGCGTACACGGGTAGGGTACGCCACGGGTCCGGGTCCGGGTCAGCGATTTCGTACCTGAGGGTTACCCGTGATGTTCCCTACCAGTAGCAGAGGTGAGTGATAGTAGAAAAACTATCGATGCAGAAGAAGGGCTCACCATGACCTGAATGCATCCTTTTTCTCCATCCCCCTCCCTCTGCTTGACGACTGTGGCAGAGCAACATACATAATTAAAACAGGGCGAAAATAGGTCATGAAGTTTGAGATACATACCTTGAATGAGTCAGCTTGCAGCCATTGCCTTGTACACGTGTTACTCCATAAATTGAAGTGAACCAAGGTATATGATCAATACGAATAGGTGATGGTTGAAGGAGATGATGGTGGGCGGGAGGGGAGAGAGTCAAATGGCAAGAATGAGCGTTGAACGAAGTTCAACCAGAGGTCACATGTTTGTCCAAACACACCTTGGCATCACCCGTTATTTGTACCTGAATCTTGTTTTTTTTCACTAAGTCCACTTGTCTGGCATGTCTGTCAGCAGTCGCTTTCATACAGCATTAGAGTTTTTGATTTAAATTTTATTATAAGCGGGTGTTGTACCAATTATTAGAACTACCTTGTCGAGAGGCTTCTTAAATATGATTTCATGAAAGGGGACATAAACCCCTCTCAGAAGGGGTTTTCTATGGTTCTGACATTCTTAGAAAAATCATCACAAAATATCTCGAAAGCTAAAGTAAAAAACCCCTCTGTAAGGAGTTTTCATAAAACCCAAATATGACAACCACACCTCAGAGGGGATATTAATCACACATAAAAAAAACCCCTTTGAAAGGGGGTTTGACAAAACCCTAAATACGAAGACCGCACCTCAGAGGGGGTGTTGATCATGAGTAAAAAAACCCCATTCCGCCGGAGGGGTTTTCACTCCTTCATTAGGGGGTATGAACAAACCCCCTAAAAAACCTCTCTTTTTACCTCCTCCCAGTGGGGGTTTTCTCCCCTGTACAATTCAAAGGGGTTAATACCCCCCGAATTGGGCTCACAGTGGGCTCTCTAACCTACCGTCCATCAAAACTTGGCTATGGTAGAAAATAAAATGAAATACAATAAAGGGTGAGAATTGTAAATAAATAAATTAAATTAAATGCAGCCTTGTCAGATCAAGGACAACCTTTTAAATATCGTGTAACGTGTTAGTACAGGAAAATTGCCGCGCGGAAATTGGATAACATTATCAAGCAATAGAAAACACCTGAAGGACAGACAGATCTGTTTAGATAATGTAATACGCACGGCGGAAAATGGGATAAGAATTACTTGTCGTTTCACTATGCAGTCGTGATATTGACAAGTGCCATTGGAGACACAACCGACAATGACAACGACAACGAGGAGGGAGTATTGAAGGGATAACGATAAAGTGGCAAAGCTGCCATTACCTTATCTGAATAAGTCTTTGATGCGTTGGAGTTGATAAATCAGAATTACACGGATGAATAGCTTCTAGCACTTATAGACGAGGGAGATGGTGGGTGGGATAAAAATAAGAATAAATAAATGAAAGAATAGAGCACCGAAACGATGCTCGGGCATACGGAGAGGTGATATTAAAGGTAGAGAGACGAGACGCGCGATGATTGTGAAGTGCTGGCACGCTCACGTGACACAAAAAGCTGATCCTGTCCTGCGTCCAGGATCATTCAAGAAACCCGACAGCAAGCCCTTTCAAACAGCATGGATACACGAAAGCCGAAAAGTCGCTATTGATACATCCAACGAAAACAAATATACGAAACGAGGGTCACGGCCCCGCTCAATGAAGCAAAATACTCTTGAGCTCTCATCTCATCACACTTGTATGTTTTCCTAGAACTTCTCAAGTGCATCTTCCATTCGCCGAATTTTTCCAAGACATGAATGTAACAAAGGTCTATAAAGGATTGGTCAATTTTTTATTATCGAATCTTTGCGCAGAGATCGATCCGAAGGTTTTGACATCGACTTCAAACCCGGAATGCTGATCAGGTGAAGGGATACACTATACAAGAGTTCGTTGGTTAGACCATTAGGCGCTCATGTATGTAGCCATGAAGGTCTCCTATGTAAATCGATCTCTACTTCATGCACAGATACAGAGTACCACTACGGTTCCATGCAGTGCATACCTCAGCTGATGACCAGCCATACAATAGCCCTCTAAACGTATACAAATTGCAAGTGGGCAGTCCAACAGAATAAGTGTGTAGGTGGATAACCGATATCAGCTACGACTTCAAAATAGGCTGGAGAGGGAGATAATAAAACCAACTCGCACTACCGCCACGTTCTCCGAGTTCACATTCTTTCACATCAAAGACCCAATTATTAAAGATGTTCATATTTCCCCGTGTATCATATTCGAAGCACTGTTTAGTCAACCAAGAAGGAAACCCCTCCTGAAAGGAGATCATTGCGGGGGCAGCTGCCATTAGAATGCAGTCGACAATTATCCGCCATATCAATGTCTAATTTCCCGGCAGTCCCCTGATCTGTGTCACAAAGTGCGTTTCGGTTAACGATGCAACCGACGATACATATTAGCCTTAATATGTTGTGTTGATTCATACATCACAATCCAAAAATGATCACAACCTCGGTGCTTACCCATCTCGTTCTAGCTTTTTTACTTTTTCCCGCCTCATTTGTGATTGCCTCGCCTGATAAAGAGCGACGCGATTCATACTTTCCCGCTGCCCCAAAACCTAAAGGGTCATATGTTTTTACCGGTGGAGTCCCGGGGTGCACAAACGGCCTGGAAGGATCGTTCACCTACAACTGGACCTCGAGCGGTACGAGGGATGAGTTCGCCAGCACTTGCGGCAAAGGATGGGCAGCGGGAACAAATCGGTAGCTCCCCTACGTCTTCTTTCATCTGGGTCAAATATCTGATCCCGCGTTGAAGAACCATATCACTAGCAGGGAACTATGACTCCAACGGATACAGCAAACTGGCAGTTTACGGATGGACACGAAATCCCGTCGTCGAGTACATTGTTATGGAATCGTTTGGCTCTTCTATCAATCCCGCATCTGGAGGTGTCGGGAAAGGATCTGTTACATGTAGCGGGTATAACTACGACTTAATGCTGGCCACGCGTGTCAATCAGCCCTCCATCGATGGTTCTGTTCAAACGTTCCAACAAATTTGGTCAGCGCGTTTCCCCGCAGCTCGTGGTAAGATTCAACGAACACTTGATATGGATTGTCACTTTGAGGCTTGGGAAGGAGTGGGTGTTAAGCTGGGAACTCATGACTATCAGATTGTTGCAATAGATGCTTTCTTTAGTATGCGTAATTCGTCTTTCACGATAGCGTAACGTCACAACAGATTTTTGATAGCTAATTCTGGATTCTGGGAACAGAGATTGGTTCGAATTCACTTTCAATATCACCCTTGGTTACTTATGCATTAAGACACATAGATTTTGGGTCGTTAACTGATATGTGTAATCCTAATTTTTCATAATCAGCTTCCTATCTACAAATAATGTGATGTAGCTAAGCCATGTTGGCGAGCAAGTACTTGACACCCGCCCAGACTTCCTCGCCTGAAGGACGGATTTGGTTAGCGGGGAGAACAAAACCGTTAGAACCAGTGTCACGGAGCTCAGCAGCGAAGGAGTATTTGATCTTCCTGAATGTCGTATGGGGATCAGAGTTGTTTCAAATTATAACACGAATTGAACTTACGAAACATCGTAAGCGTAATCAGTTGAAGAACCAGTTGCGGCATAGATGGTGGTGCAGATAGGGCCAGTGGTGAAGCGTGTTCCGTATACGTTCCGGACGGCAGTAGCGAAACCGGATGCCAGACGCCCAAGCTCAGCGTTATCGGTGGCGACTTTACTGCATGAGTAACCGTATGCTGTACAGGTCAGAGTCAGACACGAATATAATTAAATCTAGATGAAGTACTCACGGAACATGAAGAGCTGGCTGTATGAGTGCCAATCAACATACATCTTGGCACCAGCGGACGAGCGAGCACGAGCGTCAAGGAAAGCAGCCAGACCCTTGGTCTCAGGGGCGTCGGCTGCAGCAAGGCCCTTGTAATCGTCAGCGCAGGGACTGGTGGATGCTCCCCCGGTCAGAGCCCAGCCGGCGTTCCAGTTTCTGGAATTTATAAAGTCATAGGTTAGCAAAATGCAGGGAGATGATTGGGTAACTTGCGCACCTGTTGATGTCACGACCATAGCATGTGCTCCCAGAGGGAGGGCTCTGCCTGTTCTTTCTCCACAAACGCGTGCTGGTCTGAGTGAAGACGAAGCCTATGTGGGATCGTGTCAGTTACTCTTAAACTATATTATGTATGTAAAGTATGACACTTACCGTCGGGGTTGACGATAGGGAAGATGTAGAAATCGTATTTGTCCACGTAGCTCTTGACTTCAGTTGAGTTGGCATAGTTGTTAAGGAGCGAGTAAGCAAGGTACTCGACGGTCTGTGAAGTATAAGTCAAAGCACGTGCGATTTAGTCACGGCTGCTTACCATGGAGCTGATCCACTCTCGCGCGTGGACGGTTCCGTGCCAGATGACAGCGGGTTTAGCACCGGAGCCGCTTGAACCGAAGATGTTGATGCCCTTGATGTCGCGCCCGGAAACGGATGTACCAGTGCTGACGATCTTCGCGTTATTGGGGAAGGTGGCAACGAGGTCATTGAGCCAGGTCAAATGGTCATCGTAAGGGTGATACGCGTTGAACCACGCCTGGTTGGCCAATCCAGCTGGTGAAATTTTTGATAAACGCGTTCAACCGTTCATAAAAATATGCATCTTTCTCACCTTGAATCGTGAATTCGTCAGCTTTGACGAGACCCTCTGATTCTTTACGAATGCTGAGACCGAGATCCTCATGCATGACTTCAACGGGGTAAGTG
The DNA here is from genome assembly GCA_015501605.1 of Panaeolus papilionaceus. Classification (NCBI taxonomy): domain Eukaryota; kingdom Fungi; phylum Basidiomycota; class Agaricomycetes; order Agaricales; genus Panaeolus; species Panaeolus papilionaceus. The sequence continues at coordinate 1,422,952 of JADNRZ010000013.1, forward strand.
ACGCCTTCCTCCTTCAAGATCCTGCCAACCGATGACGTGAATGATTTGTATACATCCTTGGGGACCTCAACATCAATATGGGAGTTGGGGCGCGACGCATGGGTCCAGACGCTGAGATCAAGACTATCAATGAGAGTGTCGATTTTGGCCGTGCTGTTTCCTGTTGGAATACGCAAAACTTTGATACCATCGTACCCAGATGTGTGATCGCGTGTAGGCACAGCAATGACCGGAAGTACGAGTGCGAAGAGAGCAAATACGCCTGTAAGCTTCATGGTGATATGACGCGATAGATAGCCAAAGGCGACGAGGAGAGGCAAGACAAACTTCAGGTACGCTTTATATTCTGGATAGAGGAGGGTGCCGCTCAGTCTCACAGGGTTCGATAATTCAATGTAATAGATAAGCCCGACCATGAGCCACGCTCTGGTCGATTGCAATGGCACACATTGCAAGGACGATGGAAGCTGATCACCCATACGGGCACGCATGCAGGCATATTGAGCGATGTCCAGGTACCGCGTGGAATATCCTTCTCGTTCAATATCACAACGCTTGGGCTCATACTTACCTTAATGCCGATAGGTAAATCTGGTCTAAAAATAGTTTGGTACATGAAAATCCTCAAATGGTCGGATGGACATCATGTTTCGAAAGCGTGAAGGCCCGTACGATGGCTCCGATGTTCTGCGCGGTGGGACGGTCTCGTGGTTTCTACTTCGGTCAAGGGACTTCTGACCATATGGTTACTTTCAGTGCCATTCTATGCGGATAGGATGTAGAACAAAAGTTTAACCATTACACAAGATGTCGGCGAAGCGTTTAGATTCAGAGGATCCAGTTTCTGAGCCGCCTAGGTACACCTTGTACGGGATGGAGTGGATTGTGTCAAGCTAAAGGTGAGCACACATACCGCAGAATTTCATGATTTCTGTGCCCATCCGATTCAATGACTTCTCTCGGCTCGGACGCATATCGGGAGTATTACTGCACCACCGTCCACCTGACGTCCCTCGCTTTACATTGTAGCCGTGATTCAAACCCTACAACGTCCAAATAATACATTCAATTGCTGGTCTGATAGTACAAAGCAGCCAGGATATTTCATCATAAATGAACCACGTTGAAGGGCTGCAAAAGCTACCCGATTTGTGAGCTGGGGCCATCACAATCGATAAACCCAGGACCATTACCCAACTTGAAGCAATCGGCTCTCATTGACTTCCCAAAATATCTACAAAAAGGGACCCAAAATATAACTCTTTGAGCTCAAACCTTTGATTCCTTGCAACACTCTCCATCGACATCTCAAGAATCGGTTTTCGACGTCCAATGAAATTAACCGAAAAATAACCGAAAAATTGATGGGATTGATCTGATCATGTCATGATCCATCCATCACGGATCATCTGGACTCTTGATGTCCGAAGGCATTCTGAAGTCATCCATCCTTCCCCCAAAACCTTCCCTACGACGTCGACATCCCATATCAGCTTCAAGTAAACATACAACAGCAATGGAAGAGGAAAATTTACCCATTGCAAGTGATGCTATCAGGCTGGTATACCCCTCAGTTCTCATACATGTTTGCTTATAGGTTATCGACAATGGGTCTGGTTTGTGTAAAGCGGGATGTGCGACTTAAGCTTTTTGTGAAGTCACTAAACTTGGGCTAACTTGAAAATAGTTGCTGGTAATTACGCATGAATACCTTAGGTCAGTATACAGGGAGGCTTACATCGAAAGTCTAGGTGATGACGCCCCTCAAGCTGTATTCCCGTACGTGTTCGACGGACTTCGGTTCTGTCCACCGAGCGCTCACCCTCACTCCTCCCCTAATCAGAAACATTGTTGGTGATATAAAAGGTCGGGGAAACGAGACCTTTGTCGGGCGAGCATTGTTTTCTATACTCTATCCGAGTGTTTGTTTATAAATACTCAACAGGGATGAGGCGCAGGTCAAGCGTAACATGTGGAGCATTACGCATCCCATTGAACGGGGTGTAATTACAGACTGGGAAGCCATGGAGAAAGTTTGGCATCATATCTTCTCAGAGGAGCTGCGAGTTCCGCCTGAAACGCACCCAGTGTTCTTGACCGATAGCCCCCTAAGTCGCAGAGCCCATCGCCAACAGATGACACAGATCATGTTCGAAACCTTCAATGTCCCCGAGTTTCACGTCCATAAACATGACGTTCTCTCGATATACGCGTCTGGCCGCATTACAGGTGTAGTCATTGGATCGGGAGATGGCGTTAGCCATGCCACCCCGGTGTATGACGGCTCTGCGTTTCCGCACGCTACAATTCGTCTCGAGCTTGGGGGTCGAGATTTAACAGAGAACATTATGAAATCGTCATTGGAACGTGAAGTAGGCAACAGGATGGGGATCGACGCGCGAATCGCTCGCTCTATCAAGGAGAACATATGCTACGTTTCACAAAACTATAAAAGGGAGCTTGAAAGCTCAACGGTTGACAGTGTGTATGAGCTCCCGGATGGGCAATTTATTGCAATAAGTTGCGAGAAGTGAGTATTTCATGTTTCCTTCATTTCTAGTGGCTACGACTTTTCAAAGATTCCGAGTTCCTGAGGCTCTTTTTCGACCTTCTCTTGTTGGTGTTGAAGGCGAGGGCATTCACCAGATGGCGTTAGTATTAAGTACCATATTCATCTTCAAATAGAATTCAACCACTCAATATTCTAGGTTTCGCGCTATCGCTCAATGCGACGTGGACGTGCATCGTGAGCTCTACCAAAACATTGTTCTTTCGGGGGGCAACACCCTGTTTCCTGGTGTTGAAACCCGTTTCAAGCATGAATTGCTTGCGCTAGTACCCACCGGAACGAACCCTGTGGTTGTTGCGCCTCCTAATAGGGATATGTCGGCATGGATTGGTGGATCGATCATTTCATCCATGGGGACTTTCCGAAACCAGTGGATCACCCGCGAGGAGTACGACGAAACGGGTCCTCAAGTTGTTCATCGCAGTAAGTGACATACTTATCCCCCGGTGTAGCATTAATGTTGAATGATTGATTCTATAGAATGCTTTTAAGAGGCTTAGGATAATACGAAATAGGACAGGTATTCTAATTAGATTTGTACCCCTCAGCTGTTTTATGAGACGTCATCCGGTCTAGGTAAAACGAGAGCACGACAACTGCGCTTCTGAGATGCGTCGTCACAAAGATCTGTGATCAACCGTTAACTTCGTCATCTACTGATGCGGTAACTTTCAGGTTCAGGATTATTTACGCAAGGCACACATCCCTGCGTATGATCACAGAGCACATGTTACATTCCGCTGGAAACAGAGTACGAAGGCTTAAAATATCGTCCTTCTGAGAACCAGCCTTGCTCGTCTCCATTGAACCATACCACCTCGGGGTTATGAACTTGAAATAATTCCAGGCATGACAGCGCTACAACAATACTTCTTTTTATTTGTGCACCATATGTATATGTTCCCATGAAGATCGTTGACTTCAAATCATTTGAGCCTGTGTGTCCATGCTTGTGGGTGAAAGATGAGCGCGGTGACACGAATTGAGAGGTACACAATGACTCGTGATTTGGTCCTGTCAATGATGACATCACCAAACAGAGCACAGCCACCTGGACTCTACGGGAGTTGATTGAAGTTTGGTTTCTGCCCCCATGAGCCTCATCGCTGGAATTCAAACTCGAACAATATTTCCTAGCTTGCTGGAACAAGAGAAAACGGGAATTCTCCTCAAGGTACGTTCATTAACTCGCTGAAGAATTGAATAGAGTTTAATTTATTCTCAAGGATATGGATCATGGTTGACAGCGCTTCGCCTTCTGGCTTCTTTCATGTCGGCGGCGCATGTCATACCCTATTTTTACGACTCACCACACGATCAATGCTCCATGGTGGTCTACCATCCGGTGTGATGAGAAGAAAGAAGCTCAGACGCGAATATGTTCAATATATAACGGACAGAATCTTCAGACTGGTACGTTCCTTCACCTCGCAAGAATGACACTGTTACTTAGACGTGTTCAAGCCAGTTTCCTCATCCTATCTTTCCTATGTGTCCAAATAGCTCGAGGAGACCTGATATCGAGTCTCCAATCGCGTGATTTCCAAGTTGTTTCGCCAACAGATATCGCGTATGCTAATGCCAGCGCACCCTGTACGCAAACCTCCCTGATGGTTTTTATGTTTTATCTGACAAAATGCAGTCAATCTCAGGTTTTCGTGGAAGCCAGCGGCGGTTACCTACCCGCGTAGCGCACAAGACATCTCAGATATCCTCAAAATCAGCACTGAACATGGCTTGTCTGTGTCTGCGAGAAGTGGTGGAGTGAGTCGGCTAGGACATGTGTAATCCTAATTTCTGACGTTTTCTCCCTATTTTTATTGGAATGGTGGCCCTAATCTTCTTTGTACCATTCCAATCCCAGCATTCATACATTGCAAACGCTCTGGGAGGGAAAGATGGGGCCGTCGTCGTTGACCTTAGTCTCCTCAACACCATGCAAGTTGACCCGTCAACAAACCTTGCAACCATTGGAACGGGAAACACATTAGGAGATCTTGCTCTGGCTTTGAATGCCAATGGACGAGCAATGCCTCATGGAACATGTCCATATGTTGGAGTTGGAGGTCATTCCGGTATGAAAACACAACATTGGATTATGGTCATAATAACTGATGTATTACTCCTCGTTTCAGGCCACGGTGGATTTGGGCTCTCTTCTAGGGCATGGGGTCTTACGCTTGATACGATTGAATCACTTGAAGTGGTCCTAGCCAACGGAGACATTGTCACTGCGTCATCCGAAAGCCATCCCGATCTCTTCTGGGTATGCTTAAATTTGTCTATTCTGCTCTTTTCCTTGAATATTAACCTGTATCTCAGGCCCTGCGCGGGTCTTCAAGCTCATTTGGTATTGTCACCTCAGTCACTGCCAAAACCTTCCCTGCACCTTCACAGGTCACCACCATTCGCTATAGCTGGGATCTAGCAGCTGCCGACGCTAGCGCCGCAATCTTAGCTTTCCAAAACTACTCTCAAGTGGCCGACATCCCTCCCGAACTCGGGCTCGAGCTTGTAATGAGCAAAGGATCGGCATTGGGTCGCGTGTTCTTCCGTATTCAAGGGGGATACTATACTCCAGACATTAATGGAACGCTCAGTAGTACGCTGAGCCCTCTGTTGACTGTACTCCCCAAACCTACGACCATCACTGTTATCCCGAGAAGCTATATTGATAGCGTCAACTACTTCGGAGGTGAAGGCACCCTAAACACGACTATCGCTCCAGAAACCCCGAACACATTCTATGCCAAGAGCTTGATGGTACCAGACCGAAGTCCCTTGACCAAAGCAGCAGTAGACAAGTGGACCCAGTATCTGGGAGGCGAAGGTTTTAATGCGAGCACTGTGCGTATCACGCCATTCGTCCATTTGTCACGCCAATTGCATTTGTATAGAAATGGTTTGTCGACGTCGAGCTTTACGGTGGACGAAATAGCGCGATAAACTCTGTTCCAAATGAGTCTACCTCATTCGGAAGACGCGACGCGTTATTCACAATGCAGTTTTATACTTCAGCGCCCGGTGGTCTTCCACCGTTCCCAGAAGATGGTTTTACTCTACTTGATGGTATGTTATCGCACACATTCCTTATGAACCGCAGGTCTGACATGAACGACGTCGCAGATATGGTTGATATCATTATCCAAAATAGTCCCAAGAACTGGGATTACGGCGCATATGCGAACTACGTGGATGACAGGCTGTTTGACTGTGGGTCCAATTTTCTCATTGATTGAAAGGGTCAGCGTGCAACAGGGACTGATTCTTTTCATAGGGCAACGACGATACTATGCCTCACACTACCCACGACTTGAAGCACTCAAAGCGGTGTATGACCCAAGGGATGTATTCCGTTTCCCAACGTCCATCCAAGAGTAGATATAATACATCCTAGGTTTTATTTAATCGTACAAAATCCCAATAATTGACAAAAATCGGCTGAATGTCTTTCGACTACCGACCAACTGCCGTGTCCTCCTGTTCATCAAGAGGATGGAAATATTGAGGATATTCCTCAAGTTCATCGTCATGTTCCTCCCCTAGACGGTCCCCAACATACATCCATGTTTTCCCATTTTCATTCTCAGTCATCCGAGGCACGTACGTTTCATATCCGTGCTCGATGATGAATGGCGCACTTGCACGCACATGACAGGGAATAGCGATCTGGCGGACCAAGGCTCGAACGGCATTGCGTATCCGCACCTCGGCGTCGTAGTACAGCGGAATTGAATGCCTTGCTTCCTCTGTGTCAACCCGAAGCACGCGCATACAAGGAAGGCTCGTAAAGGTGTCGATTACCAAGTGCTTTAATTGAGAAAATGAGCCAATCACTATATACAGAGGATAATAGACTTACCAAACCAGATCTACAGGTCTCAACCTGGGGAGGTAGCAAACCTTTGACACCCACCCTGGCTCTTTGCAGATTCCGCAGCTTCCCCAAAACGAGAGCGTTGCTTGGGGAACTCGCACACCATAAGCCCTCGGGTACCTCACTATCTACGGTGGGTGCAACGTCAACTTCCAATAAGGATCCCCGGTGTTTTAGGAGCGATTTAAAGAACCGATCCTTTTCAGATGCGTAGGCATCCCCATCAAACCAGCGTGCCAGACGTACGCCCATTAAAGTCGAAAACGACTCCAGGTAGGACAAAAATCCAGGAGTGAGGTACGTCACACCAACATATTCCATGTGGATCTTCTCTATCTTCAAGGTGTTCCATAGCTTGTTTAGATAGAAGATGGTGTTTTCGCCGCATGCTATACCTTCTACCCTAAGCCGTGTCAAGGACTTGAAATGGGAGAGAAGGGACCTGGATAGCAAGGGGGAGCAATTGCGTAGGGTGACTGATTTTAAACATAAGGGTTGTGCATCCATAGGATATTGAGCAAGCAATGTGGTTAAGGCGTCGGGGTTGTCGGGTTCCATGCCAAGCACGTACTCGCTCTCGTCCCGGATCGGGTGTCGTACCTCGAGGTAGATTTTTTCTAGACATCGATATTGGCCTATGTGCCTGCACAAAGTCTGGAAATTTTCTTCCTTTAGGGTACGTATGCCAGTTACTTTGATGGCTTGCAAGGAAGACATGGAGTCGAATGGTATGGTGAGTGATGGGCTCTGTCTTGTCTTTTCTGAAAGGAAAAACGACGACATTTCAAAGTCCCGGAGATTTGGAAGTCCTCGTAGCAATTTGTACATGGCATCATAGGCCCATTGACGCTCATATAATGGATAAGGAAACCAACTACGAAAACTCATGAGTTACACTTGTTATCTTTGATCGATAAGCCAAGAAAACCGTACCTGATAGACTCCAAATTCTGCAGTCGAGATAAACCATTGAGGAACCATTTCGAGAAAATGGCGTCTTTTTCACCCAGGTCTCTGAATGGCCCATGATTTGATTGATCAAACAGGAGTCTCCCTTTTTGACGAGTTGTCAAGGACCAGATTCGTAGAGCTTTCGTGTGCGTTACCGGCAGGACTTGTCCAGAGGCGAGGAGCTGGAGCATGATGAGCTCCCTTTGATAGGTACTTTCCTTGAGATCGAACGTCATCGTGTGTAAGATGCTAGGGGCAAAAATAGCCGAGAATATACGACTCGTTAGCCGGAGCTGTTTGAGATCTGGTTTGGGGATCTGGAATGCAAGGCTTGTTATTGGCATGGGCATGCCGAAGTGAAAATTGCTTGCCATGTTCTCCAATATTGAAAATATATCGGCAGGTAGAGACTCGAAATGGGATGTCATTCTGGGATTCTTGGTATCTGACGAAGATGCTAGGCAATACGACAAGGTATGGAGTGTATGATGGGTGAAGTGTCGTGAACCCTGGCACCAATACTCCTGGGCGACCTGACCCTTGACCGAATACCGCGATTAAGTACTAAGTTCTCACGAGGCCTCGACTCGACTCCGACTCGTTGATTGAGACTTGACACTACTTATTCGTGGGTACTCAAACCTCGAATAATCGGAACCACAATATCCAGTCTCTGAATAATTTCCGAACTCTGAAACTTTACAGATTCATTTTGATACACACATACAGCACTCTTTCAAAACCTGGGCCTGATTGCTATTGTTCAAGTGAGTTAGAATATAGGGAACCTGGGGACTTGTGGTATGTGGCCTTTTCTATAAAATATTTGGTGTTGATATTTCAAGGACATGTTAAGATAATATCCGCGACATACTATGCAAATTTTGAGAATTTGAAATGCAAGTCTTGCGAAATTACAGCCTCTCCAAGTTTAACAATGACCCAAAAAGTGCCATCATTTATTCCGATCCTCGAAGAAACGGTGAAGCTTAAGATGGCGTGGGTGAAGCGGTAAGCAGAGGTACGAAAGCGCTGTTCAAGGTACCAAAGGTCTGCAGTTCACCTCGCCCCCGCGCCCTAGCCATTGTCATCAAACCATCAACGCATCAACGCATCAAATCACCGGCTCGGGCGGCATCAAGCGGCAGATAGGATAGGCGAAGCGGTCTGTTTGCCTTACTCTGGTCCACCCAATAAAAGATTGAATGACTCTTCGGGGATACTATGTTTTACATGTTCATATGATGTTTCTTTGTTTATCCTATGGGCGCCAATGCACGCAAGGCGATTCGTGAATTTAAAAAATGCTGTCGTAAACATGTTCTGCCTCTGCATACACTTCTTTCCAGGCTGTTCTGGACGATATTTCGTTCCACCACCTGTGGGATGACTAGTTAGAATATACATATTGGATATTTTAGCTCCAAACAGAGACGTACCTAGCAACGTTGGGGTGTTTCTGATATGAAGTCCACCCACAGCGAATCATCAACGTCCCAAATGAAACGTGGAATAAATCGGCAAGTGTTAAAACCTGAGAGAAATGGACGTTAAAACCCAGGTGAGTTAATGGAGAGAGCCAATATAATGATGTATGCAATTACGCACATCCCCTACGAGATATCTCTGCTTTGACAGAATCTTCTCATACCCGACCATCTTATCATCGATCTCTTTCAGAGCTTGATCGATGACGGCCTGGTTGTACTCCATCTTGAAATAAAATCTGTCGATCTATGAGTAGGGGCTTGGGGTTAGCGACACAATAGAATTCAACGTACGGCTTAATAACCCTCTCTCGTGTAATTATGTTCGCAGGTTTATAGAAATTATGTGTTTCCACAGAAACTGCTTGCTGGAATCGAGCCCAGGCCTCGACATCACTTGTCGGTGGAACCAAATTTGGTGTTCCCCTGTCAGCATATTTCATTGCGAGGTATTGGCAAATCGCGCGGCATTCATATATAATAAAGCCGTTGTCGTCCTATCCTTCGATGTGAGATATGTCATACACAGCTCTAAATTTAGCTTACCAGGCAAGGGACCTGCCCGAAAGGCTGTTTTTCCATGTATTCTGGTGTTTTGTGTTCGCCTTTCAAGAAGTCGATATCGACACGCTCAAACTCCAAGTCCTTCTCTTTCAAGATAAACATGACCAGCGTGACGGTTGATGTGAGTGTTCCATACAGTATGCGAGCCATGACTGCAGAAGCGTTGATAGCTGGATGTAATTTGTAAAGAGGTTGTGACCTTTTATATTATTCTACAAAGCTCGCCCCACATGACAAGCCGTGCTTCCTCCGAGACGGCTGGCCGGATACAAGACAGTTGATTTCACATGTCGACATTTCCCTCACACCTCAAACGAGAAATGCAGGGACCTGTGGGCGATTAAACAGCGCGAAGTTAGCACCCTACAGTCGCTTGCATTGACTTTTGCAAACCGAATTTCGCAAAAGCTGTTTGGTTATGTTTGAACCATCACCAAAAAGTGACATTCAGGGTCAGACAAGAGAGTGGACTAGACCCAGAACTATTCCTCACTTGCTGGCTGTAGTCCTCGAACAGTCTACTATATCCTAACATATGACCGAGACTTTGGGTTTCACTGACTCATCCTGCTGCAGGCATGACAGGGAGTAACCAACAAACAACACCACACAGCTTTTGTGAAATTCGGTTTGCAAAAGTCAATGCAAGCAACTGTAATCCAGGACACATGCCACAGATTCCAAGGGACAAAGTTGCCATCTTACGTTACGCGAGCAGGATCGCAGAATTATGAGAGAAAGGAAGGCGAACAAAATCGTCTGACCACTTGGATTAATAATATATTGTGAAGACCGTCCCCGCACGCCGAGAGATGTGAGATTTTTCGAGGACGTTATAGCTTGGAGTAGCCACTTGTGGCAGTCGAAGGACACCAGGACGCGGATTCGTCCGCCGGATCGTTGAGATTTGGGAGTTTTCCGGTGAGATATGTCCTCAAAAGGAACAGCTGTAAATATTAGTCCCTGCTCACGAAGACTCTCTGACCATTCATGATGTGCCAAATTGGTTTGCTATACACTCATTGGAGCTCCTTGAAGGACATCACTTTCAATAACAGATTAAGCATGGGCCACATGACGTGAGACTCGCTAAAGTACAGGAAAGCAACCTCATTCGCACTTCATTAACCAACCAAACCAATGGTTGCGCGAATTGCCGGCGGGCGGCGACCTCATTGAAGGACAGAAGAAGGGGCTTGACACTCAGACGCCTAAAATATACTGCGTCGGAAGAACGGTTTTTGAGCTGTACCTTCAATACTGAGGTTTATTTTCTCATGAGATCAAGTTTTGTGCCTCACGTAGTAGTATTTCGACCGTTTAAAATGTGGGTATACCTCGAAATGAGGCGTGCAAGTGAGGGACGAACGCCAATCCTCGGTTGTGCGCATGCAAATCCTGAGCAGTTTGCCTATGCCCGTATGGGGGTCGGGTGGAAGGAAGATGTCACCGCGTCGCCGGCAAAGCCTCCAGATGTCTGGGTCTCATGGCACTCTGAGGGTGCTTGTTTGAACCGGGGCTATTTATGTCTCGAATCATGATCGCATGTGATGCGTTTGGCTTCTTATCTTCTAGCCTACCGGTTCTCCATTCATGACACAGTTGCCGTATACGAACTACAATTAAGAGAGTGTGCACTCGGGGTAGACCTTGTTGAGTCGTCGTTCCGTGGTTGAACCCTTGAGTTGGGTAATGGAGTTACAGAGGATTGCAGGGTTGCATCTCGCAGCGTTGCCTTAATGAACGTCCAGGAGAGCTCATTAGTCCTGATGCTATAATCGTCCTCGTATCCTTTACTTCTCCAATGTTCTCCACTGGTGTATTTATATCATAATTTGTTATTTTAAGACTTCCCGTCGTACAATACTTCTTTCAAGTTGGTTCTTTGTCCCTACGCTAGCAACTCTACCGGCGGTATGCAGATACGTTCAGTCCTGACCAAAGGCATTTATGAGCACGAGGCACTCGACCGCTTCGAGAGGGACTCCTAAAAATACTTCTGCAATCTCCAGCGAAGCTGGTATCAAAGTGTCGATGACATTCAAGCCACAACATGGAGAACAGTCAAAGATAAATAAAATCCCAGAGTTTCATCAAAGTCACCTAATCCAACTCAATACAACACCCAATCGTCGCATAGTCTTCTAGCCTTGACCTACTATCAACATCGACTGGACGTCGAGCTCTCATATCGGACAAGACTGACACGGAGAAGTAGTGCCAAAAAAAATACCTTTCACGACAACGTAAAGCATAATATCCATCCAGCTATTGAGCCATGTGCATATGAAATGGGCCATCAGACGCTTCTCTATCATCGAGAGGAAGATTTCCAGCTAAAGTGAGTGCCAAGATGATGGTTAGAAGTCCTGATGGTGACCCCACTCACGCTCCAACGGATAGTCGACATGAAGCTCGCTAATGGTAAATGCTGTGTCGGCAAAGGGTGCGTAGGATGTGAGCCGGTCATCAGCAGATCTGTTCAGGGGCGCTTCCCTCTTGTCAATGCGCAGAGATGGTATGAGGTTCTGAAAGGCACCTCCTTTCCCAGTTTTTCCTCCGGAGTATCTGGAACTTACGCTGCTATCCCACAGCGATGAAACACATCACAGCATGTCCCGGAGCACAGAGACGATTAGCAAATCGTTCATCTATACGATAAATAATAAATAAAACTGCGGGACATTAACGAGCCTATCCTTCAAACACTAAAACAACGGGACAACCCTGCCTATCACGCCTTCGTCCACATACCCCTCGTAGATGAGCTTGTCCTTCTCCTTACTCGAATCCAATGTCAGGTATACATGGTCCCGCTTTCCACCACTCCACATCCGCCTCAACTCCCAAGGCTTCCGCATCATCTCGCCTTCAAATCTTACAACCTCGTTCCCAACCCCCACACCCATGGTCACATTCACGGTCTGCGGTTCTCCGTCTTTCTGCAACACAAACCCAGCAATACATTCCAGCTCGTACCCCACCTTGACTGCATCTCCAATCTCCCGAAGGTCTGTAGTGTAATGGTGATCCCCAGTTCCTATGTTAAACAACCGGAAGAGAGGGAGGCTATTAGGGACGAAAGTGGGATATGCGCCTCCGATGGCGTTGTGGAGGTTAAGACGATATGGGTTGTATGTGGGGAGAACAGGACGGTATGCGATATGTTGAGCGCGATCGAATTCGTCATAATCGATGGTATAAAAATGGTCTTGGCCTATGGGACTGTAAGCTTGACGCAGAAGAAGAGGAGTTGGATTCATAGAAGCTCCAGCGAGAATCGCGACATCGTCCGCGGAAGAGTCGATGATGAGAGGCTTGGTGCGAATGGCAAGATGATGGTGGGCGAAGAAATTCAGTGACATGGTCTGCGTAACCGAGCTTCCGATGATAAATGTCAGAGGTGGGCCCTCGAACATCGACGTGAGACGGGATATCGCATGTAAAATTTCGGTCTGGAATTGGTCGGAACCACATTTGTGAAATGCGTCCAGAATGAAAACGGATTGGTCAGGAAGTTGTTTGGGAATGGACCGTGGTATAGCAGGAACAATTTTTCCTAGAAGGAAGTCCTTGATCATGGGCGTCGTGATGAGCCGGTCAAATTGGACCCTTGGGCTCTGCTTCAGCAACAAGGGGTTGGCGACGAGGGCAGAGATGATATGGGCGCGTGTCCCTGGGCGGGAGTCGGCAAGTTGGTATGCAATTGTGGGTATGAGGTGCTTTTCAGCGTCCCAGTTGGATGGATTTGCGCAGGAGAATGTCGCAGCGAGGTGGTGGTCAGCTCTCAACCGTCTTGAGAGAATCTGCATGAGGTCGGTCGTCCGCTCCTGTACCCTCTGCTCAATGTGTCCATTCATCCAGAGAATGGACCAGTCATCTAGTTGTGCCTCTCTGAGAGCTTTGATGGAGCTGTAAAGTTTATCCTCCTGAGCCTTCGGCCTCAGGGAAGACTTGTGAGGTATTGAGGAGGCCCCCTCCACAACTGCGCTCTTCAACAAGTCCCAAGCTACAAAATCAAGGTAAGATATGAGTGTCGGCAGAGTATGACGCATAACGTGTACGCACCCTGATTGGCGTTGAGTACCTGATAGCCTTGCTGTCCTCCTGACGACCTCCCAGCCCCAAAAGGTCCATCCCTCGATGTAAGTGCGGTTGTGATGAACGAGATGATCAACGAGACAAATAGGAGTACAATGTAAGAGCTCAGAGGAAAGTCTAGGGCCCCTCTGGAGTTGGTGTCAAAGACCAGGACCATGACCAGCTGCGCAGGTGGTAACTTATGTGATGCGACACGGCGTCGTTTGTGTTGAACCCGCAATTATTTATATGCTAGTTTTCATGGAAAATGTTAATCTCGCATGTTGTGAGAAAATTTACACTTACAAGTAGTGTACACAGTAAATCTGTGGTACTGAAGCTCAGGAATGAATACTCGTCATTGGCGTCGTGGGTGGTGATGGTGGTCAGTGGGAGAGTAACGAGGCGGTGTGGTTTCTCATTGACGCAAAAGGAAATTGTTACATACCGCTCGTTGCCGACACCGTGGCCCCTGGAAAACAGAGCCCTCTGTCACTAGACAGATTTTTCAAACATCCGATATATATCAACGATTGGATATTCTGTTGTAATTCGGTATTTCCGTATAACGGTAGCGCCGACCAGCGGCATAGCCCGCTACCAAAAAGCCTGCTCTTTATAGAACATTGGTTATTTAGACCAGTTGAAACTGGGTAAAATTGTGTCTGTGTATATGCACACGAAGTGGAGTAATCTGAAGAGTCAGATTGCGAGTTGTTTAAGATGTAACATCTAGTACCTCAGTATTATAATTTGTGTAATCAAACTCACTTCATTCCAAGACAGAGATATATTGAATCAAAAATATCTTCTTAACTGGAGCGGGGGTCCCTGGGGAGAACAATGACTTGCAAGCAATGCCAAGAAAACTCTGGGACACAATTACCACTTCGGTTTGGTATCTCTATCGGCTCGTTCAGTGATTATCTACCTGACTATCAAGGAAATTTAAGTAACCTATGGTTATTACGCTGGGTGGTGCTAGTACTACAGATCATACTAGCCTTAATGTAACATCATTGAACACGGAATTTGGGCTATGAAAAATGCAGAAAATACGACCGCCACTCGTCGTCAACCTTTGGTTGACTCCTCCTGGCACTCGCGTGGACATCAAAGCTTTTGTCATACAACCTTGTTTCGTTAGTTTTGAAGCTTTGAAGAGTGTAGACTTTGGTTCGACCCTGCGAGCTTGAATTTAAGCACAGCCACTAATCACCGAATGGTGAGAGTCAATTTCTAAATGGGCTTGCTAGCACAGCCACATTCAAATCCTCTGCCAAAATTTCTCCGAACATTTCACTAAAACCCACTACCTAAAGGTAGCGGGGATTAGGTAGTCACCCCAGAATCCCCAAATTGGGGTATTCCGTTACATAATATACGAAGTTGAACTTCACTCTTACCATCGTGTATCGTCGTATATCACAAAATATTCGCTGTTTATAATTTACAATTTATTGCGATGTTGACGTCATACACTGGTACACTGACAGAAACGTCCAACGAGATAATACACAAGGACGGTCGTAAGGGAGAGTAGACGATAAATATTTTCCCCAAAGGCTTTGAATATTTCATTGAATGATACCTCCAGTTGAATGTGTGCCCGACTCAAAGAAAGATAGTTCGAGTCCTTCTGAGCCACATTCTCAATATCCCGTCGAATCGGGGTAGATTGACCCACTGGCTGGTTTACTGATGTCTTTTCATGTCCTTCTGATGAGGCTTTGAAAAGGCTTTCGACTCGACCTTTTGCGTTGTCCAAGGAGCCGATAGCTCCAGTTTTCACGCCACCTCTTTCTGACACTCCACGCAATCCTCCGGTTCTCTTTCGCTTTGAACTGACTCGTTGTTGGAAATATCGATCTGCGCTGTACGGGTTTCCAGAGCCGGTGCATTTGCGCTGTTCAAGCATGTTGTAATCAGGCGGTGCTAAAGAAGTCTAACGTGAGGTTCGAATATAAACGTTGGACATGGCCACCCACTTGATGGTTGTTTTCCATCGACTCTTGGTCCAACATTTCTGTAAGAGTGCTCATTGACGGATACATGAAGCGTTGAATCGGTGCCCTTGACGCCCATACGCTGAAAGTATTCCTGAAAGCGACGTTCCTCCGTGGTTGATACGAGTATAAGAATGGGCAAAGAAACGGTAATATCGGAAAGCCCGTCGAGAGCGTGGAGCTGGGCATCAATATGTCTTCGATGGTGAGATTGAGATGAGCCGCAATGTTGTAAACCCTCCACCACAATCAAGCAAGGCGCCAGTTTAGGTGAAGGGTTGAGATTGGATAACTCGGATATTAATCGTCGATATGGCTCCACAAGAAGAACATTGGCCTGATATCGCACATTCCTTCTGAATACCAATGGATCGTGTCGAATTCCATCCTCGACGAATTTTCGTAGCTCTGGGATCGCAATGACGAGCTGATAGGTAATGGTGGGGATCAAGACTTCGATATCATTTTGCACGACATCTCCTTGTCCGAAGGTAAACCTCGCGTAGTGATGTTGGAGCCTCCCTGATGTCCGTTGGGTGAATGATCGCACGAGCGACGCCAGCGTTTCCTCATTTTTAGAGCTCAGCCAGCATATAGGTTTCCTCCCAATATAACCTCCGGAATCAACCCACTCCTGCAACACTGCAACCGCCTCTTCTCCATGCTCACCCAATCCCATATCGGCCTCATTGATGAAGGCATCTAGGGCGGAAACGCAGACATAACGACAGAGTGTTTCGAATGCTGAGGAACCTAGGCTCATGAACCCCAATTTATCCTTTGCACTGCACTGGCGAGTACGAAAGAACATACCAGATGCTGAGCAGCAGCCAGCCGATCGACATTGCACAATGTGCATTGTTGCATTGTTGATTATAACACGATTATGAGACCCTCCTGGCGAGCCTAGCAACGCATCAACAATTTCTGGGGCGGAACGCTCGTCGTGCATCACGGTAATGATAGTAAGACCCAGCTGGAAGATGATGAAAGGGACGAAAGAACCCAACGCAGATGATGGCTGTTGGCCTCTGCCCCCATCGTTGACAACTTGAATTGAATCTCTGAAATCGCTTAACCCTGCATTATCAGTGTCCCTCGTCTGCACAGCCCCCTATACTGTTTCTCAGGGGTCTCAAGCGACAGGTTGCCATCGTATATATTCGTGACTGTAGATGAGTAACTAAAAGTATGGCGTTCATTTCGCTTTCATCGCTTTATCCCCATTCACTCGGCGACACATCCTGGCCCGGTGCTTTGACACCAACGGCGAGGCCGAAGGCCGTGCCTTCATTGTTACGCCTAATTTGATCTCTTTGTCAGATACGGTCCTCGTTCGCGCAGGTTTACCAGTTCCATCTCGTTTTTGGCCAATCAAAAAATATCTGAACCTTGTGTTAAATTCTTTGGTCACAAGCGGCATTTGGACGCGTTAATCTTTACAACACACTCATGGGCCCGAATCCTGATTACCCCATATGCTCGCGCTTTGCCATTAAATGTAACTTCTTGCATTGTTGTGCCACTGCACTCATCAATTAAGGATATTTCGACACCTACCTCATCGGCATTGGGGTCAAAGACAATGCGCTTTGTCGTTGGTAGTCCGACTCAGACTATAAAAGACTGAGATGCAATTTTACACCTTCACACTACTCCACGTACACCCATTCTCTTTCGATACTCTACTCGCCGTGACAAACCATGCCAGCGACATTTGAGGATACCAACAACCGGTACTCACTCCTCTTTGATCTCGTCGAAGGCCTCAGCAGCGATGAGTCAAGTTCTGCTCTTCCTACACCATCTCCCAGTACCTCTCTCTTTGACTTACCCCGCAGCCTGTGCGTTGGCCGTTATAGCCCAAAGGAGCTTGCAGTGCCCGATATCCATCCTTCCGAAAATCACAGTGGCGAGTCAGATGCTTGTGAGGAGAAAGTCGAGACCTTATACAGTGACAATATCACACTTACTTTCCTAAAGGCTATCGGTGCTTGTCACTGCTTCAATGCTGAAACGGCAGAACAGGTGGACAACTTCCTCGGCTCGGAGACCGACGACAACGGCAAGCGACATGAAAAGGCTGACGAAAACGCCGAGGAGGATAACGAGGCTGCCGCGCTGGCCAAATCTGGATCAAAGGACTTTGAATCGCTCTGCGACTTTGACGAACAAGATCCCCCTGCTCCATTTGTGCCTTGCTCTACACCCCTAGTGTCGAGCTTTGAAGACCACATCTCATTCCACACACCTGAAAAACTCCATGCGCCTGCCTATTCTGATTCAGATATCGAAGACGCAGACCAAGTGCCTCATTTTGTTCGTCCAACTTCGCAGATCACCGCCCGAATGGACTTCGATACCATTAATACAGGGTCTGCACGCGCTCTTCCACGCATCACGCAACGCATTGGATTTGATAACGCGCCTCTTCCGCCTCTTTCTCGAAGCAAGCCACGAATGAAATTCGGGGCCGAGCCTGAGTCTGGTGACTCTTGGTCTGACGCGAGGTGCAATGACGACGAGATTGACCCTGGGTATGGGGATAGTCGTGAGCCAGGATCAGAAGAGTCATCAGCCGATTCCGAGCCCTTCTTCACGCCTTTTCAAACCGCCTTCGCTCCATATATCGTAGCCATGAACCGCAAAATGTCTCTCACACCTCAGTCCCCAGTAACGCCTTCCCCCCGTCGTGTCCGTTTTCAAGCAAAACCCCGCATTTTCTCAGCAATTCCTTCCGGCGTCTATGATCTCAAGTCCCCTGTCAATGTCTCTCCGTCTCCTTCGACAAGTGGGAGGTTCCCCGGTACATATTCCAGTCCCAGCACTTTTGTTAGTCCCCCTCGACTTACATTGAAGGAAAAATACCGAGTGAAGCCTAGCCCCAGACTGCGGTTTGATGACGGCTATGACTCTGATGTTGAAAATATCATTGAAGAGATTGAAAGGGTGACGAACTCTTATGAAGATTGCGCTAGCGTATTGGGAAGCGGGCGTGAAAAGGACGCGAAGGTTCTGATCGAGGGTGGTGGTGGTGGTGGTGGTGGTGGTGTCAGTGGTGGGATGGTTATTATGCTCGTTATGCTTGCGTTGGGATTGATGATTTTTTGATGGTGTAATACAAGGAATTATAGGTAGAATTTTAGGAAGAATATGATGCTGATTTTGGACAAATACGACACGCTCTGATTCAAGAGAGAAAAGAGATGATAAAGTGAAGCATCCATCGCTGCGACCTCTCATCGTTGAACACATACCCAGTGGATGTGCCCCAAAGGGGCCAAGGCCTGAAACAAGTTCTCAGTAATATTGCCATTGTTCTTTTGCTGCACAGGCTACGCCGCACAGTCTAAAACCCGGAGGGACGCGAGAGCGTTTCAACCAACACCAGGGCAATACTAATACAGTGTCAGTTTGTCTACAGCAACGCCTCTCGTACATTGCTTCATAGATGGCTGCTATGACCATGCTGGGTTTAACTCGTCAGAAGGGTCTGAGCGCTACCTGAGTATTTTAAACCTGTTTGACATGCATGGTCTCTAGAGCACTCACGCTCAATAGAATTTGGTTGCTATGATTTTCATTGATTATAAAAGTACATAATTTCTCAAGGATACATGCGGAGAAGCAGCGTAGTCTCACTTCCCCCGAAGACTCGAATGGCTCGGGAGGAGTCAAGATCAGCTCATTCATAGTAATGCACAAAAAATACGTAACAAATCGAAAAATCAAAAAGTCGATCACATGTCGTGCGTTGAACAATTGAAGGTGCCTAAAAGAGAGCCAAATTAACAACGCTTCATCTGTAACATCATGTCGAGTGCAAGGGCCTCGCAAGACCACAGACACTAGACATAATGGGACGGACGAGCAAAGACGAAGGGCGACGTACGTGATGATTGGCAGATGGGGTGGTTCCTCAAATGGGGGAGAAGAACGTGATAGCAGCACAGGTAGCGCTGCAGGTGCCAAGTGCAATGTTGCATGGCACGATGGCGGGTAGTGCGAGGGGAGCTGCGACTGCACCGAAGGTGAATCCGGCTGCAGCATAGCACGCGACGGCGAGGCTGTCGCATCCTGTCAAAGGCAGTTAGCGAAAATGATATGCATCGGGGCCAGCCTCAGGCGAATGGAAGGCCTACTCACCTGTTTGACAGATTCCGTAGGTGATGAATCCAGCGTTCACAGTGGGGAGGAGGGCCACAGCGAGAACGGCAGCGGAGGTGAAGGTTCGGTTAAGCTTGAGTTGCATGATGTGTTTGGTGGGAGTTGAGTACGAGGTACAAGCTGGGGTAGTGGTAGTGGTGGTATGAGGTAGAGATAGAGAGGAGACGTCTGGAATGCAGGACGACCTTTATACTGTTCTTCCATCAAATTCAGACGGAGACGAAACGTACAAGCCGAGGACGCGAATCATGCAAGTATGTACGGGAACATGGGGAAGGTCGAAAGCAGCCCATGTATCATTACGTTGGTTCTGACTCAAAGTTTAAGGCGTGATAGAGCTACCGGATGTTGCGAAGCGTTTTGTATTGGATTCTCAGTTCGAATCATTGATCCCTAAAATGTTCGTGGCTCCATTTCTCTCTTTTTCCTTTTTGGTGGAGTGACTTTATTTCTCACTCGTTGACCCTCAGGCTGCAGAGTGGAACACTGCGTCCAGTCTTCTGTGCTGAAGGATGGGTAGGGCATACTGCCAAGACGAATCGAAGTATTGTAGCCGTTTTCCCACAATCCCAGGCGTCACAACCTTAAATATTGACACCACAAATTTAAATGCTAATACTTGCTCACGCTTGTACTTAGCACCCCAGTCAATGCCTTTCCAGCATGACCGACAACGTGGCGAGTCAGAACACAAGTAAGATTCAAATCTATGTGATTCGTTCAACGAATACATGAGCATCAAGAGGAAGCGTATAGAACAAACTAGAACGATGCGAGGCAAAAAACGAGGAACTGGAAAATGGAACAGAAGCAAAGAAGCACGACTAACATGAACAAATTGACAACGTAAAACGATAGCAAAACGACAGCGACGATAGCAAGTTACTGTATGAATGTGGATGTAGATTTTATCACGACGATCACAACAAAAAAATCAATCAGGATGAAACAAAAGGGCAAGATCGCGGATGGTGTGTGGTATGTATGAAAGCGGCATGTATGGAATTAGGGTGGAGGTATTTATGGGGTACGAAAAAAAGAGAATAACGAAACACTGGTGACGAGATGGGCATACATGGTTGAGCATAGACATAAGCGATACATTGCGTGCATTGCGAATTTGCGATAGAGGTGTTACGATGAGATAATGCCGAGATGACATGAGATTTTATTCTTTGATAAACTTAGATGCGGGTAGTGCGTGCGTTATCGCCATTTACGAGGAAACCTTTTTTTTCATATATGATATACATGTATGAGCATATAGTGGAACGCGCAGCTTGGATAACGACGGAAGGTATTATTTATGAGCAAGTGGCACATCACCCACCTCGCTACAATGTTAGTGGGTGAATGTAAAATTTGAGAGATCATTATGGCCATAAATGTATGAAACGCATGCTTTATCCTCTGCCATGTCCAGGGGGTAAAAGTAGGGCTGGTATGGCCCTTCGTCGTACTCCTCAGCAAGGTGACCTCCACGATATATCCATTCCTCCGCCTCTCTCGTTAACCCAACGCGATGAGGTATATATGTTTCATATCTCAATTCTATGATGAATGGCGGTGATGGCATTTTGATACATGAATAAGAGATTTTGCGCACGAATGATCGAATGGCATTCCGTATCCCAACGCGTGGATTAGAACATGCCGAGCCATATCCATTCATCCTGCTTTCTTCTTGTGTGTCCAGTCGAAGACTCTCCATTCGTGGCAACTTGAGGAAAGTTTGTAGAACGAGCGTCTTGCGGGAGAGGAGGTTCAGTGATACCCTTGCTTAGCGGAAACATGGAGGACTCACCAAAACTGCCTCGCTCTTGTCTCCTGGATCCCCAATGAGCGGTAAAATCCCTTTGACGCCAACCTGAGCTTTCCTCAAACATTTCAGCTGCCCATATATCGCCGCGTTCCCTGGGGAACTTGCACACCATGCCCCTCCCTGATACCACTGTCGATGATGGGTGCGATGCCCAGCTCCTCCATCGAGTCCTTGTGCATCAACAAAGACGTAAAAAACCTCTCCTTGTCTTCTGCTGTTGCCATTCCGTCAAATATCTGTGAGAAGGCGATGCTTTTTAGTCCTTTGTAAGATTCAATATATGCGAAGAGGGATGGTAGTGCGAAGGAACAATATATGTGATCGAGATGGATATTCTCGACCCTGAGAGTATTCCATAGGGCGTCAAAGGAGGAGAGGGTATCATCGTACATGATGCCAACCTTAACTCGGAGACTTTTGAGCAGTCTGAAATGTAGAAGAAGCGCAGGTGATATCTTGGGTATTGTGCCGAGTACGGCCATCGATTTCAGGCTCACGGGGGGAAGATCGACAGGGTACTCCGACAGCAGCGTGAGTAGAATATTGCTCTCTGGGACATGGGGAAGAGCGTGCTCTAGTTCGAGATAGATATGTTCCAAATCGCGGAATCGATGAGCTAATGCACAGAACCTCCTGAAGTTCTCTTCGTAAAATGATCGTACAGTCGACTCTGTCCTATCCGATAGCTATGACAACCGATAACCTCCCATAAGCGATAGCTTTGGCTGACTCTCGACTTGATTACCAGGAAAATTGGCCCCATAACCGATAACTCTGTGATACCCGATAATCGATAGGTCGTTGGCAAAAAATCCGATAGGTTTGATGGGGGGGTATAGCCTTATATAGGGTCTCCGAGACCCCTTGTAGACCTCCTGTAGACCTTCATCATGATGCGCCACCGCTTGTTGCTAACTAGAATGTTTGGGGTGCTCAATAAATAAATAAAAATTCTATGAATTTCTGCACTTTTCTAAATTTTGTTGCTGACACGATGATTGCATTTGCTGCACGTGAGACAGCAGGTCTTGATTTTGCCTTCACCAGGATCAAAACTTGAAATCTGAATCCATGAAATTGACAGATTTCTTTAAACCATAAGCATTCTAATTGGTTTATTATGTTCCCAATAATTAAATAGATTTTTTTACGATTTTTTTACGATTTTTCAGGAATAATTTTTTACGTATAGTCTGTCCTATCCGATAACCTCCCATAACCGATAGATTTTGGTGACTCTCTACACCTATCGGTTATGACAGAGTCGACTGTATCCCAGTCAGTTTGATGCTCCGCAGTGTTGTCATGTCTTCAATCGGAATATGAAGTGGGGTCGGTGGGAATGGTGGGGATTCGGGCACGTAATTTGTGAGGTAGTACAATGAGATCGTGAAATGGCGCAGGTTTGGAAGCGTTATCAATAACTGCTTCATGTTGTCATATGCCCAACTCTTTTCGTAGAATGGTTGAGGAGTCCAGCTTAGTGGTGTTTAAGTCAGCTTCAATAGCTTATAACGGAATAGAGGTTGATAATCTAACCTAACAGACTCGACAGTTTCTAGTTGTGATAAGCCGCTGAGGAAGAATTCCTTCAATCCTTCCTCACTGGGAGCGACGTCTTCAGGAATATAGGCTGACATGCTATGACGATCTACTCCTTGAACCACCTTGCGTGTTGTCAAAGACCGTATCTTCAATGATTTGGCATGGCGCATCGAGCGAGCTTGTCCAGAAGCCAATAACTGAAGAATATGGAGTTCTCTCTTGTATGTTTGCGCAGTGAAGTCGACAGTCAAAGTATGTAGAACCTCGGGGGCAAACATATCAGCGAATATGGGACTCGTAAGACGAAGTTGTTTGGCATCTCGCATACTGAACTGATAACAGGTGCACATCAGCTAATCCGCAGGTCTGATCCTTGGTTAATATGAACACGAACCATTCCCTTGAACAAGCCCACTACATCCATAGGGAGCGTAAGAAACGGTGACGCCATATTTCTAGTCGGAATGGTTGACTATTCTGTGTAAACTGGAACTGTAGCTAATGGTAGAGAAGATCACACCGCTAACGGGCCATCGATCATCGCTGAGCAGCACGCTCACAGGGTTTCATTCGCACAGTTTCGTGGGAATCCTGATAAATTATAGAGATGACACGAATTCATTTGTGTGTGTTTGAACTTCAACTTTGCGCGCCTCGCATCCTCACCTTCACCCACACATTCTTGCTATTCTTCGGGCTTTTAACTGTGTCCTCTGATTTGATTCGTCCTCGATCATTTGGGGTTTTTTTGTTCACAATACATCCTGTTTTTGTTTTGTTTTTGTACTCTTGGGTGCTATCTACTGAGTATTTTATTGTCACGATCGTCGATCTCAGATCTCGAAGCGCCCAAGGTAGTATAATTCCTATTTTGTTCCTTTTTGTCTTTTGAAGTATATCAAGCACACGCCCCGGTTCTGTGTCTTTTTGAGTCCTCAAGATCAGTCTCCGTCTCAAAAACTGTGATGTATTCTCTTTCAAGGGCATCTCATCTGACCAATGAGCACCCAGTATCAATTTTAACAAAATTGGTGTCGGTGCTCCCTCCAGGTCGAAGTCATATTGTATTTAAGATTTTGGGGTGCACTCCTAAGCCCGAATTCTAATTATTAACCAAACCCCTCTCATGTCTTACTGATCGGTTCTAACCGAGTCCAGCTGTGGAACTTGTGAGTGAATTTTAGCGCTAATCACGCAATATAGTTTGACGATCCCACCTTACGGACTCTACATTTCCAAGTTGCGATAAGCCCTTGAAAAAGTATCATGACCAGGACAGGGCCGTCCGTCTGATAACAACCTGCGTGGTTTCAAAGACCTTATATTCGAAAACTTCGTATGGTGTATCGCTCTAGTTTGTCTGAAAGCCCTGAATTAAAGTCACCATTATACCTCTGAGCTTCCATCGCATTGTTTTCCGTCGTCTTTCTTTCGACGATTTTAATCTTATACATTGCCCGATCAGATTTTTATATGCATCCTGCTTTAAGAATAAGATTAAGGCCCCAATTTCACCTAGCATTATCTGGTATCAATGTTCAAAGCGTTTATTATTCAACGTGTCATTTAGAGCAGGCTCATGGATAGCGAGTCATGCCGCTGGTCATCGTTGTCGCTATTAAACAGGGACAACGGTTTGTGCCAACCTTTTACAGATTTTGGCGCAGGTCACGAACATGGCTTGTCATGGAAGGGAGTCGGTGGTATCCAGTAATCCTGGTGACCCCTTTCAGGCCCGTGATGTGCGTCCAATCTGAGGCGTTGGCGATGGCCTGATTTTGAATAACGCTCAAGAAAACGAGACATGAATACGCTTCCTCAATGCGCAGCCACGCATCTCAAGTTTCCGATCAAAGACGGTTTTCGTTTACCACATGTTTTCGACAGACCCATACTATAAAATAGCTTCGTTTCAGATTCGTTAGTCACTCCAATGATTCATCTCATTTTGAAGACTTTTAAAGGTCATGCTCATAACTGTACCTTACAGCACCAATGACGAGGCTCACGATATCCATACGTCCACCAATGCAGAATCGACTTTATTTACTCAGGTTTAAATTATGGTTCTTCACCCCCTTATATTGGCCCGACATCAAACAGCTGGAATGACTATCTTATTGACTTTATTCGAGGCCCTTCGTACTTCCAAGGAAGAACACGAAGACCTTCAGGCCAACTAATTTACTCTCTGATGAATCACATCTTTGTAGTCGTCTCAGAGGACTGACGGTTTCTAGTGCTTCTCCTTCGCAGGCTACGCCGCACAGTCTAAAACTCGGAGGGACGCGAGAGGGTTTCAATCAACACCAGGGCAATACTAATACAGCGTCAGTGTCGTCTACAGCAACGCGTCTCATACATTGCTTCATAGATGGCTTCTGAGTGTGTCAATGGATGACCCGAGGCCTCCTGGACACGCAGAAATATTTAAACATGAGGACCTCGAAAGTAGATCCGCACCCCTGGAAGGGTGCACGAAGATTTTGAAGGATGTAATGAGGAGGCATATTGTGGTCATTCATGGGAAACCTGAGTTCAAGTAACTCTGCACCAAACTTAGTGTACTATCATCAGCCCCCACTCGGGTAAAAATGGGGTCTTTGAGTGCTGTGATTTTTTCAGGGAGATTCCTTGCTCTATAACTTCGTATATTGGTAGATTTATGTCTTTTGTATATGGCCATATTTTTTTAAGTGAGGAGAAACGACAGGATACTTGCCTCGGAGTGTTTCCGGTAGGGGGACTCGAAATGTTCACCACTCTGGTAAAGACTTCGTCGTTGTCACTTCGGTCGTCAGATCAAATTTGATGGATTTTTCACATCCCGATCGTTAGCCGAATCGCAGCAGCCTCAAAGGACCGGTGCTGAAGGAGTGAATCAAAAGGACGTGCTGAAGCTCATATCACGCGTGTCACTCACAAAAGTTGGTGAACAACGGTTTCTCTCCTGGTGAAGTTAATTTCCCCTTTTAAACTCTGAATTTTGGTATCGCGAAAAAACCACTATTTAAAAATCAGCGCTTCCTGTGTATCGTTTTTCGCAAAATAAAAGAGCAGGTCTGATGTATTGCAACAGTTAATACTTAAATAAAAAATCTCAATTCCGTAGGTCCAATATTACAAGAGGAATTCAGAATTAACTGACTGGTGGTCATTACCCAAGTGACCCACGATGATAGTAATGATGTCCGCAAGGTAAGCAGTATTTTAAATCCGTTTGACATGCAGGGTCTCTATAACACTATAATTTGGTTGGCAGGCATAGCATTGATTATAAAAGTACATAATTTCTCAAGGATACATGCGGAGAAGCAGCGTAGTTTCAATCCCCCCCGAAGACTCGAATGGCTCGGGAGGAGTCAAGGTCAGCTCCTTCGTAATTTACAAAAACCGAAACAAAACAAAAAAACAAAAAGTCAATCACATGTCGTGCGTTGAACGATTGAGGGTGCCTAAAAGAGAGCCAAATTAACAACGCTTCATCTGTAACATCATGTCGAGTGTAAGGACCTCGCAAGATCACAGACACTAGACATAATGGGACGGACGAGCAAAGACGAAGGGCGATGTACGTGATGATTGGCAGATGGTGTGGTTCCTCAAATGGGGGAGAGGAGCGTGATAGCAGCACAGGTAGCGCTGCAGGTGCCAAGCGCACCGTTGCATGCCACGATGGCGGGTGGTGCTAGGGGAGCTGCGATTGTACCGAAGGTGAATCCGGCTGCAGCATAGCATGCGACGGCGAGGGTGTTGCATCCTTTCAGAGGCAGTTAGAACAGATGATATACAGTGGGGCCGGTGAATGGAATGCTTACCGGTTTGACAGAGCCCGTAGGTGATGAGTCCAGCGTTCACAGTGGGGAGGAGGGCCATGGCAAGAAGGGCAGCGGAGGTGAAGGTTCGGTTAAGCTTGAATTGCATGATGTGTTTGGTGGGAGTTGAGTACGAGGTACAAGCTGGGGTAGTGGTAGTGGTGGTATGAGGCAGAGATAGGGAGGAGACGTCTAGAATGCAGGACGACTTTTATACTGTTCTTCCCTCAAATTCAGACGGAGACGAAACGTACAAGCCGAGGAGGCGAATCATGCAAGTATGCATTATTGTATGGGAACATGGGAAAGGTCGAGAGCAGCCCATGTTTACGTTGGTTATGACTCAAAGTTAAAGGCGTGATGGAGCTACCGGATGTTGCGAAGCGTTTTGTATTGGATTCTCAGTTCGAATCATTGATCCCTAAAGGGTTCGTGGCTCCATTTCTCACTCGTTGACCGTCAGGCTGCAGAGTGGAACACTGCGTCTAGCCCTCTGCACTGAAAGATGGGAAGGGCATACTGCCAAGACGAATCGAAGTATTGTGGCCGTTTGGTCACAACCCCAGGCGTCACCCACAATGATCATCAAACCTTAAATATTGACCCCACAATGCTATTATTAGCTCACGCATGTACCACCCAGTCAAAGCCTTTCCAGCATGAAGAAACCTCTTCCGCAGTACCACCGGCAACGAGGCGAGTCGGAAAACAAGTCAGATTCAAATCTATTTGATTCGTTCAACGAATACATGTGCATCAAGAATAAGCGTATATAACAAACTAGAACGATACGAGTCAAATAACGAGGAACTGGAAAATGGAACAGAAAAGAGAAGAGGACTAAACCCTAAGCATCGGAAATGAAATTTTGTCTTAGCAAAAAGTTGTATACAATTATACTATCATCGGTCACCACTCGGGTCGTGTCACCACCCGGGTAATTTTTGTAATCTGCAGATATCTCGCTCAATTTTGCAAATTATAATCTGAGGATTTAAATCTGGGTAGATTCAAGAAGAATACACCAGGATCTGTACTTAGATATAGAAAAATATAGAAACAAGGAGTGTAATAATTTGCAGATTGAATCGTGACTCTCAAAAAGTCACGAAAAATGGGTGTTCTTTTCCAGATCCTATCCGATGTTGTGCTCATATTCCCAACCGGCCTGTAACTCATGGTAGTAGATTACTATATCCCTACCAAATATTAGGCTACCTCGAAGCTATCTGCATTTACGAGTGAGGAAATACTTATCGCATAGACATGAAATCTGGTTATTTGATGGCATCAGTTTCTGCCAAACCGACCTTTCCACCACAGTGACGTTTCGTAACAGCAAAACCCGAGTGGTGGCATTTTCGACTAGAATCCACCGGAAACACTCCGTGGCTCGTTCTCCCCCGTTTTTCTTCATTTAAAAATCATATTCATACAGAGAAATAAAAGTTTTACCGATATACCAAGTCTCAATACTAAGGGAGCAAAGGAAAATATTCCAGACACCGAGAAGTGGGATTCTACCCGACTGGTGACCGATGATAGTAATACCAATATAGATTGATACCTCCCACAGGTACAAAAGTGTTGAATCTCAAGGAACTGATGGGTGTAGTCGATAGATGGGACTTAGGATTAACATGGGTGTAGTGGGGCTGATGCAGATCATCTAGCGCTGGAGAGCTGATGAAGCGCCGTTAAGTATCGCAACTGTGGTTACTGCACGAAGTAATGTGGAACCTTGCAATGATAATGTCGGTGCGAGATGGTGAAAAGGTGAATCATCTATTGATGGCGAAGCGCACGGATTCTGACGCGGAACCAGTTCCGTAATTTTTTGTAGATTCCACCGTTGGTGGGAGTCGGAGTGCCACTAAAGTGTTCAAGTCTCTGACAGCGCTCATAGAGCGCAGATGATGACTACATTCAAGAGAAGTTCTCTGAAATACCTTTCACCTATATAAGACGTTCTCAGGTCGAATCCGATAACATAAACTCCTCACCTTTTTCTGGACAATAATGACCAACCGTTTTTTGAATTTCTTCGTCATACTTCTTGTTCTCCTGCCTTCATTTGCAAATTCTGAGGAGGTTAACCCTCCTGGGTGTGTTAGCCCTTCTCCAGATCGGCAAGGGTTCGAAGGTCAGATTGATCATACATGTATTATTGATTGCACTTACAGCTTCACTTTGTAGCCGACGACGGTATAGTGGATTTGTTCAGAATTGACTGCGTCGGAGGTTTATGATGTTTCAGACTCATCAAGGTGAGTGAGGAGGCGCGTGTGCGTACTCTCTCAGATCGACATCACGACTAATATAAAATTGAGAAGATTTTGGCCAAAGAGATCTGCGAGGACATGGACCGACAATATTTTTATGTTGGAATACTATCAGTATCATCTTATCTTGAAAATTGCACAAAAATGTCGCCCCAAAGGAACGGACTTCACACCGAGTAACCCCTTTAATTTTTCATGCTGGCACTTGTGCCCTCAAGCTCAGCAGCCTCCAGCAACAGTTCAACGACAACTATATAAAAACGTACACTCAGGGCTCCCTTCAGTTATTGTTTTGTTCACATTTCTTCCACGACTCATAGCACAAATGCGTTCCAAGCATGCAGACGAATACTTGCTGGACTTGTCAGTCACCCACGCCAAATCCTATGATAAATGCACTTAAGAATATTATAATAATGACCGTATTATAGCACTCACCAACCCAGTGACGTCTCTCGCAATGTAAGTATGACTGTGGCTACAGGACATTTCCTACGATGCTTCGCCCACTGGTATGGGACCTACCTTGCACATCTGGAATAACTACCGTATTGACTCTTATTTTGAGACTGTTCGTACTGTCAGAGGTGAATACGAAGATCTTCGGTCCAGTTCATTTACGCTCTAATGAATCACAACTTGGTGATAGTCTCAGAAAACTGACGGTTTCTAAGACTTTGAGGGATGCGGGCAAGCCTCAGTTTCAACGACCTTGTGTGGGACTTTATCGATAGCTACGAGGCTTCCTTTATACCTAGTTCCCTATCCTTATCCCTCGAATTCATTTGCACTGATTTGCACCTTTTGTCTTCTGCGACACATCCTTCATTGCTCTATATTTTGTGGTCATCGCCATAACGTGTACTGTTCCCCAGATTCATTTGCTATTTTTGCACCTTTCAGGTTTGGCCTCACAGCCTCAGGAGCACTAGGTCATATCGCCTTTCAGCCTACCAACATTGAGTTGAGAGAAATTCACGCGCCGGAGTAGAGCGAGCCGAGCCATTGATCGTGTTGATTTAATACGTATGATGAAACACAAACTTAGTTCACTCTGAAAATTGGGTGCAACTACACGGTACTAGGGAATATAATGGTATGCGTGAGCACCGTGCAAGAGTATTTACATGCCTTTCACAGCGTGGTCTCAGATCCCACCCAGTCATGACAATTAGACGTGGGGAGGGGATAAGGTGAACACTATGCGGCTGAACGTTTGAGGCGCCTGTAATGAAGGCTAATCAATAAAGTGCTTCATCTGTTACATCATGTCGAGTGTGAGCGGCCTCGTGAGACCTCGCGCACTCTACATGATAGGACCGACGAGCAGTCATAGTGTAGTGACATACCCTAGCGACGGGCCATTACCAGTTACATGGTGTAGTGGTCTAAATAGGTGAGCCGAGCGTGATAGCAGCACAGGCAGCGCTGCAGGTGCCCAGGGCATTGTTGCATGCGACGATGGCGGGTGGTGCGAGGGGAGCTACGACTGTCCCGAAGGTGAATCCGGCTGCAGTATAGCATGCTACGACGACGGTGTTGCATTCTGTCCGAGATTGTTAATACCGAAGATACACATTCATCATTGGCGAGTGGAATGCTTACCGGTTTGACAGATCCCATAGTTGATATTTCCAGCATTCACAGAGGGGAGGAGGACCATGACGAGCACAGCGGTGGAGGTGAAGGTACGGTTAAGCTTGAATTGCATGTTGTGTTTAGTGGGAGTTGAGTACGGTGGACTGTGGTAGCAGTAGTGGTTGTACGAGGTAGAGTTGGGGAGTGATGGCTGGAATGTTGGGCAAGTTTTATAACGTTCCTCCCTCGAATTCAGGCGGAGCTGAATCTTACAAGCCGAAGAGGGGAATCATGTCACGGTGTGTTATTGTATAGGAAAGGCCTGGAGCGTCCCATGTATCATTACGTTGGTACACTCAACAAAGTTTGACGAAAAGGCGTGAGGGATGTTACCAAGCATTGTGAATTAGATTCTCCATATGAAATCATTCATACCCTGGGTTATTCGTGGCTTCTTTATCTCTCTCTCTCTCTCTTTTTTCTCTTTCATCTTTCTTGTGGAATGGCTTCATTCTTCGCTCGCTGACACTCAGGCTACAGAGTGGAACATTGAGTCTGCTTTTCTGTACTGAGAAGGCGAGAAGGTCTGCTTGCACACAATCCCAGGTGTCACCCACAATGATCATCAAACCTTAGTTAACGTTAAAATGTTAACAATTGTCGCAGATTTCCCATCGGTGTTGGGACAGCGCCGTTGAATGCCAGTGTAACGGCCCGCTGTTTGCGATTTCGGGTTGACATGAGACCCGGCCGTTTCTTGGTGACCGTTTTCGACCGTTCCTGGCACCGTTAGCGCAGTAGAACACCCTGTTCGGATGCGTTACAACTGGCAATTTGTGCTCCCAGTGTTGGACACCGTTCCAAGCCGTCGTGACGCGCTGTAACGGCTGTGCGAATTTTGCGACTAATAATTATTTATTAATTACGGCTGGAATCTCAATCAACATGATCAGTCTAGTACCTCTCGCATATCCGCATCGGAACTGGGCCCAACTAGTGACTCGTCTTCAGCCATGGCGTTCCAAATCCACAATCATAAGTATGTACCGCCAACGTCATGGCATCCTTTCAGAAATCAAATCCCCACCTTCCTTCAACATACTCCGCATCATGGAACAAGCTGGCGGTATACTTTTTGAACGGATGAGGACGCTTTATGGCAACGTACTTGGTGGGAGTCATGGCAAAATTGAGAATTTATTTTCCGTTTCTTTGTCCCCTTCAATCGGGAACGAAGATGCTGATGCATGGCATAGTACGTACGTATCAGTATGCAGCACTTCAGCGTCGTGGTTAACCTTATTCCACAGATAACATTCTTCCTCACCCAATGTCACGTACCACGTACCACCCTCTGCCTAACGCCCGTTCATCCTTTACCACTCGTAGTCCAAGTTTCCAAGGTGCTCATCGCACCTAATCATCGTCCATCTATCGTCCACTCTCATCCCACAAATGGATGGACACAGGATGGATTTTGGATGCGTATGGATGTGACGGGCCAACGTGTGTTGTGGTTTGGGAATTGGAGGCGTAAAATTGTCTGTGAGCTCCTTACACTCAACGATAATAAATGGTGGTGTTGACCCTTGGCTTTAGAGTTGTGGTTGATCTCGTCCAAAACCGTCTAGGCTATACCACCCATCCTCCATGAACTACCACGACTAGCAACCTGACCTTGAGTATGTGTTCATCCTTCCCAGTCTCTGTCGCGCTATCGCTCAAATCTAAGCCAAATATCCAACACCTCGTCATCGTCGTCCCCAGGTTGTTGTGACCGCAGCCTGTGCCTGCACAAGCTGCAAATTGGCGAATACCACCAAGCTTAGACTAAGAGCGACAAGTCTTGCAGGCAACCCTCAGCGACGATGTTTGGTGTACGCTGATGTAGATCCTAACAGATTGAAGATGTAGATGGCGGGGCTATCTGCAGGTAACTGGTGAGTCATGTGTATTTTATCAACAGAAAAACGATGGCATATATTAACTATCCCTTCTAGTCCCAACGTGCGGACCTCTTGCCAATCCTTGGATCATCGCATCCACCGTCTCCACAGGCCTCCATGTTTTTTCCCCTGTGAGCATGTTTTCTGCTCAACGTGTCACCGGCGTCATCGTCGACATCTCATCGGCCAAGTCTATCCTCTTGGATGTAGCGCTCCGCGTGATGAAGTAGAGATTCTGGAGGGAATACGCCAACATCGTATATCATGGGACGGTTTGTAAGTTTTGTCAGGATTTCTTTATTCTAGACGAGACTGTTGGTGCTGATGCAGTATCCCTAGGACGCTTCCCATCAGGCTCACTTTTTCCTCGCATCGGCCGTCCCTCATTTCTACACGCCCCCTTTATTTCTATGCGCAGTTTTCTCATCCTTACCCTATGACACCGATCCTTTGCCACAGTATTTAAGGAGCCAATCTCCTGATAATAACTTCGACCTTGCTTCATCCTGCCTCAAGTCGAAAACATCACAACTCATCTGACTCTCATGCTGAGAGAGAACCGTTGCTCGTGTCACTCAATACGACATGCTCAACGCGCTCCAGTCTCTAATCGCATACCGAGTCTGATGCAGTTAACGGCTGATGTAGTGCGATTACGACGACGGGTATACACAAAGAATTCAAGATATTGGTCGAGGTTAGTCAGGTTCTCAAGGAATAGGTAAGTCATGCATGACTTGTTCATCGCGCTCATCGGCTTAACTCTCTTCTAGTGATCCCATTTGCTTATTTGGTGCCGACGCTGTGTTCATCTCATGCTTCCACCCTCACCCGCATCCCTCTGCTCAACGTGCCCATGCATCACCAACCCATCTTGTCAATGGTGTGAATGAGGTTGATGTGCTCACGATCTGCATTGAAACAATGTTGGAATAGACGGTCGCTCTGTGTACCTATGTATCTTATTCTAATACCATTTTACTAAACGACTACCCCAGTTTTTGTGAGACGTTGTTAGAGCGATCCTATCTCTGCGTTTACATCAGTTTTCTGATGAGTATCGTTCATTTCTGGGTTGAGGCAAAAACAAAAGAATCATGAATTTTTTGTAAAAAAGGAACATTTTTATCGACGGTGAATAGAGTGACGACCTAATCGGACAGATTCAATACACGAATGGTAACAATAGGCGGAGAACCAGGTGCATAACGGGAAAAAAATGACAATCAAACCACCAACTTTACACTACAAACCACAAAGTGAATGAAGAAGTAACTAGCTATCAACGATGACCGTCGCATCTAGAGCGAAATGTGAGTTTGTCCTCGAGAGATCGGAAGCCTTTCTTAAGGTGATCTTTGAGAGATACTCGTGACGAGACACTGCCTTCCGGAGTCGCAGACACGGGATGACGAATCGTTATATCATCACAGCCTGGCGTTGCAGTGGTAGACACCCTGTCGGGGACGATCGAGGATGGATGCGGCTCAACAGTAGCTGGTGTGCCGACGTCGTTTTCTGGATGAGTTGATGTAACGTGGCTGGGAATCGGATTTGTAGAAGCTATCTCCGATGTTGCAGCGTGATTGGGGAGGTTGGGGATGGGGTCGCTAGATGAGGGTGGAGACCATAATGGTGGTGCCTCCTGCGGTATTATGGTTGGCCCAAGGGCGTTTTCCGACGCTAATGTTCAAAACCAGTCAGTCAAATGAAACATTACAGACGAGTGATGAATACCTTTCTTGCATCCCTCCAGGGGAGTGCTACGCTCCAGGAGCATGGCCACATGTTGCGCAAGATCCTGTTCGACAAGGTTGAGTTGATGGGTGAGTGTTATCTCACGTACACCATCGGGATTTGTGTGGAGGTGAACGAGAGCGTGCGTCAAAGCTGCTTGCTCCTCCCGAGCCTCGTTGACCTGATCCAGTAGATCCTGGTAGACGCCTCGCTCTGGTACTCCTTTGAATCCACGAGGCGGCCTACCAAACCCGACGAGCTGTCTTAAGAATTTTGCTAGGTTGTTCTTGACCTCCGGAAGCCTCGAAAGCACCACCAATTCGAGTCGTGGATCAGGATTGGTGATGAGTCGCATCTTCTCCTGTTGAAGGTATTCCTTCTCTTGTTGAGCATTACTGATGCGATCAAGGAGCTCCTGGTAAAGGAGCGGAGCGGAAGCATCCTCTGATTCGATTGGGTTGTACCTCAACGGCTCCCAGGCATAACCTTCGATGTTGATAATACTCTGTAGTATTAGAATCGCAGAATCAAAGTCATTGTGGAACCTCGATATCTGTGCACCTTCACTAATTGCGCCCTGGAATTGCAGTGTAAAAAGTTACAAATATAGAACTAATACCAGTAGAAAAAATAACCATACCTTCCAGATATCATCTGGGAGTTGTGCAAACTTGGTTTCCGCACGCTTTTTGGCCTGTGGGTTGCCCAACCTGTCCCACATAGTGGTGACAATGTTGAAACGATGGAAAGCCTTGTTGTCCAAGAGGGATTGAATCATTTTTATTGACCGTATTCCACAGGTGTTACACTTCCTCAACCAATGCCATGTACCACCCCTCAGACCAACATTTGTTCGCCCTTTTACCACCTACAGTCTGAGCTTCAAAGTGCTCATCACATATAACCATCACCAATGCCCTTCTACTCTCATCCCGCAAGTGGGCGGGCACGGGATTGATTTTGGAGGAATATGGATGTGACAGGCCGGCGGGCATCGTGTCTTGGGAATTGGAGATGTTAAATTATCTGTGAGCGCCTTACACTCAACTATCATACATAGTGGTGCTGACGTTGGGACATCAGCAGGCTTTAAAATTGTCGTGGAAATCATCCAAGAAATGTCCCCGCTACACCGCCCGTGTTCCTTCCACCAACCTGTCTACAACCACTTGCAATGCCTAGCACCCAGAACCTCGCCATTGTCACCATCGCATAGTTTTTACCCTGGACAAGTGCAACCCCGTTCACAACCATGGGCAAGAACGATCAACATAGGAATCAACCTTTAACAACGATATCTAGTACACTCTAGAGTTGCACCATGCACGTTGAATATATGCGCATTTGGGCTATCCCCAGACAACTGGTGAGTCGTGTATTTTTATCAACGGGAAACCGACGGCATGTATTAACTTATATCTCTTCTAGTGCTCAATATGCGGACCTCTTTGTCCATCCTTGGATCATCGGATCCATCGTCTCCACAGGTCTCCTTATTTTTCCCATGTGAGCATGTTTTTCTACTCAACGTATCAGCCTCGTAATCGTCAATATCTCGTCGACCAAGCTTGCCCTTTTGGATGTCCTGTTTGACGTTATGACCTGGAGACTCTGGGGGGGATACCACGAGTAACATGTATTAAGGGACAGGCAGCTAGTGGTAAGTTTCATTATTGGATCACAGTCGCTGGTGCTGATGCAGTATCTATCAGGTTCACTTTTTCCTCGCGTCATTGTTTCACTTCGTGGTCGTCCCTCCATTCTACATACTCCCATTATTTCTCTGCGTAACCCGCTCATCCTTACCCCATGACACCGATCCTCGGCCACAGTATATAAGGAACCGCTCTCGCCACGCTAAATACGACCTCGCTTCTTCCGGCCTCAACCTGAAAATGTAACAACACATCTGATTCCGACGTTGAGAGTTATATGCATCTGTCGCTCTGTGCGACATGCTTAACGCGCTCTCATCGCATATCGAATCTGGGCTAGTCACCAGCTGATGTCGTTGCGATTACGACAACTGGGATCTGCCAATGATTCAAGTTATCGGCCGACGTATGACCATGCTGGGTTTAACTCGTCAGAGGGTCTGAGCGCTATCTGAGTGTGTCAATGGATGATCCGAGGCCTCCTGGACATGCAGAAATATTTAGACGTGAGGACCTCGAAAGGAGATCGGCACCCCTGGAAGGGTGCACGAAGATTTTGAAGAAGGATGTGTTGAAGAGGCATGTTGTGGTCATTCATGGGAAACGTCGGTTGAAGTGACTCTGTGCTAAACTTGGTGTAATGGGGTTCGTAAGGGAAGGAGTATTTTAAAGCCTGCTTGACATGCAGGGTCGCCAGAACACTCACGCTCAATAGAATTTGGTTGCTATGATTGGCATTGATTATAAAAGTACATAATTTCTCAAGGATACATGCGGAGAAGTAGCGTGGTCTCCGAATCACTTCCCCCCGAAGACTCGAATGGCTCGGGAGGAGTCGAGATCAACTCATTCATAATGTACAAAAAAAACGCAACAAAACAAAACAAAATCAACAAGTCGATCACATGTCGTGCGTTGAGCGATTTAAGGTGCCTAAAAGAGAGCCAAATTAACAACGCTTCATCTGTAGCATCATGTCGAGTGTAAGGGCCTCGCAAGACCACAGACACTAGACATAATGGGACGGACGAGCAAAGACGAAGGGCGACGTACGTGATGATTGGCAGATGGTGTGGTTCCTCAAATGGGGGAGAGGAGCGTGATAGCAGCACAGGTAGCGCTGCAGGTGCCAAGCGCACCGTTGCATGCCACGATGGCGGGTGGTGCGAGGGGAGCTGCGACTGTACCGAAGGTGAATCCGGCTGCAGCATAGCATGCTACGACGACGGTGTTGCATCCTGTCCGGGAGTGTTAGTACCAAATATATACATTCGTTGGTAAATGGAATGCTTACCGGTTTGACAGATCCCGTAGGTGATGAGTCCAGCGTTCACAGTGGGGAGGAGGGCCATGGCAAGAAGGGCAGCGGTGGTGAAGGTACGGTTAAGCTTGAATTGCATGTTGTGTTTAATGGGAGTTGAGTATGGTGGACTGTGGTAGCGGTAGTGGTTGTACGAGGTAGAGTTGGGGAGTGATGGCTGGAATGTTGGGCAAGTTTTAGAACGTTCCTCCCTCGAATTCAGGCGGAGCTGAATCTTACAAGCCGAAGAGGGGAATCATGTCACGGTGTGTTATTGTATAGGAAAGGTCTGGAGCGTCACATGTATCATTACGTTGGTATGACTCAACAAAGTTTGACGGAAAGGCCTGAGGGATGTTGCCAAGTGTTGTGAATTAGATTCTCCATATGAAATCATTCATACCCTGGGTTATTCGTGGCTTCTTTATCTCTCTCTCTCTCTTTTTTTTCTCTTTCATCTTTCTTGTGGAATGGCTTCATTCTTCGCTCGCTGGCACTCAGGCTGCAGAGTGGAACACTGAGTCTGCTTTTCTGTACTGAGAAGGCGAGAATGTCTGCTTGCACACAATCCCAGGCGTCACCCACAATGATCATCAAACCTTAAATATTGACCCACAATGCTATTATTAGCTCACGCATGTACCACCCCAGTCAAAGCCTTTCCAGCATGAAGAAACCTCTTCCGCAGTACCACCGGCAACGAGGCGAGTCGGAAAACAAGTCAGATTCAAATCTATGTGATTCGTTCAACGAATACATGTGCATCAAGAATAAGCGTGTAGAACAAACTAGAGCGATACGAGTCAAATAACGAGGAACTGGAAAATGGAACAGAAAAGAGAAGAGGACTAACGAACAAATGGAAAACGTAAAACGTAAAACGATAGCAAAACGACAACGACGATAGCAAGTTACGGTATGAATATGTATGTAGATTTTATGCCAACGATAACAACAAAAATATCGATCAGGACTAAACAAAAGGGCAAGATGATAGCGGATAGGGTGTGGTATGTATGAAAGCGGCAGGTATGGAATTAGGGTGGAGGTATTTATGGGGTACGAAAAAAAGAGAATAGCGAAACACTGGTGACGAGATGGGCATACATGGTTGAGCATAGACATAAGCGATACATTGCGTGCATTGCGAATTTGCGATAGAGGTGTTACGATGAGATAATGCTGAGATGAGGCAAGATTTTTCTTCTTTGATGAGCTTAGATGCGAATGGTGCGTGCGTTGGCGGCAGGAGTCGCGCGTGTCTTGGGTCGGGGACGACTAAGGCGCAGGTTATCTCCAGGGCTGGATATCAAAGCAACATTAGTACGCATTCATAACCTGTAAAGTGACAGTAAAGCGACTCACGTAGCAGCCAATCCGGTACCGATGACGTTTTCCTTTCCAGGTCCAGTTGAAGTCTTAGGTCCAGTCGAGGACTTGGGGCCATTTGATGACTTGCTTGTGTTAGCAGGTCCATTACTCCTCTTAGTCCATCCCAGAGCGTTTCTCCTAGTCGTAGACGGCACCCGTGGGCGCGCGGATACGCCAAAGACTTTTTCACGCTGGGTGTCGACATCCAGAACAAGAGGCGAGAAAGGCTTCAACGCATCCAGAGACGGAGCATTGATGGAGGTTTTGCTGCCCTTGACGGTCCTGTATTGATCTTCGGGTGTAACCAATGGGAGATTGGGGTTGGCAGTGCGATCCTTGAGGATATTGAGAGGACGAGTGGCGAGAGGAGCTGTGGGTACTGGAGCGGAAGGGACGGGAGCAGACGGAGGCGAGACAGTGGCTTGTTTCTCGAAGTTCTTGGACTTTGTTACCCGTGCTTGAGGGTAGGGTGACGCGCGAGAAGAGGTGCGGGATCTGATGCGACGTGGACGGAGTTCCGAAGGAAGAGGACCGTAGTTCTGGACAGAGTGTTCAAGCATGGCTTGCATTGACGAGGGGTTATTAGGGGGTTGGAAAGCTACAACGTTATGAGCAAGGACAGTCGTCGTAGAAGTGAAGATAAACTCACATTGAATCGCGAAGAGCGAGAATGGGGTATCAACCCAAGTCCTCTTACTCTCTGAAACCGTTTCCTTAGCCTCATCCTTGAGAGCATAGAACTTCCTCAAGGTAACAATTCCCCTCTCGTCATCCCAAGTCGACTCCTCATTGATGGAAGCCGTATCAGACTCAACCACGTAAATAGCACTGCCGTTCAACCTCGTCGTCGGGCTTCCCTCTTTCCACTTTTCAGTCTCATTGATCACGTCATGATGAAGAGACGAGCGTGCAGAGAAGGAAGAAGCAGCGTCTGAGATCATAGATGACCTGTTACTGGAGCTGGGAGACGACACGAATTCTTCTTCGATAGTTTCGTAGACTGAAGCGCGGGACATGCGAGCAGCTGAGAAACGACGACGATGGCCTGCGCCACGAGCACGAGAGCGTGCATGAGGGCGGGTGAATGGGCCGACGGGGTGAGTTGCATTGGCGAGGAGAGTGTCAATGTAGCTGAGGTCGATGGAAGACTGGGATCCGCCAGAAACAGAAGATCCGTCACCGTCTGAAGCAGAGAGTGGAGGAGTATCACCACCAGAGCTCGAAGAAGTGGTGCATGTGCTGGACCTGGAACGACCTTTGGGTGCTGGACGCGTGAAGACGGGGGCAGAATGGACTATGAAGACGTCAGATTCAAACACATCACAACAAGGCGGCTAACGGAAAGCTTACATCCGCTGATATCCTCTCCCTCGGCCACCAACGCGCTATCCTCCAAACTCCTTCTCTCCAAAAGACCATGACGAGCATCAATCATCCTATCACCACCGAAATGGAAGGACGAAGTCGAGGCGATGGATCGTTTCTCGACGATACGCGGGACCTGGTGATGAGGGGACTCGACGATACGGGCCTTGGCAGGTGATTCTTCCACTGCTGGGTAGCCCTTGTACAAGTGTGCGCCGAGCATAGCAGAGTGCTTTCTCTTCTCAACGCGTGCGCAGGGAGAGGTCTCGACGATTGAGCCAACAGAGCAGCGTCGAACGTGTCCACCACCGAGCATCTAATCCAAAACAGGAACGTCAGCGATTGTCCGAAAGAAAGCAAACAAGTAAACTCACACTAATAACCGTATCATCCTCCTTCGCAGGGCTATGAACGCTATTTACACTCAGCATGCTCAGAGGTCTGAACTGCCTGGGCGCATAAAGCCTCCTGGAATACGCATCATGACCAAAGACCGAGTCGCCATCCATAGAAACACGAGGATTATAGCCAGTCTTGTCGAAGATAGAGTCTTCCGGCATAGCAGAGTTGGATGAAGCATCACGGGTACCGTCGATGAGGGAGTCGTAGTCAAAGGAGGTGCGGTTGGCCTGGATGTGGGACTGGGACTGCGAGTCGAGGTTAAACTCAGACGTATCAGCATCGGCGTCATCGTGCGAGTTGAGTCCTTGCTTGGAAGAGACCGAGATGCTGAAGCTGTTCTCGGGACTGGCAGAGATGGCGGAAAGCGGAGCATTCAGGAAATCGTTACCCATATCAAACATCTTCTCCCCTACACCGGGTCTACCCAGATGCATACCCGAGAAATCGCTCATGATCGAGTCGACGCTCATATCCCTGGCATGTTGCCTTCTGAACCCAGGAACATTCGAGGGACGAACGAAGGAGAACGAGGACATGCTAGTTGACGAGTCGTTACGGGAATGGTGACCATGATGACGACCAAAGGAGCGGTTATACAGCGAGATCGGCGGGCCCTGGGACGACACCGACATATTCGACTCGCGATGCCTGTGCCCTCTCACAAAGGAAGAGTTCACGGGTGCGGGGGCATGGAACGAAAACGTCGACGCATCACTCTCCACCCTCCTCCTCTGCATCCTCCCCTCCATAAACGCAAACGTATCATCCACCGTCATCGACATACTAATACTCGACATATCCTCCGAACTCGGGCGTTCCCTCAAACTCGGCATCTGGATCCCATAATCGAAGGGATCAGCTGAACCGCTGTTGATGACGTGCCCGTAGGACGAGACTGAGGCGATGCTGAAGACGGATTCACCGCGGTAGTGCGGTGCGGTGCGACGGCCTGTTCCGGTGGAGCGGTTGGCGGTAGCAGAGGCGGCGGTGGGGAGAGGAGGGGGGTAGAATGTGGGTCGGGGACCGCTGAATTCGAATCCACGACGGACCTCATCGAATGAGTCGAACCCGGCGAAGCTGATGCCTGAAGCGGGGCGCGAGGCGCCTTTGTAGATGCTTTGCCTCTTGTTCTCCATCTCCATATCTACGTCCTCGTCGTGCGACTCAGAGGGAGCTTGATCGTTGTTGTCCTTGGGTACGAGGTACTGGGGCTTAGGAACAGCCATAATCTGCGCATAGATCGACTTGAGAATCGAGTCTTCTTCATCCATCGAATTAGAGTACTCCGAGATCTTCCTCGCATGGGCAGGAGAAGGGATGATGTCAGAGAGCGTCAGGGGCTTATCACCACCATCGACGTTCTTGCCTTCCTTGGGGAGGGACGACGTCGATCCCGAGAGCGAAGGCGGGAGACCACCGAACTTGAACGACGTGTTGAGTTCGCCCGGGGAGAGACGAGCCTTATCAGATGAGTTGTCGGAAACGATGATTTGGCCTGTGAGGTCGTCGCTGTCCATGAGTGAGTCGAAGGTAGGCTCTTTCGCGTCGATGAGCTGAGACGTAGAGAACATGTCAAATTGCGAGGCTGACTGGGAAGCTGACTGGGATTTGGTGAGTCCATTCTTCTGCTCGACACTGGTGGTAGACTTGATGAAGCTGGTCTTGTTCATCAAGCTCGGCTGAAGCATATCCACGAGCTGCGAATCGCTCTCTTCCACCCTCAACACCAACGACTCGCTCTCCTGCTCCTTCTCCTGGGGCATCCTCTTCTCAATCTCCTTGAGCACAACCGGCACCCTCACAGCCTCACTCTCCACACTCTCCTCCATGCTCACACCCTCCATCTCAAACGTCACATCTCCCTCCTCGCTTATCATGCTCTTCTCCATACTGCTCTCCACGCTCCTCTCCAAGCTAAAGCTCTCCCCCAACTTCCTCAACCCCTCCGGCAACTCCGGCACAGGCGGGACCTCCACCCTCAACATCTCGCCTCCAAACGCCGCCCTCAAATCCACCTTGGCAGGCGTCCTAAACGCATTCTCCAATTGCTCCACAAAGGATCTCCTATCACTTGCACCGCTCTCATTGAGCTTCTTCAGCTCGCCCGTGAAATCGAAGCTCTTCTTCGTGTCTTCGTCGTTCACAGACGATGCAGGCGAAGCGCAGAGGTCGAGGTCAAGGTTGAGGTTACGATGAAGCGAGTGTGAAGACGAGGAGTGCGACAGTGTGAATTGGAAGTTCGGGAGGAGCAGATCCGGAGGGGGGCTATTGAGAGCTTGTGTGAGCT
Organism: Panaeolus papilionaceus; assembly: GCA_015501605.1. Taxonomy (NCBI): domain Eukaryota; kingdom Fungi; phylum Basidiomycota; class Agaricomycetes; order Agaricales; genus Panaeolus; species Panaeolus papilionaceus. The sequence goes on from JADNRZ010000013.1 coordinate 1,465,758, forward strand.
CGTCGATCTCGCGTCGGCCGAGCTCGATATCGTTAGTCGTATCATCGACCTCGAGCTGAGTATCGGACTCTGAGACGAGAGAGTTGCGGAAATCGATAGACTGAGCCATCGATACGCGCGTCTTGGTCTTCTCTTTGCGCTCGCCTCGAAGAATGAACTTGAGCTCCTCAGGGACATCCGAGTCTTCATCGTCCTCGCTGGAATTGGAGTTGGAGTTGGAGTTGGAAGAAGTGCCATCGGAGTGATACACCGACCCAGTCGAACCGCCAAGGGTCCCCGACATGCCGAGCACGCGACGTGCGGAGGCATTGAGAGGGAGCGAGATCTCGAATTCAGTTGGGTGAGATGAAGTCGACACATCAAGGTGGTGTGGCGACGGAGACCCAAAGGACGCCTCAGGCGCAGAGATGGTACTCGCACTGTGGATATGCACACTCCTAGTGAGCTCAGATTCACTCATATAACTCCCCACACTCCCCCTCTTCGCCGTCCTCCCATCAAAGCTGCGGTCAACGCTCAAAAAGCTCGACGCGCCCGCACTCGCCTTCCGCTCCCTCTCCTTCTCATCCTCGAATATCCTCTTAAACACCGGCGTCAGCGACCCTCCGCCCCCAGCGGCGAAGTTCAGAGCGAAACCGTCGTCGCTACCCTTGGAGCCGCGGGACGCAGTGCTGCCTTTACTTCCTCTGCTCACGGCGGTGTGCGTGCTCGCTTTGGAGATTGACCCGAGCCCGATGGTGAAACCGGGGTGGGTGATCTGCCCGAAGGCGTCCTCCTCTCCTTGGCCTTCCGCAGCAGCAGCAGCAGTGGTGGTGGTGGTAGGCTCCTTCTCCATCAAGCTGGGTTGTAAGCCGAAAGGCAGAGCTTTACGGGTACGCGTGGCTGGTCGGAGCGGCTGGAATACGGGTGCAGGCTCGGGTTCGGGTGCGGGAGTCATGGTGCGTTTATGACCCCTTCTGAAAGTGCCTGTACCGCCGGATGATGACAGAGACGCAGGTGAGAATGATGCCGAAGCGGTGGTAGATGCGGTGCTGGTGCTGGTTGTAGAGGTACGTGAAGTAGGCTTCTGAGGTGAGATCGTCTGAAGGAGGTCAGACCACGGCTTGATCGGGCGCGCAATCAAACTCGCAGCAGCGTTAGCATTGGACACAGGCGCAGGCGCAGCCTTCGCAGGCCTCAACCTAACCGTCTCAGCACCAAACTCCGCACTCGTCTTCTGCTTGAGCGTCGTCGTTGACGACATCGCATTGAGCGCGCCTCGCGACGCAGCAGGCCTCAACTTGCCCCTCAGACTCGCAATGCTCTCCATCCGCTCCAACCCCGCGTTCAAGGACGCCAGGGACCCCATATGTGAGAGAAGGGGCGTAGTAGCGGTGCGCGTGGCGCCGCCCCTGCTTTGGGCGTAGGGCCTGAGGGATGAGACGCTGCCCATGGAGCCGCGGAGGGTCTTGCTGAGAGGGCTGGGGACGCCGGAGGTGCGGTTGGAGGCGGTGCCGGATGTGAGGGATGCTACGACGAAGGGGAGGAGTGCGGTTAGTTAAATGATGAAGATGACAACGTCGAAGAAGGGTAGGTGATACGTACAATTCATACCCTCCATCGAAATCTTAGCTTCAATTCTCTTCCTCTCCAGCGACGAAAGCGGGGACGGCGGAGCGCTGGGCTTGTAAGGCGTCAGATCGCCAGGTGTCGATGGTGTAGCTTGAAGGTCGAGAACGTTGATGAGGAGGGCCAGGTCATTGGTTGCGGCATCGAGGATCGACAGAACACCTAAATCAACGAGATGAGTATGTTGCGAGGGAAAACGATAGAATAGCCAGCTTACCTTCTTCATCCTCATGCATCCCCTTCGGCCTCATCTTACCCAACAACTGCTCGCTCATAGGCCTCGTCCTTGCCTTCTTAGCAGGCGTAGCAACGACCTCCCCTGTCTCTTCATCCTCATCCTCGTCTCCCTCTGCACTCATCGTCATATCTCCTGCATCGCTTATCGTCATACTCCCGATTCTCTCTAGCTCACCGCCCCTCTCACTACCACTCGCCATGGAGGACCCGCTAAGGCGCTGCGCGCGCACGGAACCGTACGTAGCGCGTTGACTGAGCATCCTCATCGCCGCCTCGCGCTCCTTCTCCAATTTAAGCATAGCGACTTTACGCCACTCCTCTTCGCCATTAGCGACGTCAGAGGAGAGATGGAAAGGCTGTTGATGCCCATCACATGTCGCCTCCTCGATGGTGAGGATAGGGTAGCCTGCGCGGCGCGCAAAGGCAGAACTCATACTCGAGCGGGCGTTCGAATGGGCAGACACGCTCGACGAGGCGCTGTTGCGCTTCTCCTCCCTCTCCTTGATCTCTTCCACCCCCTCCTCCTTCTCCTCCTCCTCTTCACCGACATCTTCGCCATCCTCACCCTCCCCAAGCTCCGGGAATACACTAACAATCGCGCCCCTTCTCCGCCCCTCCACACTATGCTTACTCTCCCTCGACGTCCTCCTCTCCTCCTTCCTCTCCCGCTCCAGCACCTCCGAGCTCCATCTGATACTCGCCCCCGAGTTGCGTCCGCCGACGCCGACACTCCCGTTGCTGATGATGCTGCTCCCGCCGTTACCGATGACGCTCCCGACCCCGCTGGCGTTGGAGCCACGGCGTGGGTTGAGGTTGGAAGACGTAGAGTACACCGAGGCACTCCCGGAGTGAGGATGAGAAAGCTGAGAAGAGACACCAGAGCCGGTAGAGTGTGTCGATATCGGCCTAAGCGAAGAGCCGGTAGATGCGACGCTCCCAGAGCGTCCGCGGCCCAGTGCGAGGGCGCTGTCGACGCTTAACCTATTGGGTTCAGGCGCGTTGAGCGCAACACCAGGCGTAGAAGTGGAGTTGGCTGGGGAGACGTTGGCTGATGAGGAGCCAAAGATGGAAGAGGCGGTGCTCCCGCTGCGCATGGTAGGTAGGCGCATCGTACTGGGCAGACCGAGACCTAGGCCCATGCTGAGGCCGAGGATGCTCCTCTTCTTCACGCCTAGAGTGTTGGACTTCGTATCGCCGTCGTGTTCTTTCACCTTGTGTTTAACAGGCGAAGGGGAGGCAGTGAGGTGGCCTATCTCGAATGAGGACGTCGAAGCGCGGGAATCGGGCGCTGAAGAGAGGGCGTTGGATGAGGATGTGGGGAGGAGGGATTTGAGGTCCTTTTTCGAGAGCGACTTCTTGACTTTGCGCTTGAGGGTGCCTTTGAGTGACCCAGCGTCCCCATCTTGTGTTGCGTTCTCCTTCTTGGTGGACTTGGTAGACTTGGACGATTTAGACGACTTGGTCTTCTTCACCTTAACCGTCCCATCCTTCTTCTCATCCGCTCCCTCCTCGACAATCTCGCTTCCCTCCTTCGACTTGACAGCCTTGTACTTCTTAGTCCTCAGGCTTTTCTTCTCTTTCTCCTTTTCCTTTTCCTTCTTTTCCTTCACCCCATCCTCCTTCGTCTCCTCCTCGTCCTCCTTGACCTGCCAATTCCCAATCCTAGCCAAGCTGCGCACACTTCGGATGGCGCGCAGTGCGATGCTTCCTTGAGCGTTCTCCTTATCCTTTCCTCCTGCTCCCGATGGCAGTTGTAGATGCACAGATGGGGGAGCGAGGAGACCGTTCATAGTAGGCGTCGGCGTAGCCGATCTCATACCAGCGAAAGGGTACTGAGAAATTGAAACGTGCTCAACGGGGGAGTTAACGCGTAGCACTGGCGAAGCAGCGCGGTCGCGGTCGGCTTCGGATGAGAAGTGAAGCGTGGGGGTAGCAGAGCGGAATGCGATTGTGGATGCGGGGGAGTCGGTGAACGTGTTGGCGTTGGAGGTGGAGGTACCGAGTGGGGGTGTGGATGACTTTCCACTCCGGGCCTTGGAGGTGCTGCCTCCCAGTCCGAGGAGGACGCCAGAGTCGAGAGAGTTGAAGCGTCCACGGGACAGGGAGTCTTTGTTGGATGATGATGCGGAGTCGGTAGTAGAAGGACCCTTGGAGAGCTTGGGACGGGTGAAGCTCAGTAGGTCGGGTGCTATAAACAGAAAAGGTGAGTATATGCGTGCGATGAGGGGACAAGACGTACTCTTTGAACGAGGAGGGTTCGAGGTGGGTGGTTCGTAGATGAACTCGACGGCTGTAAAGAAAAACCAAGGTGAGCATACGACAATGACGAATAAATGAAAATGATCTTACGTTTCATCGCCTTCTTCTTTTCCTTGTCCTCCTTTGAGTCCTTCCTTCCCCTGCCAATACTCCACCACTTCATCGTGTCCTTCTCGTTCTCCTTCACCTTCAACAGCCCATCCTTCTTCGCCGGCACATTCTCCACACCCTCCTGCGCCGTCTTCGGCACATTCGTCACCTCACCCAACACCGGTGCCCCTCCCGCATTCCCATTCCCTCCCCACCTCATCCCATCCAACCCCGCCCTACTCTTCTTCTTCTTCACCATCACAATCTCCCCAATCTCCGGATCCACAGTCGGATCCACATATATCTCAAACCCGCCCCTCAAACTCGCACTCCCCGCCTTCCCCAGCGCACTCCGCGTCCCCTTGTCCGCTGCGCCCACGCGACGAATCACGTCCGAAAAGTCCTGCGATTTGTCCCGCGCGCCGAATGAGGACGCTGAGATGCCCATGCCCAGTTTGGATTTCTTGGGCACGAGTTTACGACGTGGGGTCTCCTCTGCGATATCCTTGGGTAGCAACGAAGCAGAAACCTTGCGTCCCATCATGGGAACAGGCGGCGCAGGTCCAGCGCGTGCTTTCGCTGCGCTCTCGTCCCATGATTCTTCGAGTTGTTTGGAGAACGAAGTCACGCTACTGCTAGCGTCGGATGAGGAGAGGCCAGTAGCTGAGGGTGTGGCGGAGATGAGGCGGATGGAGGGGATACGAGGGATGGAATGAGGATGTGATAGCGCCAGGCCGGATGCGTTGGGGGGAGTACGTGTGGGGAGATGCGATGATGACGACGTAGAGTCTTCTTCGTAGAAAGGGTGCTGTTGAGCCTGCCGTGATAGCGTTGCGTTTCTCAACATGATGTCGTAGTCGTAGTCGTTGGTTGTCGTAGTCGACGTTGGTGTTGTCAGATGACGTTAAAGTCTTGAAAATGCGTTGATGCGTTGATTTGTCGTACAAAAAAATTTGAGTCTTGAAAATTCGTGGTGGCGTTACAGTGTCGTATGTCGATGTCGTTGAAAAGTATTGAACAAAAAATTTAACTAGAAAAAAAGCAGAAAAGGTTAGTAGAACAAAGCGGTAGGATGATGCTGGTGATGATGAATCTTGATGAATTAAGAGTAAATCGGAATGATGTGTGGGGATGCTGAGCGGTGATGTTAGTGTTGAGGTGGTGTGATGGAATGGAGACGGAGTCTTGGCGTCGTAAAACGTGGAACCGTGCGTGAACGCGTTACTGGTTGAAATTGTTGAAAATGGCTGGTTTTTGCTGAATGCTGAAATTCTTGATAATGTCTTCTACGGGCTCTTCTTGCTTTCTTGATGATCTGCAGAGCAAAGGAGACAAAGAGAGGGGATGATCATCGTCAGCGTCCATCTCAGCATAGTGATCGATCGTGGTTGGCGCTTGTGCTGGCGGCTGAGACGAGAGGAGACTATATTCCAGCTATCCATCCATCCATGTTTCTTCGACGACATGTACAGCGCCCACCACATCCCCCTCCAACACTCCACAAGCCCCCTACCCAACCACCAGCACCAACCCCACATTCACAAAACCACAAACTCACCTCCACTTCTTTCTTCTTCTATAATCCCCAAGCACAACAAATCAAGCCTACCAAAAGGCCGTCTTAGCGTGCTATTTACTCTGACGAGGAGGAGAGACGAGGGTGGATGGAAAGGGAGAACCAAAGAACCGAGGGAACCAAATGAATGAGAACCAGGGTGACAAAACCAACCAGACGGTGAGAGAGTTGCATGTTGAACTTGGATCAACGGGGTCATGTGATCGTGTTTCGGTGTTTGGTCGCGAGGAAACCAAATTGAAATTTATGCATTGTGAGGGGGCGTGGTGATGGCGGTGATTCGGCGTCGGCGTGGCGCGGCTGGTGGGGATAAGACGACATGAGGCGTGGGGTGCAAATAACGAATTAAACAAGGTCCCCAGAGGAAGGGGCGTCCTTGTTCTTGTTCTGGTTATTCTACCTGTTGTTGTTTTTGTTCTTTGCGTTGGTGAAGTACTTTTGATATTGTATTGAAATCGACGAAGGGATAAGCGGTGGGGGGCGGAAGAAAATCCTCGTTGCGTTCGTATTCGGGGATATCTGACTCAAATTTCATTTTCGGTTGAGGACTCCTCCTGAATGACGTACGTAGAGGACAATAAATGACGCATTCAAGCTTTTGAACGAGTTATAAAAGAAGATGAAATCGATGCAAAGCTCTATTACACCAAGTAATTACGACCCCTGTATATATAGACATGGTTCGTGACGCCCACCCGAGTTTTCTATCATTAAATCGTGGAATAGTCGATTCATAGAGTCCATTGAAATGTGAAAATAATGTGTGCGCACGAATAAAGCGAGAAGAGAAGGGCAGATGGGTAACATCTGAATTTGAAGTTCCTGTATCTGTATACAGGTACGAAATTTAACGAGCAAAAGAAATATATCCGAAAGAAAAATCACTGTTTATAATCTTAGATATCGATTTGCGTAATATCCTTGGAAGCGCCCCAAGGATGCCTCCCAACACCCTCACCAAAATAATATAACACGAAATCCATTCAATCCCCAACCAAACTATACATACTCATACATACAGAAACATTTAAATCCTTATACCACGCACACCCCTAAAACCACCCACCCACTCCCCTCCAACTTCTCCTCACTCTAAACAAGTTTCACACCCCCCTTCAACGACGCATAATACGCCGACATAACCACAAGCTGAAAATCCCACTCACTCCCCAACCGCATCCCAAAGCTCTCAAACGCCCTCACATGACACCCCACATCCACCGGGCCCCGCGCACCCACAAACTGCTTCGCCCGCCGCCTCGACCAATACTGCGGGAACGGCACCGTGCCGTCGATGCCCGGAACCGAGGCGGCGTATTGCTTCCCCAGGAGGATGTCGTAGACCTGCCCGTTGCATGTGACGGACCCTTTGAGGGAGGCGTCGGATGCGACGTAGTTCCCCGACCCTTGGACGATGCTATACTCGATCGTGGGGTTGCGTGTCCAGCCGTAGACGGCGAATACGCCGTTGCCGTTGGGGGAGTAGTCGGCTTGGTAGTTGATCGTCCTGGGTGTGATCAGTTCAATCACGAAACGCAAGCGAAGCGGGGAAGGGAAGGGAGGCAAAAACGACAAACCTATTCGCCTGCCCCACGCTCCACCCAACAGCACACATCTCAAACCCCTGCAATCCCGTCCATGTCGCGTTCACAGACGGGCCAGCGCCTTTAGTGCACCCTGGGACGTGATCGGTGTACACGTATTCCCCATCTCGGGCTAGACTGAGCGGGAAGGATGGAGTGACCGCTTGGGCGGTTGCGGTTGCACATAGACACAGAAACGCGAGGGCGAGGGAGAGTAGGGATTGGAAATTCAAAATCATGAGCCTGTGTGTTTACTGAATTGTGGTCAGCCTTCGATGGCTATTTATGGATATACGGATTCTTGTATATATCGCAGTGAGGTATTATACCAAGTGAATAACCCTCGATGATGCGGGGTATCAGGTCGTCTTATCATCCTGGATTGGCAGATGCAACTCAAGTTCGACGTATCACGAACGCATCGAGCACGGATAAAACTATCCGCAATTCAAAGAACGGAGAATTATCCATACATCTTCGTTCGTGGACGGGCGCCGACCTCGATCACAAGCTAGTTTTTCCGTCGGTGGCCAATGTGATGGTGCTGCGGATTCGAAGAAGCCCTCCCTTCTGTCTTAATTTGATTGAAGCACTCAAATTGAGGGTTAGACTCGGTATTCGAATGACTCGACGTCGGATGATCAAGATTGAATAGAAATACATATCGAGCCTGACATGACCACTTGTCTTTCTGAACTCATGACAGCTATATAGTAATGCCTCCGCAAACGCCATCATTGTGACAAGAGCTAGGATCCTACAATGCCAAAGTAATACTCCGATTCTAACTTCCCATCATACAAATCCAGGTCAACCAGCTGAATATTATGCCGCGTCCCCAAAGTCATCCCAAACGTCTCCCAGGGTCTAAAATGACAATCAACATCCACCGGTCCCTTGAGCTTACCAAACCCCCGCATCATTCTCCTGGAGCAGAATTGGGATAGTTGATTGCGCCGTCGAGTGGCCAAGAAGGATGTCGGATTCTTGTCTATTACACGTGGATGATTCTTTGCATGTCGCGCCTGCGGTGACGTATTTGCCCTGTCCTTGTATGACGTTGTACTCGACCATATGCATAGGATCCCGTGTCTAGTCATAAATGGCGGACGGTATTGCCAGACGAGTAAAAGTCGGGGTTGTAATCGATTAATATTATTCTTAAGGTCTAATAGTAGTAATTTAAAGCACGTTAATAGGCGTTTCATATACAGTATACTCTATACGGACCCTCCTCAGCCACATTCAGTGGAAAGTTGTGTGTGAGAGCTTAGGCGGTGAGCTTGCCGAAAAGGACGCGCGATAAGCGAGAACGTGGAGAGTTGTTGAAAACATGGAGAACACTCGACGACAAGACAATGCTGCCAGCATTGCCCTATTAATATACATAAACCCCACGGTGTATCGAGTAGGCATTTGCTGTCCAGGGTGAGCGAGATAGCGATACCCAATTTTTTTTTCCGAACGTTTGCTAGTGTTCTCCAGCATCGATTCCTAAGTTTGTATGATATGACGGCATCTTCTGGAGCGACAGACTCGCTTCACAATCTTATCATACCCAGCGTTCAAAACTGTCCATAGTTGAACTCATTTGCAACTTAGGGGTCGACTTCCGAGCACAAGTTGTTAGCCTGGTTACTTTCACAAGGAGCACAAGGGAACCTCTGATGCTCATCGGATACGCTCTATCCGTGTATTGAATTTGTCCCAGACGATGCTTATGAAGTCCCCAAGAACACTTAAGCCTGGTGCTGATTGACTTAGTGGTCACACACAGGGGTCAGACGCCCTATTTGGAGTACTAACTACAATGCAGGACACACATGCGCATCGACGAGATATCGGATATACTTCTGAACTATATTCCTCGTTGTATAACACTATGAGTGGTACTCCATCAACTGAGGGTGATTTTAATTTTCCGTACCCGCAACGAGCGAATCCTAATACCCAACGAAACATCTGACCCATCGAACATCATGATATCGCTTACAAGTCGTTCTGTAAAACGAACAGGAGTATCATAAACAACACCACCTACCTATAAATAACAAAAAAGCGTTGTAAAACACACCCCAAAATGTTTTCATCTGTCTCGCGCACGCTGATTATCTTCATCGCAGCAACAGTCGGGGTCGCAAGATCGGATGTCGTGCAACGCAGTGTTAGCAGTCCGATCGTGTCGAGGGCGGCAATAGAGCCAGATTATTTCACCCAAAATGTAACAGGTTGCACTAATGGCTCCGGAGGCGCCTTTAGCTTCCTATGGGGGAACGTAGAGACTGTTCCCCACCCCATATGTGGCAAAGGATGGAGCAAGGGGACAAACAGGTACGATACATTCCTCTTTATATCATATAGCAAGCTAAGATTGACCATCCCAAAGGACGATCACATACCAAGGCACCTATTTCCCTAACGGAGAGAGTAAATTCTTCATTTACGGTTGGACAAAGAACCCCCTCGTAGAATACTTCATCGTGGAGTCATTCGGCGTGTATAAGCAATCCTCCGATACTCAGGTAGTGGGGAAGGCGACCTGCAATGGCGCAGACTACGACATTTTACTAGGAAGTCGTTCGAGCGATGGCGTTGGGCAGCAGTATTGGTCTGCGCGGACCGGAATTGTGCGTGGTCCGATTAATGGGAGGATTGATACGGATTGCCACTTTAAAGCCTGGGATGCGTTAGGGTTAAAGTTAGGGACGCATGACTATCAGATTGCTGCAGCGGATGGTTACTTTAGTAGTGGTAGCGCCAAATTGACGGTGTCGTCCCAGTAGTTGTCCACTTTGACCTTTTAGATCCATCATTCAGTAGTCAGCCTACCCGGAATTACCGACTAGAATAGATCTGCATCACTCTGACTATTTGACATCAGCCTCGAAAGGTGGAAGAGAGAGACGCGTCAAGTGATTAACATCGAACCCCCCCTATGCATATGGCTTCCATTTGAAGATTGACCAAGTTCCCAAGATGTTGCCTTCTTGCTTGTTCACGTACTTGCCAACTTGCCCAGAGGCCACTGTCAAATGTGGCATGGCAAACGAGGCTTTAAAGATTTAATATTTATCATCTGTCCGATGTCACAATGCAAAGAATAAAACTCTTTCTATTCAGGAAAACTCGTTTGACAACCACCCTCGAAGCGTTCATGGGGTTTTCTGTTGCCTTCGTGAGCCATCATGCATCAACCAATAGGTGATTCGATCATTGATGGCTGATGGGTAAAGGTCATGTGACTAAATTTCCTAATGGGCCTATGACTCAAAAAAGTGACAAGCAAAACCGACGTTTAGGGGCTCCTCCCCTGTCCCGATGTGGGCCGGCAGCACAGGCAACTTATATGCTAAAAATCCGAATGGGTCTGATGTTGAGCATACTTTAAAGCAGCAGATTTCCGTCATAGTCCAAAGTATCCCCTGAGGCTGTTGACAGCATCAGCGCCCATTATAGCATCCAACGCGCTGGTCAGTGGCACGAACCCATGCATCCTGGAATATGTTGGCTCCTCGAGCGCCAGTGGATACAACGACGCTGAATTGTTCTGTTTCTGGGATATCCCCAACCCAGCGCAGGCCACGTACATATCTGGAGTCTTACATCACTTCAGTGTCTCTTGGTCTGTCAATGGTAGCATACTAGTTGGGTTGGCGTGGAACCCTGAAGGGTCTGATCGGTACGGATCGCAACCTCGAATACAACATCAATCAACTGTCTTAAATGTTCACTATCCTTGTGCAGAACCATCCACTACAGTGGGGATTACAACCCAACGGCAACAGCTGCGCCGAAGAACTTGGATTATGTCTGATCCGAGTGAGACCCACAATCGATAACAACACAAATCGTCATAATAACCTAAAGAGGTGACAATGTTACCCTTCAGATCTCTCATCTTCATGGCGGTTATAGTGTTTCACACGTTGGCCAGTGGGACGCCGTCGTGCTCTCAAGAATACAATGGCTCCTCGAGTAATAGTCTAAGTGGATGTTCTAGCAGTGGATTCTACTATTACCAAGAGAAGTCGACCTACATCAATGGAGGTACTGGTCAATACAGCGACTCCTGGGTCCTCCATCAGAGGTTGTGCCACCATGATTGTCTCGTAATTGAATACATGTATTATGTTTTATCAATTTTAGCCTCGACATATTATTATTGGACACGTCATACATTGTATGTAGCCCTCAAGGGATCTCGAAGCAGAATGTGATACAAATGAACCCTTATCTTTAGTGTTTAAATAATATCTTCAACATAAATCATATGATTCCATTTGTGCCCCTGACTTTAAGGTCATGTAACCCTCGTTTGAGCACTCTATGTCGTATTTGGGGGGTTAGATCATCGAATGACCGTGACGCTTGAAAGACGCCTCCGACCCATTCAGGAGAAGAAAATGTCGCCCAAAAGGGTATCCATGTGCAATTCGACGGGCACTGTGCCCCTTTAGCTCTATCTAAATCTTAATCTCCGACCTCGGTTGTCATGCTTCACCTAGTTCACACCATCAACCACACACCTGTCACTTTCAGATGCTGCGTGACTAAGGGCTGGAAAAATCGAAGTAGGTAATGGATAATTGTCGTGGGTTTATCCGTGCCATATGCAGCTGAACACACAACCATATAAGCTGTCAGCGTGCTAATGATGCACCATCTAAATATTGGGTCCCCCCATCGACTATAAAGCCTAACATGGCTTTTCTCAATTATATCATTTTTGCTGCCTCCGCTATTGCCTACGTTTTTGCCACTGGTACGCCAGCATGTCCGGGAAACTATAACAACCACGAGAGTCGCGATATCACTCAACCCCCTAGCGCGTGTAGCGGCATCGGATATTTCTACTACTGGATGAACGGGCGCTCTCTGACGACTGCCGCCAATGGCACATACTCCAATGGTGCTGGAGGACAGTACACTATGATTTGGCCCGCAGACGATGAGTATCTGGGAGGTAGGGGATGGAACCCAGGAACCAGTAGCCGGTAAAATTCTCTCTTTCGTGCATCCTTATCTCGATACTGATAATTCTTGGATCAGAACCATTCGATATAGCGGGGTATACCGTCCCAACGGCCCGAGCCACCTTTCCGTCTACGGCTGGACTCGTAATCCCTTGATCGAGTACTTCGTCGTCGAGTCTTACGCCTCCTACAACCCGGCCTCCATAGCTCAGCAGGTTGGAAGCGTGAGCTGTGATGGTGGGAATTATGATATTTATCGTGCTACTCGCCTCAATGCGCCATCTATCGACGGAACTCAGACCTTTCTGCAGTTTTGGTCTGTCCGCAACCCCCCTAAGACTCCGGGAACAAGCATCAACGGAAGCGTCGCTTTTGCCTGCCACGCCAGCGCGTGGGCGAACTACGGGTTGAGGCTAGGAAGCTCTCACAACTTCCAGATCGTCGCTGTCGAGGGGTCCTTCAGCAGCGGGTCTGCCTCCATAACTGTCTCTTAATGAGTGTGTGTATTGCATGTATTTTTTCTTATAATCAGAATTTAGATCTTTTTCGATGTAAAGGATTTTTCACTCGCACACTTGATTTTAAGGATTGGATAACGGTCCCCCCAGGTGGGTGTTCAGCCTACGGCCCTCTTATAAGATGTGATGCACATAGCTACGCGTCCCTCCTTTCCCAACACTTTCCTGCGAGACTCCTCAAAAATTTTACAAGTCTGTAATTAGATGGTACATTGAATGGCTCTTACCAGGAAAATAACACACTGAACAGGTATTGATCGACCTAAACGCGCGAAACGCTGACACGTGCACAAGTGGTTGGTTTCAGGCAATCAAAAGTTCAGGACTACATGATACAGACCGCGTTAGCATTCCATTATGCTAATATGCTTAGGCACGGTGACTATCGCTATTATTCCCGATTCCGACCGCTATTGCACACGACATCCATGTTTTTAGAAGCGGAATATACAATAGAGTTCGCGACCATTACGAGGCTTTACGAAGTAAAGTGAGTTTATTATATCCGATTCAGAGGGCCTCAACTTTTGGACCCTGAATTTCGTTGGCAATGGAGACGGCTTTCCGCCCCGGCCTTCCCGCAGTCCAAGATTCAGGCACAGCGAGGACATAAGTTCAATTCGGAGTGTCATATCATTGAAATACGGCTTCAAATGTCACATCTACGATCTCGTGTCAGAGGATTCATATCAAATCGCAAATGCCGTGTCTTCAAGATGAAGTGCCCAACGTTCAGCCCTGATATTAATTTTCCTTACGGGATCGTGTCATCGGTGCGCGCACACTTTATCGTTTTTCCTCACATCACGAATAGTCAAATCCAGTACTGCATGACGCTGCGCAATTCATCATGGTCAATATAACCAAGTAGTGACCATATAAGTATCAACTATGTATTGTCCGAACATCTACATGCAGGTGTACATGAGATCCGTGAACTGACTCCCGCAGGATGTATTCCATGCATAATCCAAAGCGAACCAGGAAGCTACCTCAGACTAAGACACACCCTACTAACCTTCCGTGAGACTCCCAATTAAACCTTCTATCAGGAGACCGTTATTTGGGCAGAACCGTTGCCAGAATAGGACTCCACTGCGACAATCTGGAAGTTGTGCGAGCTACCGAGATTCATGCCGTAGTAGGACCAGGCTTTGAAGTGGCAGTTCGTCGTGACATTGCCGCTGATGCCGTTACCGGGGTTCTTCCCGGGGTTGCGAATGGACATGAATTGTTGGAATGTCTGTGTGCCATCGATAGAGGGCTGGTTGACGCGCGTAGTCTGAAAGAAGTCGTAGTTTGCTCCATCGCAGGATATAGACCCCTTCTTCTGTGCACCAGAAGGTGGGCCGTACGTGCCGTAGGCCTCGACAATGTAGTATTCAATAACCGGATTCCGCGTCCAGCCGTAAACAGTTAAGGCACCTTCCCCGTTGGGGTTGTAGTTTCCTGTGTAATGAATAGTCCTGTGTAACTGGAATTGAGGAAATGAAGGATAACACTGGTAAATCTTTCATACCTGCTCCCCCCTGGATTCCATCCCTTTCCGCCAATTAGATACCCATCTCCAGACCACGTAATACTATATTGACCACTGTTGCCATTGCTATAGTACGCCTGAGGCTGCGTCGTCTCGTTTCCGTTCTGCCAAAAGTAAAATCCTCCAGGTGGCCAAATTCCGCTTGAGCTTGGAGTTCCACTACGCGCCTCAACAGCGCCGCGTAACCCCTCGAGACGTGCGGATACGGCAAATATTCTGGAACCAATGATCGCAATGGCAATGGCGGCCTTGTGGAACATCGTGTAGAATTCTGGAAAGCCAGGTGGTGATGGGTCATACTTGTCGTGTAAAAGCACAACGTCTTATATCTGTTTCCTTACTTAACATATTCACTGGCCAAAGCATGTGTTCGGTATTTTGGAATTTGGATCAATTTTCATCATCTACGCCATGTTGTACGCGGAAAAACTTTGAATACTGACGAGTGACAAATATCTCGATGCAACTCTTCCATTTCAATAGTTACAATTGTCCCCTGAGGCGATACTCATACACATATCATGCATATGCATTATCTTTGTTCCATGAGGTCGTTATCGCGACGTTAATATAGGTTCGTGTTGGGTATCTGAATAGTTGCACGATAACAAGATAACATATACAATGGCTAGCCTTTGTTTTCGGATCATGTTGTCTATCCCAGAAATTGAAAATGAATGGCGGAACCGGCGATCTAGGGCGATCCAGTCTTTCAACTCAGATCATGGGCGTCGTTTATGGGCGCTGATATGAACCTCGTGTTTGCGTCATACAGTGTTGCATGTAGCCTTCATTCGAATAACAAACATGGACAGGTAAAAACAGTAATTACCAGTCACGGTTGACAGAAGTGATGGTAAACCAGTATGAAAAGGGATACATCTTGACACTCAAAGCGTGGATCAGCGAAGTTCCTGTTGCAAACGCAATCTACGTGCAACTGAATGATTAGAGCACAGCAAAGCTCAGTCCCTTGATACACCCGACCATTTGAGGGAACATTATCGTTGATCATGGTCCATCAAGGATGAGGAATACTGATGATAGACTTCTATGCAGGTGCAGGGTTGTCATCAGAGCGGGACACGTTCCCAATAACGGATTGCAGCAACATAGCGTATGGAAACATCACAGAGAGCTCGACGCCGGTTTGTATCAAGACGGAGTATACACGACTTTGGGAGCGATGATCACATAAAATTGAATTTCATACGAGATATTCGCGCAACTGAATTTTTAAGAAAATTTAGGACATTTTGCAGTCCTTTGATACGCCAGATCAAAAGAGAACCAGAACTAACTTGGAATATTCAGGATCGATGAGCAGACATTATGGCAGTGGTAGGTATCGTTTCGTTGGGGCCTATGTAGGTGCCATACATATTTCTGGAGTTTTGCCCAACTGAAATCACTGATACAACGCCGAGGCGCTTGAGATTGAGATTGACAGCACCGCAGTATCCTGTCGCTGAAGGTGTCGGTGCCGGTGCGAAGACGATAACGGATTGAGATAAGATAAGTGATGTGTGGCCCGACCTGCCCTAAATCACAAACTCTGAATGTAGGCATCGGTGATGGCGGTTCTTGACCAGCAACCACGACGACATATGAATGAATTTTGTTTTCCTTTCACGTCTTGGTTTTTGTCATCGCGCTCGCTGTTCTCCTGGTATTCTGTTTCTCTAAGGTTACCTATGAAGGGGTTGTTGTCTTTAGACTGGCTCTACATGACATGTCGCCTAAAATAGGTCTGGGTTCCACTGTGGAACTATGAGGCGGTGATGACTTCATAACTGGCTCTGGCGTCTGGGACCACTTTGCTTGAAAATGCTCCTGCTCTGGTTTATTCACAACCTCTTGTCTAACTCAAAATTTGACCTTCACAATAATGTCTAACACCCCGAAGAATAAAGTCTGTATGATGTACGTTCCATTCCTCTTTGGTTTTATTATCGCGTTTTGACGTTAGTTTTCGCAGAATTCACGATGGCTGGGGTATAGCACCCAAAGAGGATACCAAGGGTAATGCTATTGAGAACGCTAAAACCCCAAACATGGATAAAATCGCCAAAGACAACTCTTTCCGTACATTGAATGCGAGCGGCGAGTATGTTGGGTTGAGGAAGGGCTTGATGGGGAATTCGGAAGTTGGGTGAGTGTTTTTTTTGCGCATATATCCACCTTCTGCTAGCCCAGCTTCCCTGATTCGTCCTCATATCCCACTTTCCTCGTGTAGTCACCTTAATCTTGGTGCAGGTCGTATAGTCTGGCAAGAAATCGTCAGAATCGACAACGCTATTCAGAAGCGTGAGTTCCACAAAAACGACGTGATCATGGAGAGTTGCAAGCGTGCCAAGGAAGGGAATGGTCGACTTCATCTCTTGGGTTTGGTGAGTACAATCGCTGTCATTCGTCTACGAATCATGGTTGGCTTAACCCCTTCCACCAGATATCCGACGGCGGTGTTCACTCTCATATCAACCATCTATTCGCACTCATCGAAACAGCCAAGGAACAAGGCGTTCCACATACCTACATTCACTTCTTCTCTGACGGCCGCGATACGTCGCCCACCTCCGGAGCAGGATACATCCAGAACGTCATAGATTTCACCAAGAAACTCCAGTACGGCGAGATCGCAGATGTAATGGGACGTTATTATGCGATGGACCGCGACAAGAGGTGGGAGAGGATTAAGATTGCCGTGGATGGGTTGGTGAATGGGGTTGGGGAGAAGGTGGATGCGGAGAAGGGTGTGGTTGATGAGGTGAAGAAGAATTATGAGAAGGATACGACGGATGAGTTTTTGAAGCCTATCATTGTTGACGGCGCCGAGGGGAGGATTAAAGGTTGGTCCACTGCGGTTCAGTCGTTACCCGCTCTCGTGGCTCACCGAGACGATCTTATTTCTCATTAGATGATGACACCCTCTTCTTCTTCAACTATCGCTCAGACCGTATGCGCGAAATTGTCTCTATCTTTGGCGACGTTGAACACCCTTCTGAGTTTGAAGGTTTCAAACTTCCGCAGAACTTGGTGAGCGCATTCTCTTCGTCCGTGGTTTCGTTTGTAACGCTTGCTCAGGGAATCACTACCATGGCGCCATACAAAACCGAATTCACGTTTCCCGTCGCGTTTCCACCCCAGCCAATGATGAACGTTCTGTCGGAGTGGTTGTCGAAGCAGGGTTTGAACCAGGTGCACGTCGCAGGTAAGTTCGTGGCCATGTACAGATGTTCACCCACCAGACCATCTGTCACCATATCCACGCCTGTGTTCGTCCCCATCATAGTCCATCTTATCGTTCTCATCTTTTCTATCACTCTAGAAACCGAGAAATACGCCCATGTCACGTTCTTTTTCAACGGAGGCGTCGAAAAGCAGTTCAAGAATGAAGAGCGATTCATGGTTCCGTCGCCGAAGGTTGCGACGTATGATAAGGATCCGAAGATGAGTGTTCATGGGGTTGCGGATAAGGTGGTTGAGTTTTTGGATAAGGGGGAGTGTGAGTTTGTGATGTGTAATTTTGCGCCACCTGATATGGTGAGTTGGATTTGTGATTGGGTTTAGATGGTTGGGTTCCGTGAGGTGGTCTGGTTTTCACGTGAGGCTGTGAAGAGATAGTCGAGAAGTCGACCATCATCAGACATATTTCCATTGCTCGTCTCCCGGGCTCTGCCTTCAGTCATCCTTCGTTTGCCGACTTCGTACTTCTCTTGTCACCCTTCTACTTTTGTCGGTGTTCTTAGCCCTATTCTCATTCTTAGGTTGGGCACACGGGAAACTATGATGCTGCAGTCCAAGCCATCACTGAGACCGACTCAGCGGTTGGCAAGGTCTACGACGCGGCTATGAAGAACGGGTACGTCCTCGTCATCACGGCCGACCACGGGAACGCAGAAGAGATGATCGATCCGTTGACGGGGGATAAGAAGACTTCACATACGACAAACAGGGTCCCGTTTATCATCGCTGCTCCCAAGGACGCGTTGGGAGAAGAGGAGATGAGGAGGATGAGGTTTGCGAGAGAGGGCAAGGCGGGAAAGATGGGAGCGATGCGTGGTGGGGAAGAGGAGGCGGATGGGGCGTTGTGTGATGTTGCGCCTACGGTAATGGATATTATGGGGTTGGAGAAGCCGGAAGGTGAGTTTGATTGTTTTGGGCTGGTGGGTTGTGCTGATGACGATGATAGAGATGACGGGGAGGAGTTTGTTGGTTTCGAGACCGAAGAATTGAGCAGGGTATCTTTGACTACTTCGTGTCAGTTGTAGGTTAGTATCTCAAATATCTGTATTGCCAAATCCTAATTCCTATCGCTAGGTAGAGATCATCGTTTGTAGGGACAATATAAATAGTTGAGATTGAGATTGTTGTTCATGGTTTCTCCGTGTGCAATAAGATCCTTGGAATTGAAGTTAACAGACTTCGAGATTTGTATCAAGAACTTTCCGAATTCAGGCCGCGATGCCGCTGTGTTGTCTGTTTCTTTCAAGCTGTTTCCAACGAGGGTATAAATGGCAAGGTGCTAGAATTGTAAAACCCCAACTTATCCCATCAGCCATAGCCCTCGGCATCTGTGATAATGTTTTCGTTCAAGTCCATTGTGGCTGCCATCCTGGTCATCTCCACCGTTTCCGCCACTCCAGCGCACCTGGAAACACACTTGGACAGTAGAGACCTCCCTCCTAGAGATGTCATTGCGGGAGGGTATCAATACTCGTCCGGCGACGGAGGTACAATCACCTTCAGTGGGGGTAGTTACAGTATTACCTGGTCGGGATCCGGATCCTTTATTGGTGGATTGGGGTGGAATCCAGGAGGAAGCAGGTAAACCGATTCTTCACGGAGTCACTTCTTCAGACGCTGACCATCACATTCCACAGGACCATCCGCTACAGCGGTAACTATAACCCCAACGGCAACAGCTACCTCTCCATCTACGGCTGGACTCGCAACCCATTGATCGAGTACTACGTCGTCGAGTCCTACGGCTCTTACAACCCCTCTTCTGCTGCTCAGAAGAAGGGTAGCGTGTACTGCGATGGTGCCAACTACGACATCCTCCAGACCACCCGCTACAACCAGCCCTCTATCGACGGCACTCAGACCTTCCAGCAGTTCTGGTCTGTTCGTAACCCTAAGAAGAACCCCGGTAACGGCATCAGCGGCAGTGTCACCACTTCCTGCCACTTCAACGCCTGGGCCAACTACGGCATGAGACTCGGTAGCTCGCACAACTACCAGATCGTCGCCACAGAGGGCTACTTCAGCTCCGGCTCTGCTCAGATCACCGTCTATTAAATCAAGGTGCGCCACTCAATTGCTCATCTGTGGTAGCTTGGTGCTAATTACAATACACGTCGTAGTTCAACCCGCTCATATCCTCAGTGCCTGCGACTATTCCTAGAGGGTACCAGTCAATGAATGTTTGTATTTAGCATGCAAATTAAATCTATCCGCTTTGTTCGATGGGAGAGGTTTGACTAGTGTTATTAAGTGCACGTCTTGCACGTCAGCCATGGATACATCCAAAAGGACCACATAATTCACGCCAATGTCGCAGTAGTAAGCAAGATTATGATAACGTCGCAATGAGCGAAACATCGACGTGTATCGAAATGGCAATTCAATGAAAATCGTCATTTTAGCATGATAATTTGAACGTAGGGTGAATGAGGTGTGATGGGGTAGAACAGGAGCGTCTACTATCGGATCATTATGTTCGCTTTACTCTCGGTGCGGTCAAATTGGAAGTGTTCAGCGGAAATCTGGCGAGTGGTATTGCGATGATATCCTTTTGACATGCGCAATATTTCTCCCTCGTTGCTGTCATTTTAAACTTCTTGCGTCTTTCGTTGCGAAACCATGCTCAGGCTGTGATGATCGCACTGGGAAGACTGTTGCATGGAACGATAGCGTAAGTGAGGCACAGCCATGCGCTGAAGTCTGTTGGCAGGCAGATCCAACGAAGATTGCAGGGTGCGTGTGTGTGTACGTAACTCCCAATTTTGCCAAACTGAACGAATCCGTTATACCTAAGACGACGTTGAATGTGAGACGGGAATAAAATTGTGCGAGTCAGCAAAGCAGTATGAAAGGGTACGGATTATCCATGTGTTCAGGATGACGTTGGCGCTTCGTTCCAAGGCGCTCTCTCAAGGTTCTGAAAGACACTGAAAGAATTGATTGTGCTTTGGATGAAATCACGCTGAATGATGATTGCATAACTTCTGGCTGCTCCGCTCTGTTGATGTTTATCTATGATATTGCTGTTTACGTCCGTTCGTCATTTCGTCATCTCTGCAGCGTACAGCTGCACAGTTGCCGGATGATGATGCTTATACTGTTCGTCCCTGAATCCCCCTCTCCTCTGAGTTCTCGACCTACATAGTACATACGTGCTCCAAGGTTCCCCTCCGAGTATCAGGGCTATCACCTCATATCTGAAAATGGTGCTCGTACTATGCCAAACACAGACAGGGCTTTTACGCCAGACCCGAGAGGGGGTTGTAATCAAACCGTGGGGGCCGAGATGGAGATGCCTCAAGGGGCCCTTCGGGGTTCACGGCTCATTTGGAAGGGTTACAGCCTTGGCGCGACAACGCCTACACAAAAACCGGGATTTGTAAGTCTCTTTGAGAGGACTGCATTCATCAGTGAAGAGATGGGATGCAACAAGCCAGTGCATATAACGACGAATATCTGACCTGAGGGCAAGCGCGGTGGTCATTCCGAGTCGGCTAGGCTCAGGTATTAGCTGTGGGTTGAGGGAATTGGTTGGTTATACATTTACAATATGGTCCTAGGTTTTAACTTTTCCCTGAAAGGATATCAGGGAGGATGTTGAGTGAGATTTGGGTGCTGAAGCACGGCATGATGAGCGACAATACAGCAAGAAGCCCATATCAAACTGATGTTTGTCTGGTTGACATTGCCTGATGGCAATGTTCTTGGCTTGAACATGTATGTAAGATGGACGTAAAGTGTCGGGGAGGGTATAAAAAGGGACTGTGCTGGTCAACGGTGAAGGCATAAATTGCCCTTTATTACACCTTGCCCACACACCCCAAGATGCACTTCAAGCTATACTCCTTCCTCTTTATCGCCTTCGAGCTAGCTCTTTTGGCTACTAAGGGCATGGTATGTCATTCTTGTTTGATCGACAGGTGATAAACCGTACAAGGAACTTATGAAATTCATACAAGGCATACTACGACGACAACTTTGAGCTCGCCAGCCGTGAACTGGGACTCGATGGGTTCGCACATCACTACCTTCGGGACCTCTACGACAATGAATTGTCCCATATCGCAACGCGCGACCTTGTATTCGAGCTCGAGTCTCGCCTTGTTCGCCGTGACTGGTCATCGCTTCCTCTCGATAAGTTGGAGACGAAGTTGAACGAATATCGCACGAAACTGCAATCAGCCAAGGATAAAAAGAGGGCAGCCATTCAGAAGCAGATTGACAGTTTGGAAGCACTTATTGCGAAGGCGAAAAACAAGGTTGGCGGCCATGGGGGTGGTGCTGGTGGCGCGCATCATGACACCGCTGGCACTTCAGCTGGGGAAACCAGTGGCAACGCTGCACCCGGGGGCTCGACTTAACAGAATGTTGTACTGGCAGCATATTTCCTCTTTTTTTAGTAGTTGTAGTATATCTATTTTATTTATTTTTTCTGCTGCATGTTTCACCATTTGACATGAAAATTCTGCCGAGAATGAAGGCAAGGAGGGAGGTCGTAGTTGTTACCCTTGTCAACCCCGCGAAGGTCGACTTTGCATCAGATGACTCAGACGAAGGACTTTTCCCCGGATGATAAGAAAACTTCGCACACATCGATGCTCTAGCCCAGTGTACTCTACATCAGCATCTGGAAATTGAGACGAGGGCGTTGAACAACGTGATTAGAGTAGTATTGGGGAATCGGCATTGTGTAATATTGTCCTACGGTATCGGTGGATTGAATCTTCGCCGCTGGTTGGGTATTGTTTACCGCGGGCTGCCCTAAAAATTACGAGCCTGGTAAGTGCGTATTCAGTGATTATGCAAAAATTGTGACAGAGAGGACGTGCGCTTACACGTAGTGCAGCGCTGGTAGGTTTGGCTGTCAGTTCTATTGCCGAGCGCTCTGATCCTCAATCAGACCAAGTCCGTGAGAAGATGTACTCGAGAGCAACTTCGTTTCAAGTGGACTGTTGATCGATTTTAAAGGCGGACGCATCAGTGATAGGTGTTAGGCGTCCTTCTCTAGCAGAAAGATAACAATTCGATGCCATTTTGAATCATCAATCACGGCCCGCCCACGATCAACCCGCCCCCGTAGCGCTAATGACGACATTCGTCACCCCAAATTACCATCATCTACGATGTGTTTTTTTCCCGTAAGGCTATGCTTGGCTCTAGGTCTCTTTATGATGGTTTGATCCTTCCTCTCCTTTCGGGCTCAGGCCTTCAATGAGATGAATTGTGATCCAAGCCTTCATCTCCTTTTCACATCCATTCTGTCCATATCTCCACGATACCCCTTTCCACTTCCCTCAACATTATTATTCCCCATTTTATATGGATTTCTTTAGATTTGTGCGCCCTGGGGTGGTATTTTCCGTGTACAGCGAGAATTGTGTGACGGCTGAGACCTGTTGTGGTAGCTTTACGACAACGGGACACGAGACGGCACACAGTAAGCTTAGAGGAAACCACAGACAGTTAATTGTACTGGAATTTCACTGGGGTAGCTAGGTAGAATATTTATACTACGAAGGTACCTTAGCTAATACGATACGAGTCCTATGGGGATACGCGATCTGCGGTTGAAAGATGAGCGAAGGAATGGATAGGGTTGAACGTTGAGTAGAGATAAAGAATATCAAGGGTATACTCTATGATGGAGTTTGCGATGACGGAGTGTTAGGATGTGGAGCCGAGGCAGGGAACGGGGACTGCCGAGGTAGGAATGTTACAAATTGTATCTGAGGCTGTGACTCGCTGCCTTACTCAATTCCTCTATTCCCTCGACACACCCGTTGTATTGTTCTCAAATTCTATCCATATCATGAATGAAATGATGCGTTGGTTGGAGTCTACTGTATGCTCATCTTTATAGAGAGGGTGTCATGACAGAAGGTGCGAGCACATTTGAAGCACGATAGTCAGCGGTGAGTTGATCTTGAAACTGATATAGGCGTATTCTTCGTTTGCTTTTCCTACACCATGTTACATCACACCATTCAGATTCAGCTACTTCGACATGCAAATCAAGCTTTTATCTCCCTTAATCTTTTTCGCCTATGAGTTGGCTCATAACGAGCAGGACGACTCTATGTAGTTCATCTCCCCCCTTCGCATCAGGACTGACTAAACCTCTCGTATGAAGACGTATTATTACGACTACAATTATATTGTCACTCGTGAGCTGGGTAGGCTTGGATGGATTCGCACTTCATCACCTTAGAGAACTTAGCAACGGCGACTTGGCCGAAATCACAACGCGCGAGCTTGTCGAAGGACACGGGAGTTGCCTCACTCGTCATGTTTCTGAGGCTAAAGACGACGCCAGGAAGCACAAGTTGAAAGCCAGGTCGGAGGGATTACACAACTTTTTGCGGGAGCATCCAAATGGGCTGGCTGGAAGTGGTGCGAAGAAGCGGGGGTCAAGCACCAATGGGGACGGCTAATGGTATAAGTCCCAAATAATCTTATTTCTGTAACTTTCATACTTAGACCTAGGCGCATCTATCGTGTCTGAAAGCGATGAATTGTCGAGATGCTGATTGACGATGCACCGCTGCGACAATTGATGGGGACATATGGATGAAAGATGGGATCATATGTGGGCGGTATTGAGCGGGAGATGACAGAGATCGGAATGATGATGTGTGTTGAGCCCTGAAGGCAAATTGGGAGAATAATTGGTGGAGTGGATGTGTTTAGGGTAAAGCTGGTTTTGGAATGGATAGATCAATTATGTCCATGGGCGATATGAACAATACCGACGATGACGGGACATAACCACGAATATAGTTGGGGGTAGATCGTCTCATGGATCATTCGTTAGCGACGTTTGTGCATGCACAGTCGTTAACCACACTAGCTTCAGCCATAAAATAAGTACAAGAATTACAAGAATGAAGTGTCGCCAACATCAAGGGTATTCAACAGACCCGTGTTTATACGAACGAACATGATCGTGGATTTGTGAGCAGAATAGGTGGTAATTCCAAATGGGCTAATTCTCGGGCTGCTACGGGGGCGTAAAACTGTTTGCGAAACACCATTGAACTTCGAATTGCAGGTTCAACCCCCATAAGGCCACCTATGGGTCGGTGACACCGAAGAAACCCGTGATAGGTATTGAAAAGGCAATGAATGATGTCAACGAGATGTGTTGCAAAAGATTGTGGTGTTCAGTGCCTTTCACTGCATCGTTGCGACCCTCTAGTCCCTAAGATTGAATAGTGAACAGCCTGCTTCCAAGGAGGTACTTAGTCACGGTCAATGATTAGGAAATGTTTCGTATCATCGAGTTCACATCTTGGGAACGTATAAAACGACTCCTCCGAAGGAACATTAAAGCACCAATTACCTCTCATTTCACCTACAGACTCAAAAATGCAACTGAAGCTCTACTCATTACTCTTTGTCGCCCTTGAGCTGGCTCTATTGACCACGAAAGGCATGGTACGTGTAACCCTATACAAGGGTTTTAAATTGATCTAATGCTTTGAATTTCAGGCATACTACGACGACGACTATGAACTTGCTAGTCGTGACCTCGGATTGGATGGATTCGCGCACCATTACCTCAGGGAGTTCTACGACAGCGACCTGTCTCACGTCGCAACAAGGGATCTCGTGATCGAACTCGAAGGACGACTCTTTCGCCGTGGGGGCTCCGGCGGCGGCAACAAGAAACACAAGGGAGTTGACTGGTCAAAACTGTCTGTTGGCGACTTGGAGACGAAATTAGCGGAGATTACCGGGCACTTGACTGGCGCAACACCAGACCAGAAGAAGAAATTTGAGAGACAGATCGCAGCGTTGAAAAAACTCATCTCGAAGAAAGGAGGATCAATTGGTGGTGGAACTGGAGGAGGGACCGCAGCTGCAAAGACTGGTGTTGACTCCACCGCTGTTACTGATGGTACCCAGGACCCGAATGCTGGTACCCAGTCCACCTAGTTAGCCATGTGGCTTGTAGTATATCATCATATCACGGGTATATTCTTTGTATCTACTCCTCCATCATGGCGCATATCGGCATTTTATTTTATTTTATTCACATTTAAACTGACAGCAAAGACGTCTGCCAGTGAGTAAAACAATATCTTGTGGGCTCGGTTAAAACTCGAAGGATGTTCCCTATCTGTCTATCATTTTACGCAGAAAGCTTTCGGAAGTCTGGCTGTGGACATCATTTTCCTGACATGGTCAATGATGGTCATGATGTTTTGTCCCCAGGTACTGCGCTTTCCATGTTCTGTTTTGCCCTGAACTGCTATTCGTGAACCTCGTGCTTGTGCCCGTTTTTATATCATTTTTTCTTGTCGTATGTTTGCATTTTTTATAACACCTCCTTAACTTTCATAGTCTCCATTGACCGAATTTTCCTACGGTGTGTGAGGATAACGCAGCATAGCGCGTTGGAGTCGGCCTACTTATCGCCCATCTTCATGCATGCGATAGGGGTGGGAAGGTTCTCGTCATCAAATTGCAAATTGAAATTAATCTGGCCATCAACCGGGTATGAAAACAACCACCGTGCTTGTCCGCGCGGCTGCGCCTGAGCTGGACGTTTATCGTCCGTCCCCCTTTATCTTTCGAATATTAGTCGTTATTAGCCACATAGGTCTATGGTTTATGGAGGGTGCTGGGTGAAGGAATATCGTAGTAATTTTTATTAGGAAACAAGATTGGTTAGACGAGGTATATTACTATTATGTGTGAGGCACGCACTATGATGGTGATTTCTTCGTCCTGGAACTAATACCACTTTTCTCAGTATGTTTATTCACAAGAATGGGATTTTCCTTATCTCACAGCTCAACCTAACCTCTCGCGCTTCACAGGTCACCGATGCCGAACGCCAAGCGTATTACGTCCTCTCGCACGCCGTGGTGCTTGTCATCCTTTCGATTCTGATCCTCTCCGTCTTCTTGGGTTAATTCACATTGAATTTCACTTGAGCGTAGATTGAAGGAGGATAGTATAGTCATCATGGAAACAAGTATAGAAGATGGTACGCACGTCTAAAAGGTGAAAACGACGACACCATGATAAAACCGTTACAAACACCAAGGGTTATTATTACAATTTCCTCTTTCCAAGATTTCGGAGCACATGTTTTGGACGATATCTGAGACGAATCACGAAAAATTGATCTGAGCGGAACCGGTGTCGAAATGGCTTTCTACAGCGACAACCTGGAAGTTATGCGAGCTTCCAAGTCTCATACTAACGTTGGCCCAGGCGTTGAAGTGACATGAGGTGGTGACGCTTCCACCAATACTATTGCCGGGTTCCTTCTTGGGGTTACGAACAGACCAAAACTGCTGGAAGGTCTGAGTACCGTCGATAGATGGCTGGTTGACACGAGTGGTCTGGAGGATGTCGTAGTTGGCTCCATCGCAATACACGCTTCCCGTCTTCTGAGCAGCAGAGGACAGGTTGTAGGATCCGTAGGACTCGACGATGCGGTATTCAACGAGTGGGTTACGAGTCCAGCCATAGAGGGACAGCGAGCTGTTTCCGTTGAAGTTGAAGTTTCCATTGTAGCGGGCTGTCCTGTTCATGGGTCATCAGCATACCAGTGTGGCGGACGGTGGAATGATGATCATCGAACCTGGATCCTCCTGGGTTCCATTCCTTTCCGAGAATGACATCGCTGCTCCCCGTTAAAGATATTACGTAGGAATAACCATAGGGGCCACCGACATATGTTACTGGGAGTCCGTTCACTATGTAATAGATGTATGGCCCCACGGGCTGTGTCGACTGACGAGGTTCCAAGCCCACAGAAGGTAGAGCAGAGCATTCAGGAATTAACAAAAACCCGTTGACTATGATGGATACAAACTTGAAAACGAACATTGTAAGGAGGGTGGGCTGTTATTTCAGGGTTAACAATCATCAGCGCTTTTTATACGTTCGAAATCTACGATGAAATTTATCATATCTACGCACGAACGAGGTAGGATATGCAATTGCAGTGCCCATGCGTATAAGCTCAGGTGCGTATGTCCAACTCTATAACCTTCGGAGAATATTACAATGGCATTTGATTCTTGTCTTCAATCCAATTATATGGAATATGGTGACTCTGAATTGCGTCGACTACTTGGCAGACATGAATAACTTGCAACGGAGAAACTCCCAACGGCAACCGTGCCGCATGCTATTTATAATATCTCCCAATATTTCGATTAATGATTTGTGTCGTTGAGAGATCAACCGAGGCACTGCAATGATTAATTGTATTCGCATGTAACCTTGCGTATCCGGTGAGGCGCCCGTGCTTCAAGGAACTATCTCTTGCGTCTTTCCGTTCGCTCGTCATCCAGAGGAGGTAGTAGCCTAGAGGCTACAGCTTGGGGGTGTAAAGAGGGCGATGGCCCGAAGACCACTGCCCCACTTCCCAGGTCAAGAGCCAATGGTCGGATGAGGATGCGCCCCACCGTGACCAATGGCTCTCTACCCCTAGGCTACCACTCGAACCTGCACAGATGAGAGAGGGTACAATGTTTAACTTATATCTTATCACACCAAACCAAAATACCCTCATATCTAAGGGTGTGATTTGGTTGAGACTTTTTCAAGCAGAGAGAAGAGATGAACTCAGATGGTATTAGCCGTGAATCTTCTTCCCAGGTTAGAAGGAGAGGGTGGGTGGGAAAAGAAATTAAAAGGATAAAGATATAGAGAGCCGAGCGAGAGACGCTGAACCGGCGAGAAAGCGAGGCGGTAAAGATAATACAGATACGGAGTGGAATGGATGGCGAGTGTTGCGGCTCGCTCACGTGACCAAGAAGAGCGATCTGTGCGAGCACAGATCTTCTCAATCCATTCACCCAATTCGGCGCAATACAATGATATGCCCGAAGCTTGGGAGAGCCCTCCTAAATACACTTGCGAGCTGAAATTTATAAGGAAGATACTGACAACTAAATAGATCCAGGAGCAATGTTGTGCTAACTTTTTTTAGACCCATGTATTTCTACAACTGTGAGTATTCCATTTTATCGAAGCAAAACATAACCTCGAAACCTTAGATGATAGTCTCATACCGTGCTTTTTAGATTTACCGCCTTTTAATGTTGTTATGAGATGAGTTAAGGATATTATCCACTTTGTTCCTATGTATCAGTGGACTACCGTTTGCGAATCTCGCGGACGAGCTGTTGGAATGAAAATGGCAGGTATTAAAGGACGAAGACGGCGAAATGATGAATAAAATAGCCGGCAAAGGTGCTACATGAGAGGGGAAAGAACTGGAGACGTTGATGTGGATGGAAATTAGGGGAAAGTAAGAGAGAAATCGAAAAATTGGTGCTTAATGAGAGACATTCATCTGAACAGAACCTCCATCGAAATGACTTTCTAGAGCGACAACCTGGAGATCATGCGAGCTACCAATTGCCATACCGACGTTGGCCCAGGCGTTGAAGTGGCACGAGGTGTTGACGGTTCCAGTGATAAAGTTAGGCTTCTTCCTGGGGTTGCGAACAGACCAGAACTGCTGAAAGGTCTGAATGCCGTCAATGGAGGTTGCGTTGAAGCGCGTGGTTTGAAGGATGTCGTAGTTAGCCCCATCGCAATATACACTTCCCTTATTCTGAGCGGCAGAGGACGGATTGATCGAGCCGTAGGACTCGACAATGTGGTATTCGATCAATGGTTCACGAGTCCAGCCATAGACGCCCAATGAGCTATTGCCGTGGAAGTTAAAGTTTCCGCTATAGTGGAGTGCCCTGTAGTGCCCTGTTGTGTTGCTCATCAGCTTCCTAATGTGACAGACGATGGAATGATCGTCATCGAACCTGGATCCTCCTGGGTACCATCCCCTCCCAAGAATGACATCACTGTCTCCATATAAATCGATGCGGTAGTACAAACTAGAGGGTACGGTGGCACCGCCATCACCGATGTACCTTTCTGGGTGTCCGTTCACCATATAATAAATATAGGGACCGCCTCCTTGCCGACCCTCCAAGCCTCTAGAAGGTAGACTAGCGCTTTCGGATATTAGAATTAACCCGCTGAATATAACGGCAAGAATGCAGAAAGGAAGCATCGTGAGGAGCGTGTTACCCTGTTGCTGGGATGCCTGCGAAGACGTGACTAACAATAAGCATTACATTACCATTTATACGTACGAAATCTACGACGAGGTTTAAGCATAGATGATTTATTGAATCTAAGTCTACCTTCTGTAGAGCATGTTCGAAGTGTAGAAGCCCAAATCTATCACCCTCGGATAATATTTCAACGATCTTTAATAATAGCACTAATTCAATTCCATCGAACATAGTGGTTCTGAAGGTGTCAAGTGCTTGTCAATGACAGATGTGAATAACTGGCAACGGAGAAACTCTCAACAGCAACCGTCCTGCATGCTATTCTTACCAACCCTTGCCATGGGGATTGAATGATATGCGTCAATAAGAAATCGACCCCGGCAGTACAGTGGGTAATAGCATCCACATGCATCCTGTGCGCATCCGTACTTCAAGGAACTATTGTCCATTCACCCAACTTAGTACTACAGAATTGATGATACGCCCGGTGTTTTGGAGAGCACTCTCGAATGAACTTGGGCGCTGTAATGTATAGTGAATATATTGACAACTAAATAGATTCAGGAACAATGTTGCACTGAGTATACCTAGCCTTGTGCAATAACCTCGAAACCTTGGATGATACTTTCAGGCCGTGCTTTGGGAATCCATCCCTTTGTATTTCATTCGTCAGGTCGTCGCCATTGTGGTACAAGGTTCCGGAGCAAATTACTTTTGGCTAGTCACGAGAACAGCATCATGTCAATAATAGAAACAGAAAGATGTCATTAACGTTAATTATCTCCTTATCAATTCTGATAGACAAACTTGAATGCACCCAGTGAATTTTGGACTCCTCTACAACATCATAGCATGTGCACACACTACTCTACTACTCAGTGGAAACCTTTCTGCACTGATATCCTCTGCTTAATGATCTTTATCTCTTCTCGAGAACCCTTTTACATGTGCCTTGACTAAGGTTTTATCTTAATGGATGAACCACAGACATGGTAAGTATGAACTGACAAGGGTGACACATGCAGTAAGTCACGAAAGGGCTCTAAAGGAGCATTCAGATTGAAATGTGTAAAGACGAGAGCTCTATTTGGTGATTGATAATACTATATAATTTTAAAGTGTAGGTGGACCCTAGTGCGTAAACCTTCATCAAAGGGTGTCCAATTATGCTTGTTAGTTGAGCTGGCTGTTTGTTCCGTGTAGTGTTACTAGATGTACTCGTTAGCACATAGGTTTTATGGGGAGGAAAAGGGAGTCTTAGGGAAGGTGGATCACACTGGGTCGCTGGCAGCAGTGAAATGGCGGCGTGCTACCACATCGCATATTTGTCGACTTTAAAGTTTAGAAGTTGAGTCGTCATAGTTTGAGTGTGAGGGTGAGATCGATAATCTGAGAGGATCTAAGAGTGAACTATGTCGAGTTAGGGAGTGAATCCACAGTGTAAAGAACTCTAGGAGACTAGGGTAGAAATATAGCGATCAGTGGATAAAAAGGTATCGTCGCCCATGTAGTGTGGGGTTCAATTTCCATTCCAAATTCTGTGTAACCTGTTGCCAAATTATAAATCTGGATTACAATACATATGATGCGTGTAAGTTTCGTGTTTTCGGTTCACTTGTGTTGGTGACTGTACTTGTGGTGGTTTTACGACGCAAGGCGAATGTCGAGCTGGCACTGGATGATCGGGGTTCCTTTTCGTTGTGCAATAGGGATGTAGATATTTCGCCGTAGTTTAGCTGGGAGAAAAAGAAAAAATAAAGAGTGAACCGAGAAACAGATGTCGCCCAGACCACGGGTGAGGCAATGTACCCAATAGTAAAAAGGAGACATATAATGGTACTAATGGAGTCGCTCGGGGTTCTGGCCCGCTCACGTGACCAAGAAGACGAGTCTGTGTGCGCTCATGATATCCTTCAAGTTTGTGCGTGTGTGTCGGAGATGGGTTATAATTTTGGGAATGCGCGCAGGCCCAAGCTGACGAAGACTCAAACATCACCATCCCACCTCACCCCCCTTGAATATGATTCGTGGATGCAGGTTGGGATGATGCAGTGTTACTTTCCTTCTGATCAACACCATCGAAAGTACGCAACGTCAGTTACCAGTATATACTATACCAACAAATAAGGTATAGTCGATGAAGTTGAAGATTTGGACTTTTCAGATGGGCTAGATCGGTGCCATGTATGGAGGTGAAACCGTGGGTTGGTCAGGTTCAATAAAAAGGAGCACTGAAGTGCAGTCATGAATCTTCCGCAGGTCACATACCAGAATGTTGGGCTGTGTGCAGTCGCCGAGTAAAGCCGCTGATAAGTATTCAGGTGGAAGTACATAGGTAACAACGAGACATCTGTGATTTCATGCACATAAACTTCATCAATACAATACAATAGTCCCTGGGTAGAAGCTGCCACCTCAGGCGTGTTTTGACGGTCGTCGACGACATAGGCACTGAAATATTTCGCATCATAAACGTGATCCACTGGTAAGTAGAAAGTATAAAGCAGCGGTGCTCGTGAAATATTGAAAAACAAACTCATACTACATACTACTTCTTCACCGCTTCACATTCGAATATGCAGCTTAAATTCTACCCCTTGGTCTTCTTCGCCCTAGAGCTGGCTCTATTGGCGACCACCGGCATGGTATAGATCCCAATTATATGCGGGAGCTAAGCAAGTACCTGACTATATTGATTTTAGGCATACTACGATGACAATTATGAACTTGCTAGCCGTGAGCTGAGGTTGGATGGATTTGCGAACCATTACCTTCGGGAATTCTCCGACAGCGACTTGTCGCACATTGCAACACGCGACCTTGTGGTAGAGCTCGAAGAACGACTAGTTCGTCGTGGTGGCAAACACAACAAGGGGACCAACTGGGCAACACTTTCTGTTCCGAAGTTGAAGGAGAAATTGATGAAGGTTGAAGGCCTGTTGCAGACGGCGGCACCGGAAATGAAGGCGAAATTCCAAAGACAGATAGAGGCCTTGAAAAAGCTTATTTTGAAGAAAGAAGGGCCGACAGGTGGTGGAGCTGGTGGAGGGGCCACAGCTGCGAAGACCGGTGCTGACCCCAACGATGTTACTGATCCCAATGGTGCCAGCGCCAATCCCCCTGCTAATTCGGATATGTAGGAGCTTAGCTATTAGCAAGTCGATATACCGTCATTGTTTTACGTTTCTAATCTGGTTATTTCATCATGCGGAAACATGTCCCATTGGCGTCGGAATGTGAATACCAATAGGATAGGTAATGTACTAGCTCGGATGTCCATCCATGCTGAACTATGGCAGAGCAGAGTATCGGTGGTGTGGTTTGAAGCGGTTCGGATTTCGTGTACTGAGAGGGGAACACTATTAGTTGACATGAAATGTATAGAGCATTGACATCATAACCGAAGTTGTATACTTACAATACATGGTGCCCTCGTACTCATTCAACCATACATACTTCAGCAGACCGTTTCAGTAAGATGGGTGATTATGTTGAGTGGCAGTCTTGGTGATTATGGGCGTGATCCACCGTCACCCATGTGGGACCTGTGTGGAACCTTTGATGTAACAGATGGGAACATTTCGTCGCTGTTTGAATTGGTGCTGAAGGCAAGCCTGCCATCAAACCAGCCTTGACCCCAAACCACCATCATCGTCGGTTTTCGTCTGAGCTAAACGATTATCATCCCTTTTTTTCCGTGAAATTTAAGGTGTTCAGGGTTGCGTTAAGCCACCTCTGGCCTTCCCGTTCATCTCGTGGAAGACATGTTGGTCACAGCGGAGGGGATAAGGCCACCGGGGTTTTGTACACATACTGTCCATTAAACTACCTGTATGTCAGTATCCAATAATTTATCTATCTATTCTGGCGCTGACTGAATCTCATTTTTTCAGTGTACTTATCTATTTAGAAAATAGCATTAACTTTCACTGACTTGCCCTCCACGTCTGAAACCCGACATCTAGTCGCCGCCGCACCGATCTTTATCAGTGTATCATCCACGCTACTAGGATGGGCACTGATCTTGTGACGGATACTGTGGGACGGAGCGATAAGAGAGTAACTGGAAGGCGGTATACAATATAAGCTTCCCCTCAAATTTCGGCAAGAGGATATCTTCTGCAGTATTTTGGTGAGTTAGATCATTATTCTCCACCGCACTTTCCTCAACTAATTCCAACGCTTAGGATCCTCATCCACTGCGTTCGTCAGTCCACATCCATTCTTAGAATACGGAGCCATACTCATGGTGATGGGGTTTATGAGATAAAGCGGTTGAGGTATTTGACTTTTTTTCGTCCAGAAAACGGAAGATGCTGGCGGTGTGCTGGGTTTACGCAGATACGCTGCCTGTGCTCATTTACCACCGCCACACGTAGCTTACGTTCTACAAGGAATTTTTTTTTTGGAAAGCGGGCCGTGAGGGTGCTTAGGCCGTCCTTATCCTTGATGGGATGGAGCAGGTCGGAAGAGTAGGCGCCGACATTGCTGTATTTTTTAGGCAATAATGCGGCAGTTGTAGGGGACCGGCACGCGTCAACAGCCATGCATCACATCCCACCCAATCTCATTGTTGTGGGCCACAGCTATAACTACTCCAGACCCTGTTGCTTCTTCCCAGTCGCATACTGCTCCCCTCCTGCTGTGTCGTGAAGGAGTTTTTGTCTCGTTTCACCCCAACAAAAGCGGCCAGAATCACTAGCCACTACCCACCAAAGTCATCCACGCCAACAGGGGACTCACTGACTGACACGTCATCATCCCACTGTTGGCCTCATCTCCGTTTCTTACCTCCACCGCCTTCAATTTCACCCTCCTGTCTACCCTCATTTCCTTGTCGTAGCACCTCACAAGTTACCACCACCATTACTCCGCCCTTTCTCCTCGTAGCCACGGCAATTCCAGTCATGCTTGTCACCACCGCCTCAACTCACCGCCCCTGCTTGAACCATTTTTTCAACCTATTCATGCTCTTGTATTTAATACGGTTCATGGGATGAACAGGATGGTGAGAGTGAACGTTCTAAACGCTGAGGTGGGAGGAGGATGTTCTCACTCGAGGTGCAACCACGGCGATCAGACGACCTGGACCACTGCTACCTCGCCTCCTAAGTCAGGCCAGGCGACACGGATGGTCCTCACTCCTCCTACCTTAGCATGCTACTCTGCTTTTTGTGGACTTCTCATGGCTCTCGGTGTCGTTGACTACGCATGACGCACTGTTGTTGAAAGTAATTACGTTTTTGGGTCAGCATTTGGGTAGCGGGCACAAGAATCCAATCTTGGGTCGCCTCTTGGATGGTTGGCGGTGGAGGTGGGTATAGGTGGGTATAAGGAGCTGTGTGGTATGACCTTTTTTTCTGGAACACTTGCTACAGGACGATGGAAACAAGGAGACAAGATGGAGTCCGACTGAATACATTTGTTAGTAATATCAGCCTGGTGTTTCCTATCCGTCCCAAATCTGACTCTTGATTAATTATTCAGCAGTTTTTTCCCATACTCGCGTCTCACTACTATCACCCAGCTACCGGTCTTTGAGAGACCATCCTCGTGACCATCCTACCCTCGTCACATAAAACCCGCACTCACACAAAACGCTTGCCCGTCCATGCCAACCCCGGATATCTCTTCCAGGATGACCACGCCGATGCCGCGATAACAAGGACGAGAGGCAAAGGAGGACTGGGTGATACTGGCGGGCTGTCGCTCCCTGTATCAACTCCAACGAGAATTCACATCGTCTCTAGTGCAGGCAGTACGTCTCTGCCGCCTCTTTTTTCCAAAGGGCAGACTAACTGATATACTGTGAACAGAATGGTTTAATCTGACTCCCCAGTCGTTGTACCTTGCTTATCCGCATTATCTGCCTTGCCCACTACCCTTCAACCTACGCCCCAAGCAAACCTACCCAAAAAAGCCCACGTCGGCGGTCTCACGTCCGGGACTCCTTCTCTCACTCCCATAACACTTCATCTTGGTGGTCCTAGACGTTATGTAGGTTGGCGACAGAGATGGAGGAGAGACTCCCCAAGCCTCCTTCCTTATGTCTCAGTGTCACCCTCCAGAGCTCCAAAGTTCACGCTACCGGAGACTTGCACGTAGTCATAGTGCGAGGAGGTTTTTAATTTGTCATGTTGTCCTTTTGGTCCAGCCATGAATTTGATATATACTCTTCGCTGAGATTTTACGAGAAGAGATGAGCATAGGTGCGATGGTAAGATCTGCATTGAGGAGAGACAACCAACCGGTTCCGAAATCAAGGTTGAAAGGGTCGGGATCAAACACAGGCACACAACATGTCATCGCCACTAACGCGCGCATCAATTCAGCGAACGATGAAACGTGATATAAATTTGAGATCTCGATGGCACAACTCCATTCAGTTGGTCTGCGTCTTATGAACATATTCTTATTGTAGCGCTATCCAGTATCAAACCAGGGTCTTCATTCAGAGTCGTGACTCTCGAATAATCCAACTGCATGCAGTGGGTCGCCAATATGGACGAACCAGGTTCCGCACCAGTCTTCCCTGCACTGAGGCCGTTATCACTCGTTTTAGTACATGTAAATGTTCCATTCACCGCGTTGGTCTGCAGAATAATGATTCAGTAATCACATGCGTATTGGTGTCCTTTATGAAGCCGAATCACAGTGCTTTGATACGAGACGGGGCGCTCATCGTGCCATGGATCTCAAACTCTAGGCCCTCGATTCACGCAGGACTAACCTTGCGAGGAGGCTGTCGCTCCTGGAGGATTCATGAATGTGATGATACATCTAGATGGGGCTTGCGCATCGTTATATGCTCACAATTTCGCCCTATGATGTAGGAGTGCTTCATGGACCTTATATCTTCTTTGTCATGTCTTGATTTATCCTTCCTTAACATGTTCATTGCGATATGAAAACGATTGGGTGTGACTACGACGGAAAAGCTATACAAAATTTAACACAGACCTATATGATTAACAAGAAGTAACAAAGAATAGAGAAGCGATGGGTGATAGAAACAGATAGGATTTAGTGGCCGACATACTACTCTACGACTGCAAGAGGTGCGTTTAGTGCTTCCACGGAATCCAACTCTTGTGGGCGCTCCTCATTCCTTCCTGCATTCCTTCCCCGTCCCTCATCTCTCGTGCAATATTATCCCTGTGTTCTTCTCCATAACCAGACTTCATCTTCCTCCTCTCTGCCTCAACAGCCCACAACCCAGCACCCGTGGCCGTCGAGAACAAGAAGAAAATGCTCAGGACGGGAACGAGCTGTAACGAAACCTGGACGATTCCAAACGCCCAATACCTCCACCTATTCCTCTTCACCATCTCGTTTCTCTGTTCCGAGCCATAACCCAATAACTGCCAATACCTAAACTGCTGCCACCGTCCCAAATGCCATCCTTGCAAACACAGGAAGATGTACCAGCCGACTACAGGGATGAGATTGAGAGGTAATTCCACGATGTACCAAAACGTCATGCGTCCCGACTCCTTAAACTTGAGGTACGGGTAAATCTTGTGCTCTCCCAGTTCACCGTTTGGACCGATGACACGACAGCGGGCGACCATGTTCCCAAACCCGTGATCAACGAATATGGTGTCAAATACGTCCACGATTTGATGCTCTGTCATCAGAGCTTCAGCGATGATAGCGACGAGGGTGGAAGCTTCTGAGAGAATCATGAGAGCCGCATTAACCCATGCGAGAGGTCCATGGAAGAAACTGAGGATGAGAACGTGTGGGAGATAGAGGAAGAAAAACAGGATTGAGAGGACCACGATGTATAACGTCAGGAGTGGGACAATCCGAGAGCGTAAAGGTGGGTGTAGAGACCTGTGTGCAAGGAGATAGGGTATACCATAGAGTGGGTATAGAAAACCGCGGTTGGGTAGAGGTGGTGAGAGTTCATGATATGGCGCGATAGGGGTACGTTCTGCATCTGCGTGTCGGTGTTCCTGTAGTAAAGGCGTGCGAGCGTTGTGGTGCATTATCACAGAGATACCTTGGGTATAAAGCAACGAGAACAAGGCGGAGTGACCGAAAACCAACTGTTCAGCTACAAAAACCTGGTTATCATGGTCGGCGACGTGGTTGGTGATAGTTCCGAACAAGCGCGTTTTGTTGATTCATGTTTACACGGCAACTCCCTGCACCGCCTCTGACAATCTTATCGGAATGACCCTTAATTTTAACCCATTGATTATGGCGGACGAATGAAAGGGAATAAACAAGTCAATTATTATATGGCGTATATTTTGAGCCGGGTGTTTGATTGAATGAAGGTGCAATGAGCGAAAATCGGATTCGTGTCTCAAGCCACGGCTTGATAATCAACTCTCGCTCGCCAGGATGGCCGCAAACAAAAGAGGCAGGATCACGCTTCTGAGTGCAACAACGCAAGTCTTTTTCCATAAACAGTTAAATACTAGCTCGTGCCTATGATTCATATTCCAACGTGATGCCTTATGACTAGGGTCGAATATCCGAACGGACATCTTGTGCGTTGTGACGAGTTCTGGCAATAAAATTAGGCCCTCAAATGTACGTGCCGGAGAAGGTATAAAAAGGGGGGCGAATGAGGAGTTAGGCTAACTCAACACCCACGAACACAACGATTATCTCGTCTGTAGCGCTCAACTATCCAATAATGACGGACCAGAACAAAAAATCAACCACGGCGACACACTCCCATCAGTCAACCACATCGTGAGTATTTACTTTCCTCTGTCCTCCACCGACGTTGTTGAGGAATACCTGGCTACAGCATAGCTAATTCTCAATCAACAACTACCACCTCGACTCGTGTCCAAAGTCGGGTCATTACCAGCACGCCAGCATATCCGAGTGATATGCAGAACATGTGGGGACCAGCTGTCCCACTCCCTTGTGATAGGGAATACTACTTGGGCAGTCTTCACGCTCTCGACGCCAATGCGAGTGTAGAGTCACATAAAGACTACACTTACGGCTTCCTCAAAGACCCGCGCTCGCCTTCTCTCACCGAGCAGCCGTTTGAAAACGGTACAGCGACTCGTGTAAATCGTGAATAGCGGATTGGATGTACAGTAAAGGGGGAATCACCGATATGATAGAAATCAACCACGTACCGCTATGCCTAGTCACTTGTTACATGCCTCAACGGCTGATTTGCTTCTGTGGAATATGAAAACTTAATTTATCGAATATGGTGACCCGATGACCCCTAGATAAGCGAGTCCGTTCACATGTGGACTTGAAAATCTCAACGACTTGAATAGTTGTAGATATTTCTGGTGTTGAGAGTTGTCAGGGCTTATCAATGTTCGCGGGCGCGAATCCTCCGATGATTTGTTCCGTTCATCTATCACCCATTTTGAGGGTCGTATGAGGACCTACCATACGAATAATGTAGCCAAGTAATCGAAATGTCCAGCATTAGCTCTCCATCGGCGACTTCTACCAGCTCCACGGTTTCCGCACCTCATGGGACCGCTGCCGGCTTCAAATAAAATAAAACACGGCCAAACACTCGAACACGACCCCGCTTACAATAAAAATTGAAATCCCGCCAGAGGGAGACATTCCAGAAACTTGCTCAACAACAAAGGGGGAGTCGACCAAGTCGAACACGAGGCAACAATGCAACTGAATTTTCCTTATCTAGTGAAATTCGAGGCGGCCCACCGGTGCGTGTGATGACTTGGCCCTCTGGAAGCCTCAAGGAGTCATGAGCAGTCAAACCCCTTGAGCCCGGCGCCACGATCGTCGTTGGCGGTCGCGCTTGCCCCTAGAATAGAAATAGGGGCCAAGTTGGACACAAGTGCGAACGACAAAACCCCATCAAGACAGAGTACCATCCAGTATAAAAGACTGAACAATGTGTTGGATTCTTCATCTTCAAGCCCCAACTGTTCGTCTCAGCAACAAACCCAAAAAACCCTTTTTGTAATCATGTCAGATAATCACAATAACAGCGTGCAACAATGGCCATCCATGTATGTGCCCGGATATTTCAGAACGCCCAATTTGTACTTATCGTTTAATTTTATAGGGGGGTGGAATCACATTTCATGGATTCGCCTCATGGTACCGTGCCTCAGGACCTTCACAATGTACTCGTCGAACTCTACGGGCCCGCACTTCCTTTACCATTCGACGAAGCCTACTGGAACTTCACAAGGACTTCATACCAACCTTCAAGTGCCTCGACATTAGATTACACTTATGGTTTCCTCTCTGACGACTCCATAGACATCCCAACCTGGAATATGGATAGAGGATCCACCGAACTTGATCCATCCCAAGAGACTGAGTTCCCCTCCTGCGACCCTGAAGGAACACCAGACGAATTCGACAACCTCGTGGCTCAGTTTGATCCATACATGAGTCCCATGTCTCTTCTTGGCTTTCCTTCGTCTAAAAGTTGGGACCCAGCCATGAATTTCTCGTGGGGATTTGACGAGAAGATTTTGTTTGACTTCACGCGTGACGATACTAAATTACCCGTTCCGAAGAAAGAGTATATTGTCCCTCATACCGTCGACACGATGCGCCAGTAAAGCTGAGTCAACTATACGACCGCAATTCATCCCCGTTTCTGGGTATTCTTTCTATCCGTCGTATTTTTCTCTGCTTCTCTCTTCATTGATCAAAATATTTGTCTATCTGTCATCCAAACGAATTCTTATAATCAATAAATTAATCTCATCGTTTAACTAGTGTGGCTTTAGGATGTAAGAGTCCTATTCGCCTTTTCATTCGTTGCGCTTTTTTTTATATATCACGGAGGTGTGAAACACTTGTTTTGTTCTTCACCCTGGTTTGCCAGTCAATGGAGCAAGGAGTCAACCCTTCGTCGGGGCAAGAGCCGATGGACGAGAATGGATGCACCCCCAAGAATAAGTCCAGCTTTCTCACCGGCCTACTGTCGGATATGGCTACGGTATAAAGTCAAATAAAGATAAAAAAAGAAAACCGAATATAAAGGAGTTACATGTTACCTGTGATTCTAGTTTAGATTTCTAAGCTAGCGTCACCAGACCTTCCATCTTGTGTATGATGAACTCCGTTGACAATTAGTAAAGGTAAGCGAATGAACATCAAATGAGTTCCAAGTCTAAGAGTGCATGTGGAGGTGCGTTATTGATATCTTTGAGACTTGAAAACAGCGCGGAATGTAATGAGGTGCGGTATGAGCCCCTCACAAACAAAGGTTACGATCTGGGGTTGTGAAGCTGCGAGAGTGTAAGGATTGTGGGGCTTAGCTCCTAATTCTCATATCATAGAGGTAATAAACACAACCAAATGATATATTGGAAGGATTACTACAAGTACGATAAGGATAATCTGGGCTAAGCTAAGGTTAACGAGGCGTAATTCGCATCGTGACTCGGAGTGATTAGTATCACAGAGTGAAGTAACTGGTTAGCGAGAACAATTTAACAACTAAGAAGGGACATGGTTTTCAGAGAAACAGCTCCTCGAAGTGTTTTAAATGGTTGAAAATACGACAACAACACGAGCCGAAATTCATTGAGCAAGGAGTACCCCAGTAAGCATGACCAATGATGTAAGGTAGCCCTCGAGTTAAAAAATGTGATAGACTTAAAGGTTCGTATGAATCAGAATGCAAAGTTACATTTGGCATGGAGAATACAGATTTGATTGTGACTACGATGAACATGCTACTGTAGGCAGACGACGGACAGAGCTGCGCGACTATAAGCCTTGATAAGTAATGTGGTGAAAGAAGAAGATTATTCACGCACCTTGATTTAAGAGACGGTGATCTGAGCAGAGCCGGAGCTGAAGTAGCCCTCGGTGGCAACGATCTGGTAGTTGTGCGAGCTACCGAGTCTCATGCCGTAGTTGGCCCAGGCGTTGAAGTGGCAGGAAGTGGTGACACTGCCGCTGATGCCGTTACCGGGGTTCTTCTTGGGGTTACGAACAGACCAGAACTGCTGGAAGGTCTGAGTGCCGTCGATAGAGGGCTGGTTGTAGCGGGTGGTCTGGAGGATGTCGTAGTTGGCACCATCGCAGTACACGCTACCCTTCTTCTGAGCAGCAGAAGAGGGGTTGTAAGAGCCGTAGGACTCGACGACGTAGTACTCGATCAATGGGTTGCGAGTCCAGCCGTAGATGGAGAGGTAGCTGTTGCCGTTGGGGTTGTAGTTACCGTTGTAGCGGATGGTCCTGTGGAATGTGATGGTCAGCGCCTGAAGAAGTGACTCCGTGAAGAATCGGTTTACCTGCTTCCTCCTGGGTTCCATCCCTTTCCACCGACGAGGTTGCCGTTTCCGGACCAGTTCAGACTGTATTGTCCTCCACCACCGTTGGTGTAGGTAGCCGTGCCTGCACCGTCGGTCCACCAGGAGTAGTAGTATCCACCGCTGTTACCGGTGGAGCTGGGGGTACCAGCGCGACCTTCGAGGATACCGAAACCCTCGGTAGCGTTGGTTGGCATGGCGAGAGCGCCAGAGACGGCAGCTGCAGCGACGACGAGTGACTTGAAAGAGACCATTGCGTTGCGATTAACAGTTCAGTTGAGAGGCTGTTGGATTCTTAGTAGCGGTCGCTTGTCAGACTTTATACGTTGGCAGTTCGAAATTATCGGTGAAAATAATATACATATCAGCAATTTCAGTGAAAAGGATTATACTTTTCCTCCTGCCGCTACTGATTCTTTACATGAAGTGTCAATATCGGATTAATCCACAAAATGCTGTACCATAGCGTATACTCGAGGCGCATGATGAGGTCGGAGAAATATCTTCATTGAAGATCGCTCTTCGTTCTATTTTCATCGCTCATTTGTTGACTACTCACTAGTCAGTTGGCGGCCGAGGACTTGTTATATGGGTCAGACTGCTGTTCGGATCGTTAAAACCGCAGACATATGACATGTTGAACGTTCAAAACTCGGTGATTCTGGGCTCTGATCCTGATGACTAATTTCGTGAAGAAACATATTTCGGATATTTACCTTGATAGTGTGCTCCATTCAATTGGGCGTTGTCAGGGGGAATTCATATGCGTCGTGGAAAATATTATTCGTCCGAATAACCACAATATC
Organism: Panaeolus papilionaceus; assembly: GCA_015501605.1. Classification (NCBI taxonomy): domain Eukaryota; kingdom Fungi; phylum Basidiomycota; class Agaricomycetes; order Agaricales; genus Panaeolus; species Panaeolus papilionaceus. The sequence goes on from JADNRZ010000013.1 coordinate 1,508,489, forward strand.
TGTGTTTACAATGCACGTACAGCGAGTTAAAATGGTAAGCGGAAGTTCCACTCCTTACACATCACCTTGTTTCGAGCATAAATGCTCATAACACAATCCATAATGATGTACATTTTTATGCCTGATGCTTGTTAAGACACATATTGTGGATCCGATTCCAATGTTCAGGCAACACGGTTTATCCTAAACGTTTGGCAATGACGACAGCTGACTCAATAGTCAACTGACACACTGGTCCCTTGCGGCATCCATTACTACAGCATTTATCCATGTTGGGCACCCTAGGGTCGGCTTTCATGGGGTATGGTTCAACGACACATGCAACTTTGCCATATCGTCCGAAATAATGCACCAGGAGGGGCTCTATTCAGGTGAATTGCCCGAGAATCAGATAATCAGTCTTTCCATACCAGACCCCGGCCTGATTGATTGTGGCACCTTAATCGGCGTTCACCGAGCCTCGATCATATGTGGCATTTATCTCACATGGTGATATCCCCACAGGCAAGGAATTCAAACTTATGTGGAGAGAAGGCGATGTCAATAAACATCAGTAGAATAGATCCGGGGTATGAGCGCTCGCGTCGGCTAAAAATAGAGTAGCTAAATCAACAACTGGAGAAAATGCGGAGAAGGCTGGAAATCCCTGAACATCATGGATTTTACAGAGATTCATTCTAACGAACGACTGCATATTGCCTCATGTGCCTCTCGTCGGCTGACTGTCCGTTATATACGCCGTTGAAGTAAGGACATGTACTCTTCCACATCGTACTACGTAGGAAACCCATCGTAGTCAATCCAGGGTTCTTCTCACTGTCCTCATGAAAGATGTTGTCGAAGAGAAAACCCGGGTGTCATACAACCCCTGAAAGTGTTGAATATCGATAGAAATTGATTGTAGAAGACTCTTCGGGTCTCAGGGGAAGTGAGATACAGCGATTGAAGATACAATTCAATAAGGACAATGTTCGGAGAAAATATCAACAGAGTATCACCTTCGAATTTTCTGGATGTCGCGATGCAGAAATACTACAGGTCATTCGGCATATATAAAATAGACTGTTTCTTCGTCGATCTCGAGCACACCCCTATCTCAAAAGCCTGTGACCAAGTCAAATTCCGATCACGACTTCGGCTGACATCTATACTGGGCCCTATTGCAGCCTGAACGTCGCAGAACAGGAATGTGGGGGGAACTCTCGTCTGTGTTTTGAAGGGCACCAAACATAGTCTGTAACTTCGGGCTTTTCTGCAAAGCACGCAATTCAAGAAGAAATCCTAGCATACAATCTCCTGTGATGATCTCAGTACTTTGCGTTGCAGTTTTCGTCACTCAATGTCACTTTGCAGAGGCTGGGATATGGAAGCACAAGGGGCAGACCAGACAGGAGCACAGATAATTACTCAGCTGTGATCATTCGAATAGAAGAAGAAGAATGGAGTTTGGTGCCAGACTGCACCCGTTCGAGACAGCACCCGGTGATTTGAATACCTGAACCGAATGGTGTAAACTAAGCGACTAGTGTTTAGGCGCGGACGAAAATGCACTTTGTTAATGATCAACCAGCTCTGTTGCAGTCGGATCTCCACAAAAATAAAGTAATGCTGACGTATTGTCCAAGATCCATAATTCTCCGAAAGCATGCCGCTGAGCATACTTTCCCCCAGCTTTATGTATGATATGAAGATAATTGCTGTGCTGTCAGAGTGGCATACGGTAGTCGGAGTAATTACACATTGTATGCACGTTAAACTCGTCATTCAGCAACGTATAAAGTCTGACAAGCGACCGCTACTAAGAATCCAACAGCCTCTCAACTGAACTGTTAATCGCAACGCAATGGTCTCTTTCAAGTCACTCGTCGTCGCTGCAGCTGCCGTCTCTGGCGCTCTCGCCATGCCAACCAACGCTACCGAGGGTTTCGGTATCCTCGAAGGTCGCGCTGGTACCCCCAGCTCCACCGGTAACAGCGGTGGATACTACTACTCCTGGTGGACCGACGGTGCAGGCACGGCTACCTACACCAACGGTGGTGGAGGACAATACAGTCTGAACTGGTCCGGAAACGGCAACCTCGTCGGTGGAAAGGGATGGAACCCAGGAGGAAGCAGGTAAACCGATTCTTCACGGAGTCACTTCTTCAGGCGCTGACCATCACATTCCACAGGACCATCCGCTACAACGGTAACTACAACCCCAACGGCAACAGCTACCTCTCCATCTACGGCTGGACTCGCAACCCATTGATCGAGTACTACGTCGTCGAGTCCTACGGCTCTTACAACCCCTCTTCTGCTGCTCAGAAGAAGGGTAGCGTGTACTGCGATGGTGCCAACTACGACATCCTCCAGACCACCCGCTACAACCAGCCCTCTATCGACGGCACTCAGACCTTCCAGCAGTTCTGGTCTGTTCGTAACCCCAAGAAGAACCCCGGTAACGGCATCAGCGGCAGTGTCACCACTTCCTGCCACTTCAACGCCTGGGCCAACTACGGCATGAGACTCGGTAGCTCGCACAACTACCAGATCGTTGCCACCGAGGGCTACTTCAGCTCCGGCTCTGCTCAGATCACCGTCTCTTAAATCAAGGTGCGCCACTCAATTGATCATCTCTTGGTGGCTTGTGCTAATTACAATACACGTCGTAGTTTAATCAGCTCATATCGTCAGTGCCTGCGACAATTCTTGGAGGGTACTAGTCAATGACTGTTTGTATTTAGCATGCAAGTTGAATCTATCTGCTTTGTTCTATGGTCTGCTCTCCTCTGTTTCCTGTGCTCTGTTGTGGACCAATTCAACAAGACGATACCCGCATTGTCTTATCATGAATCATCACAATGAAAGACAACTTAAAATTATGATTTGCGATGTTTCTTTTTCATGGATCAGTTATCCCATTGCGACAATAAAGCGGTTTTGTGTATTGGGAATAGTAACCCATATTGTATATAAATGCCTCGAAACCTCAGTCGAAACCCTTCCTTCAGACACCACCCAACACCACCTCTCAAAAGATCTCCGGCAATTGACGACCATGCAGTCTCACTCTTCTGGTGACACTGAATCGCTTTCTTCTCATATGCACAACCTCTCCTTATATGGAGTGAACGCGGCCAGTAGGTCGACTTCATATCACAGGTCCTCCGACTCCCAACAGCAAGACGCGATCGACAACCGACCAATTTACAGCCACGAAGTCGACACAAATTATTTATCGCGCATTGGTGCATGTCTTTGCTTCGATGCTACCACAGGTACAGTGTTATCAGAGGCCGATGCAAAGAAAAGGGAGGAAAGGGAATGAATCTGGTTATATTCAAAGGAATTTATTTCAAACTCTTTGTAATTTGGAGACCCCATCATCGTAGATCGTTCCCATGTCATATCAAATACCATCGTCACTTCATGATCATCACTATACTACACCTTCCACCATACTTCTATACTTTTATTATATGAAAATTTGGTTCATAACGATCAACGAACCTTCATTTCTTGAGGGAGGCCCAATACTTGCGTCCAGAGCAGGATTGATATCCCGATGCACCTTGAGCAGAACCACAGTCCGAAGTAGGGCCAACCCTGGGGAGAACACAGTACTGGCCTTTGACAGCGTTACACTAGAAGATGCCGTTGACAGTGTAGGCCTGGGATGGGCTCATGACGAGGGCGGTGGCGGTGATGATGACGGTATGGAATTGTGTAATTGTGAGTTTTTCTAGGGGGTGTGAGCATGTATTATCGTTATAAGTAGACGAGAACCTGAGTAACGCAACGGACAGTAAGTCTGGTTGAGAAAAACTATGATATACATAGGATAAGCTTCGTTCAACGTGTATGAGAGAAAAATGACGACAAACCTTGGTCACCGCGCTAGCTGATTGTTAAATAAGGTTCGAGGATTTATCATCTTTTATATTTTTCGAAACCTCCCTTTTCAAATTTTTTTTGAGTTAGTACTGAGAATCAGAGTTGATTGCATTGGAGAGCGGGTGGACTAGTCTCGCCTTTGACGCTTCAAGTAATTTTAGTGAGTCGTATCTTCGTCTATAAATAAGAAGGTGCGCTTGGCTAATGGATTTCGCGTCACAATATGTGGATACATTCCCAATGACGCCGATTCGAATCATCATCTTCCTTCTTGTTCAGAGGGTTCAAGGCGCTCAAACTCATATTACCAACGCTATCACTATTAACAGTGTTACCAAACATAGCCATGATCCATATCCTGTATATACGACGCCCAAGTTTCCCGACGTAGGTGTTGAGCTGGACGACGCACTGGTGTTGGTGGGATTGATTCCTCGGGCGAGGTTGATGTCGAACGTTCCTTTAGATAGTCCTGACTGTGTCAAGTCATTGAATCACATTCTGGTAGGTATGGATAAAGAGAAGGATGGGACGCACGTAGTAATCAAAGTAAGCCCAGTGCGGGATGCGTATAGCTGGTGGAAGCTCAATGGGAATCCTGCGTCAAAAAGGTGAGAAATGGTTGAGGAACTAGGCCGTCGTCGTGTAAAAATATCGAGTCAGACGTACTTTGCTAGATATGTTCCATTATGACAAAAGTTGGCTTGCTCACTCCAGCTGCGTACACTCAAATGTGAGTATATTGCGTTCACGTTGATATAAATTAAATTTAGGAACTCACGGAAACCAGCCTCTGTCCTGACACTGCGCACATGCAGATAGGACAGCGTAGTACACGGTGCTACAGCGACATGCGTATGCTTCGCCACTGATACGAGAGCCCGAATATCGTATGCCTGGAGCGAGTGGAACTATATGTTGCTCTATGTTTTTGATGAATTAATCGAGGACGGTGGTCAGAGGACTTTACAAAGCGTAGGACTTGACTCACCTCGTCCCAAGCAAGTGGATAGCAGCCTCCCTGCGACGAAGCACGGACTTTGTCCCAGGCTATTGTACGCCTGCGGTAGATTTCATGAGTATAATGATGCCCTGGGAGTGTATTCAACGCGACAAAGAGAAACCAAAGAAAGGAAATGTCGGAAAAAGGGAGAACAAGGTATATGCTCATACCCATTGGTGGTCTGGATCTGGAAGACACTCTGCCCTCGCCGTAATGTTCTGCGATTGTCCCAACACGAGCGTCTTGTCGATGACGAGATAAAGCAGTAGCGTCTCAAGAGTGCGGATAAATATAAATATGAACCGCAAGAGCATCACAGAACGCTTTCGACTCTATTCCAAACTGGCTGATGAAGGAGGCACGAGATGGTTGTGGTCGTGAAGTGAGAAGCAAACGACGTCGTCCAGGCCAAGCTCAAACAGTCAGACACCGACAAGTACCGTCATGGAATTTTGTCGGGAAGGAAGGTCCTGGAAAATGATATCATCCCTGAGGGCGGGTCCCGCTTGCATGAGTCCTTCGGTCGCTTGTTCAGCGTCTGAGGTATACTGACGCGTTTCTTTGAATGAGACAGATGAGTCGTTGAGGTAAATATTCAGCTTTGCGAAGATAAAGATTATTTGTCGGTGATACTTATAATTAAGTCTGAATTGGGAGATGGGGTGCGACCGAACAATGGACAGGGATTGTTGATTTGTTCCTGATGACAGGAACCCTGAAAACACACAGCACCCAACAAATGCTCTCACGAATTTTCTTCCCTGATTTGCCCTACTTGCCCCTTCCACCCAAATTCCACCTGCCTTTCGGCCTGTTCGACAGGCTCAAACAGACTGTCGAATGACTCGATTATCGATATGTCAGACCGCATGTTCTCAGTCTCCTATCGTCCACCGTTCATCACGGAAGATGATGCTTCAGGATGTTACGAGACTTCACATATTGACGTCCCACGAATCCATAGTTTCAACAACATCATTCAACATTCCCTTAACACCGCATCCACCAAAATTCTTTACTCTCTATTCAAGTTGATTCCATCCTTATCCTCGACTTATCATTCATAATGAATGTCTACATCGCCATACCGCACATCATCCACTAAAGAAGGCTGTGACCATCCACCCAAACCAGCGAAAAAATGTTCCTGTCAATTCAATCGTTAAACTCGTTTTCAGGGTCTCCGCCACCCCTGAGTGATGGGTCGTGGCACCTGTCCGCCGTTGGCCATTTTCTTTGTCCAGCTCACAGCTTATATCACTTGCAGCACCCACCCGTGCTGTCTTTTTAGCCTCTCACCTCGGGTCTACCTTCCTCTGTCCGTTTTCATCCTTCCTTTCCTGCTTTCCTCCCCGTTCTCTCCAATAATGACGCCTCGTGGTGCTTTTCTGAGTGCTTTTGTCGTCCTCGCATCAAGTATCGCGTATGTGAGAGCACAGGACGCGGTGTGTTTGACGGACTCGGCTCATCAGTGGGTACGTTGAAGTCTCTTTCAGACTGTATATTTGCACCCAGCTAACCGTTTCACGCGTATTGATAGGGATACAACTCAAGAGGTCAAAGTCCTTGTGATGTAGCTGGAAGTCTTCTATCCGTGTGTCTAGGACGAAGTGAGTGATTTCTTTAAATGTATGCCTTCAATTTTTTTGACGGACTGACCGGTTTTTACCTCGATGTGCAGCTGTTACCATCGTTGCTTTGGATCCAGGCCGTATCTATTCGGGATCACAAGCGAGTGGTGATGGAAATGACTGTCGTTGCAGCAGCGTGTATTATGCTACGCTCGCTGCGTGCGCACAGTGTCAGGGTAGAAACTGGGGAACGTGAGTGATCTCCTTACCATTTCTATTCCTCAAGTAAAAATCATAACCGAAATTTTCTTTTTCACTAGTTGGGCTGATCAAATCGAAAACTGCCACGGCGATATTTCCGTTATGAGGTGCATTGTTGTCTCACATCGCGAGTTGATCCCCACTGACGTTTGAATTTTATCCACTAGCATCCCTATCTCAATTCCCGGTGGAACCTCCGTCCCGTCATGGGCATACTTGGATTATCCCGTAAGCGTTCACGCCCATCATCCACCCGATCATTTTTGTTCACCATATTCGCGTCTCCCTCAGTCCGTTGGCACCTTCGATGTTGACCTCGCTCGCTCAGGAGGTTCATCCTCGTCCAGCTCTAGCAGTTCTAGCACACCCGACCCCTCGACCGTCACTTCTACTATTCGCCAAACCTCAACGATAATATCTACACCCCCTGGTTCAACCTCAGGTCCTACCACGCCTGGTGGTAACGGTAATAATGGAGGAAATGGCGGAAATGGAAATACAGGAGGAAACGGCGGCAACGGCAACACTGGTGGTAATGGTAATACTGGTGGAAACACGGGTGGAACAGGTGGAAACGGGAGCAGCGGGAACAGCGGCGGAAGCAGCGGAAACTCCAACGGAGGCGGCGATGGTGATCTCATTTCAACATCAGCCGAGAAGAAGACGCCTGTCGGCGCAATTGTAGGAGGCGTCGTTGGCGGTCTTGCCGCACTCGGTCTCATCGCTGGGTTGATCGCGTTTATCCTCGTCAAGAACAGGAAAAATCACAACGAAACCCGCCCTACCAGCATGTATTCAGAGAAACCCAGCACGGGTATGGGCCAAACGAGCCCCTTCATGGCCCCTGCTCAAAACACGATGAACACGGGTATGTCTCAACCAGGCTCGTACGTTCCACCCGTGAACCCTGCTATGACAGGTGGCAGTCAATACTACGTACGTTGTGCTCTTTCCTTCTGCAACTGGTATCGTTACTCACGTGTGTTACTTTACAGAATCAACAAACGCCCCAAATGTACGCTCAAGGTCAACAACCCGGTTTCAACCAGCAAAGTCCATTCGCGACCCCGCCTCATACTTCGATGGGTATTCCTTCTCAAGATGGATCTCAATATGGACCCGGAGCGGGTGGTGCTCAGCAACCAGGAGCGTATCGTGGTGTCCCAGAGGTGTAGAAGTGTCGCCTAGCTCCGTTTTCATTTGTTTCATTCTTTTATTTTGGCGTGTCATATAGCATATCCTGTCTTTGTTTTTACTCTTTGCGTCTCTGTTGTCATCGATTATCTGATTGGACTGTAGTTATTGGGTTTAAGTAAATACATACGTTCACTTGTTATGAAATGTCATGGCGTTTCTCCGTGATTTCCGTGCGCTCTTTATATCGCGTTCGTCATTCCTGCACGAAGATGAGATTTTGCAGAGATTGTCTGGTCACTGACGACCTGGATCAACTGCACATGAGCGCAACGAACGGTGAGTCATGGTCCCCAAGGTCAAGGGATGCGCTAGGCGCGTTACTGGCTCAGACCGTACAGACGACCCACCATTAACCTTAAAATCGATTACCCTGAATGATGCGACACCCCGTTTACCTCCAATTCTGCTTCCCCATTTTAAATCTTTGACGCGAGTTGAAAATTGAATCTATGCCGACTATGGAGCCTTGAAGATCGAAAAGATCCATCTAGAATTTGTTGGTACCAGGTACCTTACGGATAAATTTCTTTCCGACCTTGAAACTTTCTCAAGCCTGAAGGGTGTTCTTCTCGCGCGTTATTTTGATGACTATAACTATGCTTCGAAACGCGAAAGGTTCTTTGGTCTACTCCTACGACATAGGCACTCGCTCCAGGAAGTTGACACTGCGCCAAGCTCGGGGCGAGGGGTTCCCGAGGGCAGATGGTGTGCAAGCGCTCCAGGAAACGCGTTCTTCTTTTCACAGTTGCTGAATCTGCGGAAAGCTAGAGTCGGTGTCAAAAGGTTGCTGCCACTTGACCCGAAGTTTTTCACTGATTTGGAGAGTGAATTTGCCCGAGTCGATGAGCCGTTTTAGCAGCCTAGTTACTCTCATCCTCCTGATATTCTGGAAGACACGCGTTGAAGTTAATAGGCCTCGACCACATATTTTACTCAGATATTGTCTACTTTACTGCAATTATTGATAATGAAACCGGCGTTTTGAGTTTCGGCAGATGCTTTTCCATAATCTGTATTGCCTCCGGCGGCCTATGCATCAATTGGTATCAATGCATTCTCTCAATACCAACCAAGGTCTTTTCCTACTTCTCGATTCAGATAACCCACTACATAATCAAGGGTAATAAGAAAAGGGAGCTAACTACAATCGTATGTCCATTACTCCGGGAGAGGACCAAATCGAAATCAAATAAACACATACAGCGCGTATCGCTGATGGACTCCTATCATGTCGCTTCATCTAGTCTATTCACCTGGAGCAGGTTCAACTCAGCATCAAGGATCGTACAATGGTACTCCTGAGGTAGGGGCACCATTTCTTATTTGAAGTTTTCTATCTCACATATCACCTTATTGCCATATGCTCTTCTTGTCATGATGAGGGGTTCTTGGGGTGTATTTTGGTGCTGTATAAAACATGTACTTGACGACATTCTGTACTTGACGAAAGTGCCATACCACAGTAGCCTTTGTAGAAGAAGAAGACACCTGTCGCGGTGGGTATATTTCGTCGTGCATTATAGCTCGGTTCGTTTATCCATCCATAGAGTCGGAATCTGGTCCACAGTCTATCCAAGGGACGTTCGATTCAAACCTCGCGCGAACTATCAAGCCTACAAACGCCTTTAGGCTTCTATGGCTTTCGTCTATTGCGAATATGATCAGATTTATCTTGAACTGCAGCGACACTGACAGCCTTGATTCCATAATGCGATTGTTTGGGTGCAATCCACTCACCTTGACGACTGATGCTTTCCCGGCTGCCTTCCGGCATGCGGCAGTCAGTTCTAGTACTTCCTTCTTCAAGGCGCAGCCACTGGTTAACATACGGCGTAACTCATTGAGCGTCTAACACAAAAAACATTGCATCATCCCTAACTTAAGATTTAACTTCGATCTCATCGCACTTTGTAATATTTGCACTCTAGCTCATCGAGACCACTACGCAGGACAGTTACCCTGTAGCATAGCCTCACGGCCCCTTCCTTAAACAATCCTGAAAACTGAAAGCTTTATCTCAGGTTCAGCTACTCTTTACCGTTCTGCATCTCCCCTGAATGATGACCGTGTAAACGTTCCGTTGGCGACTTTTGTACTTGGAGCACATACTGGTGACACATATCTGTTTAACGCTTCTCCCATGTCTTGATCTCTCTTTTCCCTTCTTCTCCCCTGATCATGTCACCTTGTATCTCCTTCCCAATATCTCTCGTTATACTCGCGTCAACTACAGCATGTGTTGGCGCACAAAAAGCGAGGTGCTTGTCTGGCGTATCTTATCGTTGGGTAGGTTAGGACATGAAACTCAATCCATAAAATATCCATACAACCTGCCATATTGGGCGATTTAACAGATCTATAACGCAAGAGACCGAAGTCCATGCGATGTTGCTGGGAGGATTCTTTCAGAATGTACGGGACTCAGTGAGTTTATCCATGTCCTATATTCTGACGCTGTTGGGCGTATTGCATGGATTGAGGCTTTGACACACAGCGGTTATCATCACCTCCTTGGATCCAGACCATATATACTCAGGATCAGTGGCAAGCGGTGAAGGGAACAAATGTCGTTGCAGCAGCGTATATTATGCCCTGATCTCTGCGTGCGCGCAATGTCAAGGAAGGAACTGGGCAACATGAGTTATGATGCGGTTTCCCCTATCTCTCTTTGACAGATGGCTCACAGAGTGTCCCGTTTCATACTTAGGTGGGATACTCAGATCGCAAACTGCGATAAGGATATTTCAATTATGAGGTGCGTTACTTCCTCATCCAGACATAATACTGCTTCATATTCCAATTTCATGTTCATATTAGCCTCCCCATCTCAATTCCGTCGGGGACAACCGTCCCATTATGGGCCTACCTCGATTATCCGGTACGTCGACTCACCATTTACACAGACTTGGATAGCGCATGACTCATTACCTTCATTTCCATATTATCCAGTCTGTTGGGACATTCGACTTGGACCTCGCTCGCTCAGCTCTTACCACTTCCAGCTCCGACCTCTCATCCAGTATTTCCACCCTTCAGCCACCATCGTTTCCGCAATGGACACAACATTAGCCACAACGCCCTCCACATCAGATTCTACCACACCTTACAGTAGCGACAGAGGAGGTCCCACCTTGACGACCTCTTCTGGGGAGAAGATACCCGCCGGTGCGTTTATAGCGGGTCTTGTAGGCGGTATCGCCGCGTTTGTACTACTTTTTGGCTTGATCGCGTGCGTCCTGATCAAGAGGAAGAAAAGAAACAACGTCAATAACGACGACAACGCCAGCAGCAGCAGCAGTAACCCGTCTACTACGAGTCTGGATGCAGAGGAGCCCAGGGTGGATCTGGATATGATCAAGCCGTCGATGATTCAAGCCCCCGCTCAGGACACGAGGATGACCCAACTCAGCTCATACGTGCCGCAAGTAAATGCTGCTCAGATTCCTCAGCAACATGAAAATGACCATTACGTGCGTTTGATCATTCCCCTCGTGCATGCCACCGTTACTGACACATCAAGCATCGCCGATACCATTAGCAATCGCCCGAGACGTACACCATAACTCAAGGTCCCCAACTTGAGTCCAACAAAAATCGCCCATTCACTTCAACAAGTTTACTTTCCCAGGCCGGGACTAAGTTCGGACCCAGAGCTTCGCGCTCCTTTCCGAAGCAAGGATTGCCATCCACCCCACTACCGCACAGTTCAATAGGCTTTCTCGCTCGGGCCACCACTCGCTTTGGACCCAGAGCACGTTCATCTCAGCAGCCAGAACCTTCATCCACCATGCTACCCCATATTTCGACAGACATTCCTGCTGATGATAGCCATATTTCTGATTGCAGACCTGTATCACATTCATTGCAGCCTCTCAGACCGCAAACCTTAGCACGTCCATTTCAGCCGCTTAGGGCGTCTCACGACATTGCTGAGTTGTAACAGTGTTTTCAGACTCCATTGTCATTTAATCTCTCATTCATCGTACTTGGTAGACACCATTATATATTGCATTGTTATTTCATAGTCACCCGCATGTTTTTCGTCCTGATTTAATTCATAGACTGCTTGGAATGTATGTGGATTTCGAGTAAATAGCCTGGTGGGTGAAAGGAAGAAATCAGCGATATTTCGATTTGAGTGTGCTGATAGAGCTACGTCACAGAGATGAGGATGCATAGTGAAAGGGTATAGGGATGGTACTTGTACGAATACTGAGCTGTGCGCGTGCACAGAAGAAATTTACAGGCTCGTGCTAAATTCTGAAAAAAAATCTAAGTGACGCTAGCCGATGAACATTGTGCCCCTAGTATGTATTATGGTCGCCACCCGGATCATGGAGACGCACATTAAGCATTCACGATATTCCTCCGCTGTTGCCAGGACCAGTGAAGTTCAGTAATTACAATCCTAAAAAGATAATAAAGTATCACAAGAAGTGGAAGTAGCATGGCGATGGTGGCGAGACTGGGTGGGTGAAAGAAAAACAGCTACTTCTATCAAACACTTCGCTTCTTGACGATAAGAGGGAGCTAGAGAGCTGATACTGGTGATAGAATTTGGTGAAAATGATGAATGGGGTGCGGAAGATGGGAAGGCAGGTGAGGTGCATGATACACGAAAATAAAGCTGCGGGCATTGTGATAACCAGGGCACTAGGTTTTTGAACTAGTCGAGACAGGCGGGAATACGGCGTGGGCGTAGAGCACACATTGAATATAGAAAGATAGAAAGGGCGAATGGGCAAGGGGAGATGAACACAGCACGCGTCGTGATCGTAAGATAACGCGTGCTCAATTTTTGAGCTGGACCCTCCTGACAGATATCTTGTTTCAGCACCCTCCAAGAAATAACACGAAACAGATCCTCATTGAACAAGTAAATCACCGAAAGCGCAAGCGACCAACACGATAGAAAGAACAGAAAAATCCTATTCAAACGCCGAATTCAAAAACTTGAGCAAATTCTCCCTATTCACATCCTGCTCAACGTCGAATTTATCCTTCTTCACCTTCAACTTGATCTAAAACACGACCATAAGCAAATGCTGATAACCAAAATAAAACGAAGGGACTTACTTTCTTTCCTGTTAATGCACTTCTTCGCTCTTCGTGGTCCTTTTCCTTCTTATGCTTTCTCTCCTTTTCTTTACGCTTCCGCTTTTTCCGGTCTCGCTCTCTGGAATCAGAGCGATCTCTGTACTTGCGTTTCTTCTTCTCTTCATCCCTAGATCCACAATCTGAGGGTCTTGTCCGCGAGGGTGACGCAGAGCGATGGTGTCGTGAACGAGAGTGGGAGCGGAATTCATCAGATTTCGAGGACGAGCTGCTGGTGGACCTTGAGGTAGAGCGAGAGCGATGAGAGGTAGAACCTCTACAAAAATCCCCTTTCGAGTCCCTACGACCGCGTTCCTTGGACTCCGTTTCAGAGCTGCGAGAGTCGGCGTGTGGGTGAGGCTGAGAAATGTGTGGATGACGTGGACGAGGTGAACGGTAGGTTCATGACTTGAAAGGTAAGCATAGGCGACGACGTTCATCCAGCAAGTCACGTACATGTTTGGAATCCTGGTGGTGACGAGTAGAGCGGTGGTGATGGTCACGGTGAATCCTACTGTTCGCATGAGAGTGGTGACGATGAGATGACTGCTTAATGGCAAAAAAACTAACAGTCAGCAGAGGTCAATATCCAGGCAAAAAAGGATGCACGCACCCTTTCAGTCTCCGCGTCATCATGGTCCCAACCTCTCATTTTGGCACCTTTATAAGACCGGGAGTCGTCGTGCTCCCGTCTCTCCAAATCCTGTTGGCGCATACAACTCAGTTAAACACGAACATTAGGTCAATTAATAGAAGACGTGCTCTTGAATTGTAGTATTTTCTTTTGTCGTCATCATGAAGACGCGATGAGTAGCCAGCGTCATGGTGACTTCTAGCATCCCTACCACTATGGCTGGAATCCTGGTCATATCGCAGACTTGACTCATGCCGACGTTTCTCCCTCTCATGACGCTCGCCACTGTCGTTTCCCGCCCTGAAGGACTTGGATTCTTCATCCCTGTGCCTCTCAGATCTTCTGCTTCTATAGTGGTCTACGTCGTCGTTGTTGTCAACCAAAGGCAGTATGTTCGTCAGCCAGATGTTGTGTTGTCATTTTTGGGTACACCATGAAGAACTAGAAATGAGCATCCGGAGAGGAAAGATGCTTGCTGAGTACTCACCATCTGCCCTATTATCTCTATGCCGATCTTTTTCGTTGCTACGTCCCTCCATGTTGAGATCAGGGGGGTGAGCGTGGTGGGTGTGGTCAAGGGCCGCGGCAGCAAACCCGGCTTACAAAACAAGCGGAGTTTGGATTGAGTCGGAGATATTTTCTGATGATCCGCTTGGAATCCCGTTTTGCGTCGGCACAAGACTTCTCCCCAACCTTCCAACTTCCTCAGTCCTACATGGAAGCGTATGACGCTATAGGTGGTAATTTATGTTTGTAATAAATGATTCCAGATTCTTTACCCACCCTCGAGCATCATAAGACAGCTCGTGTGCACTTTGAAATCTGCTAAGAACCGGAACGTGCTTGAACAGAACCTCTCACCTGGTGTGGCGCACTGCTCAGCTCCCCATGATTCTTTCTGAAAGAGGCATAACTACCCCTTGTTAGGGTGGTATTCTAGGAATATACTACGCCAAGACACCCATACGTGCTTCGTTCATGCTTCGAGTAGGCACCCTGCACCAGAAGCAGCCTTTGTTTTGCATATCATCACCGCAACATGGCTTGGCATACGATAGGGGACGGACTAGTAGCCGCTGGGTTGGCAATGACTTTGATCGTGTACATGACCGGAACGCTCTTTAACCAGGTCAATGAAGAAGTTGCATGTCAAATTGGTGTTTCAAAGCGTCTGTTGTAGAATCATGGCTTGGAACCACCATCTCAGTCAGACTTGCAAATATTTCTAGTGAGTGTTGCCCTCGACAGTGCGTACCAGCTTGTCCTTCAAAGATACAAGTCACATCCCCATTTCACACGCACTTCTTCTCCATTGGCCAAACCCTCAATGATAATGGTTCAGCTAAATTCGCGCACACCACAGCGTCGCCAAAATACCTCTTTGCGCAAATTCCGCCAATGGCGCTCCCCCCTCCTTCACATCATCCTCATCACTTACATCTCTCAACCATGTCTCCGGATTTCAATTGCCAAGACAAAGAAAGAAGAGCCGTCAGAATGATTTGAGACATATGAGATTAGAAAAGCTATTATTGCTCGTTGCTACCTCGTAAGCCAAGGTATAATTTGGGCGGATGACACAACTCCAGGACATCTGGCGCTATCACACGAATCACCATATATAATCGACCTCCCTCGTCAATTCCCCGACCCACTTGATCTAACCTCTGCCCTTAACTGCCCCTGCCCTCATTGTCTAACCAAGCATTGGCATCACTATGCCTGTCACCATCCAACGCAACGGCCTTGCGCTCCTCACACTCGCCATCCGTTTTGTTTTTGCGTCGCCTACAGTATGGAAAGCCATTAGGATTACGAAGGATCACGATACAGCTACCGTCCCTCGCCCTCCTGCAGACGACCCAGCTGAATTCTGGTTCCATGTTGGCGTGAGCGTTGTGCTAGTCCTAGCTGGCGGCGTTTTCGCTGGGTACGTACTTCATCTTTTATAAAGAATGAGCTTGGCGACGCTAATAACCTTCTCCTCGCTTCTGAATCTGAAGCTTGACGCTGGGACTAATGGGCTTAGATGAGCTCCATCTGCGCGTTCTGTCAATATCGTCTGAGAATCCAAAGGAGAAAGCGAATGCGCAGAAAGGTACGATAATTTACGATGAGCTGAGCGCTTTGATCCCGATCTTTGCCTTTGCCCTAGTTCTGAACCTATTGCAGAAGGGACGTCATTGGGTGTTAGTGGTACGTCCTGTTTCATAGTTGGTTAAGAGGTCCTTTTTGAATAGGCTGTCTCCTCAGGTCCTTCTCCTAAGCAACGTCGTATGTCTTCTCCCTTGGAGTCTTACACAATGTCAATCTGAAAACCGGCGTGTAGATCGTAAACGAGAGTTTACCGATATTTCTTGACAACGCAGTAGGTCTTCCTTACTCTCCTCTGCTATTGGTCGTGTAACCCCTCGTTGCGCATAGATTGGTGGAGGCGTAGGAGCCATTTTGATTTCAACAGCTGCTATCGGTACGCACCATCATTCAGCCACCTCGCTTCTCTCGTATTCATAATCTTAAATCTGCAGTTGTATTCGGGTATGAGACCATTGGTCGACCTTTGTGATATCTTGCTTACCATGCACCTTCTCTCATTTACTACACAGAGAGTGCGTTTTCTTGTTCCCTGATTATAAAGCCATGTCTTATTCCGTGTTCTAGGATCATACCTCAAGCAATAAGTGTTCGCTATGGTCTCATCGTAGGTGCAGCATGCGCACCTCTGGTCAAATTCATGATGTATCTCTTCGGTGCGTCATCTCCGGTGATCCATCCCACGCTCATCAACCTGATCGTCTACATGTCATCTCACTGACACCCACCACAACCACAGCCCCTCTCGCATACCCCATTGCAATACTGCTTGACCTTGTTCTGGGCGTCGACAAGCACCACACCTACAAAAAAGCCGAACTCAAGTCGTTCTTGCAGTTCCACCGGAATGGGGAAGAACCGCTTCGTGATGAGGAGATATCTATCCTGAACGGTGTTCTTGAGCTCAACACGAAGAACGTTGAGACAATTATGACGCCTCTACGAGTAATTGAAGTTCCCACTTTGTACGATGGATGATTACAGTTGACATATTGCTGTTAAACAGGACGCGGTCGTGCTCAGCGCGGATGATATCCTAGACCACAACGCCGTATCAGCAATCCTACAAAGCGGGTACTCAAGATTCCCCGTCCACGAGCCAGGAAAACCCACTTCGTTTATCGGGTTACTCCTAATAAAGAAGGTTACCTCTCAACACTTTGTCGCATTTATTTTTCTCCGCTAACAGCTTGAGAATTGTACGTGTAGCTCCTCACATACGACCCCCATCAAGCATTGCCTGTATCGGCATTCCCACTCTCGATATTACCTGAAGCGCACCCCTCTGTAAATTGTTTCCAGGCGTTACATTACTTGTTCGTATTCTCTCTTTTCCGTGGTTGAAAATAACTAAAATTAATATATCAATTAGCCAAACCGGACGCGCTCACCTGCTTCTCGTGAGTCAAACGCCAGGTAAATCAGGGGGAGCGATAGGAATTGTAACTCTTGAGGATATCATTGAGGTACGACAATAAAATCCACAGCTACGTTCTGGATAAAAAAGTATTCTCAATACGTGCAGGAGATCCTAGCAGAAGAGATCGTAGATGAAACAGACCAATACCGCGACAATCTCACCAAGGCTCGAGCTCGGCGATCAACAACATCAACGGTAATGCAAGGGTATGCTACACCTTCTTTTTCCTCATTACTATCCTCTCATATATCCTAGAATCGTCGAGCGTCGCCGCGCCCTAACCTCCATAGAACTAGAATGGGCAAACGAGAGCACGACACTGTTATCGCATATCAACGGTCGCTCAATTTCGCTCGATACGAGCGTGATTCGCAAGTACGATTTCGGTGATGCTGTCACGG
Organism: Panaeolus papilionaceus; assembly: GCA_015501605.1. Lineage (NCBI taxonomy): Eukaryota > Fungi > Basidiomycota > Agaricomycetes > Agaricales > Panaeolus > Panaeolus papilionaceus. The sequence continues at coordinate 1,526,040 of JADNRZ010000013.1, forward strand.
TAGGGTTAAATGGGCTGACGAGGGGCACGAAGCTTAGAGGTGGCGAGGATGTGGATATCGAGAGTGCGGGGCATTAAATTTCAAATATGGAGCTGTTTCTTGCGTTTGAGTTGCTTCTCAGAATGTGTACTTGTGTAATTGAACAACCGTAATAGCGCTCTGATTTGTATACAACTTCGATCATGTCCTTATATACTTGTAAATATATCGCTCCTGTCTTTCTAGTACACGTGTCTCCCTCTGCTGCTGTTACCCACTCTTCGTCTTGACTCGTACTCCTTTCAATTGTTTCCTATCTTCACCTACACTTATCCCCTCTCGTCATCTCGCCTCCGATGTACTTTACCTGTCTCCGTAATTCCCTATTGCGCTCTAGTTTGGTGATCACGGGCGTGTTTCAGACGCCACAGAACCACACAATATCGTCCCTCGTGAGTTCTCCCGACTGATTTTTCGCGTTGCCGTTGTGGAAGAGGAAAGTGCCTCTTGGTGAGGATAGTGGTAGACAGAAGAAGCGGGGCGAGTGTATAGAACAAAAATAGAATAGAGGTTCCCTAGCGAGGGAACAGTGTGATGAGGACATGAAGGGTGACGTGTGAAGTAAGGGCGCAACAGGCTGAGCGTGGCTTAGAGAAATTCGCTCGGGGAAGAGAGTGGGGCAACAACTGATATCGATTGAGGGGGGATTCGTACTATAAGTGAGAAAGAGATAGTGAATGTGATACTCTCGCGCCGCCCAGACTTTGTAAAATGCAAGTAAGTGTCCGTGTTTTCAAGGAGAAGGAATGAATAGAGACTCCAAATATTCTTGACTGGCATTTCATCCTTGTCTCGTCGCTCGCTGAACGCTTCCCTGAGTCGAGGTGACCAGGCTCGAAGTGGGGCGGAGCGCGAACAGGAAGGGTGGATGCAAGGGTTGAATAAATAGGAGGTAAAGAAGAGGAAATGGATCAGGAGTGGTGTGATTTTAACAAAGCGGGTGTTGCGAACTGAAATGTGATCTACTGAATAGGGGTTATTCCTCGATAAGAAATGAGGAGTCTCCGAACCCGATGAGGCGAGCAGGGAGGATGGGAAAATAAGAAAAATAAGGATGAATTTTAATTACCGAACCTTTGACCCTTATACCCGTCGCTATTCCGTTGTGAAGTTCTCGTTGGTGGCCATTGAGGTTTAACGTGGTGATGCGCCCAGGAAGGTTGACCGTTGGGGAATATGGATAGGGGTGAGAGACTGAATTAGGGAGGTGGGGTTTTGATGCGTTGATGCGCGGTTGAACGCGCGACGTGATTAGTGGACGCTTGTTGTGTTCGCGCTTGGATATACACATGTATGGTGCCCTTAAACGCATTTCAGAATACAAAGACGACATGTGCCTAAGGAGAAGAAGGTGCGCTCAGTGAGGTCCAGAGGGCTGTGGTTAGAAGAGGGACATTGAGACAAGAGAGACAAAATGCAGGAAGACTTGGACCGAGGCAGACGTCGAAGATGGCGACGCTAAACGACCGTGAAGGATATGAATTACGACAGAGACTGACAGAGACCATAACCGACGACAGCGGTGATTGAGAACGAAAGCCAACGACATCAAACGACTAGGAGGCGAATATAACACTGTTAGAGACACTGTGAGACTGGGAGATGACGGCTGGTGGAGCTGAAAAGAGGAACAGAAGCGAAGACAAACACAGGCACGAAGACTAGTGAGTCGAAAGTGATCCAAGTTTCGACGCGTGCTAGAATATAATCGACAAAAGAAAAAATGAGGTCAAACGACAGGTTATGGAGTGGAAAGTTGGGAAAGACCGGAGGAGTATGGGATAGGAGGTACAGATAGACGTATCACAAGACGAAAGTGACAACGCATGTAGCTTGGCAACTACGCGTTATGCGGGTTTCATCTTTGTCACCAGTCAGAAAGCACAGAGGGCGCACGAAGGAGCTGAAAGTCATCATGTTATTCAACATGAAACATCGAGCTAGAAATTGAGGCAAGGCGGACGTAATGTTGAGGAAAGGAGGACGAAAATAAGTAAACAGGTTGATGGATCCGAGTACAAAAGCGAAGAAACGGGACAAAATCATTCACGTACTTTATAATATACTCGCTCCATTTCATGTGAATGCGATACCCCAGACCACGACGCGTTGCGCTACACCCCTTTATTTCTCCTCCTACCGGTTCTCAATGAAGTCGGGCCAAGGTGTAAGTGTGACCTCACAAGTATCGATATTAAGAACAGGAGACTTCGTCGGGGACGCATCGACCGAAGCTTTGTAATGCAGAAAGACGGGGTAACGCAAGGGTCAGTGCTGGGTATGGAGAAAACACGTGAAGCGATTATTTGGTTTTGTTAGTATTGAATGCCTTCTCGGTGACGGTAACTTGTTGAGCGGTTGGCCATGTGATTGTTTTGTCTCTTACAGGTTTAAGTTAAACAGCATCCACCATTGCTCGGTGCTTAAAAACCCGCTCCAGCCCGGAGTCTCATCTACTTCCACCCTCCCATTATCGTCTCTATCATGTCTCTTCAAACTGGAAAAGCTTCTCTCTATGAAAAGCACCCAGACGACGTTGTCATCGTCTCAGCTGTCCGCTCTGCTATCACCAAGGTAGGTGGCATTCTCTTCCCATGCACCCCCCAGATCTAACCCCGTTTTACAGGGCAAAAAGGGTGGATTCAAAGACACCCGTCCCGAGGTTATCCTCTCGCACGTCCTCCGCGCCTCATACACCAAGATCAACCTCGACCCCAAGCTCATTGAGGACATCTCTGTCGGCAATGTCCTCCCCCCAGCAGGTGGAGCCTCAGCAGCACGCATGGCCGCTCTTCACGCTGGCATCCCTGTCGAGTCCAGCGTCAACACCGTCAACAGGCAGTGCTCGTCTGGTTTGACTGCGATCAGCCAAATCGCCAACGAGATTAGGTCAAGGCAGATTGATATTGGTATTGGTGAGTCGTCTTGTTCTGTATTTTGGGGATGTTGAGGTGCAGCAGTGGATCCGAGTGGGACTCATGTCCCATTTTTCTACCGTTCTCGCTCATTCATTGAATGAAGAGCCTTACCTCGCACCCTGCTCCTTCCTCCCCCATCCCCCTCACGTCAAACACCGTCCTAACCACCTTCTTTTCTCAGGTGCCGGTGTCGAGTCCATGACCTTTGGCACACGCGCAGCTCCTGATTTTGCAGATGAGGTCCTTGAGAACAAGGACGCGGAGGATTGCCTCCTCCCTATGGGTATCACATCTGAAAACGTCGCCAAGGAGTACGGCATCACTCGTGCCGTTCAGGATGCTTTCGCTGCAAAATCTTTCCAGAAGGCTGCTGCTGCTAACAAGGCCGGCAAATTCAAGGCTGAGATTGTCCCCATAAAGACCAAGATCATTGACCCCAAGACAGAGAAGGAGCACGAGATTGTCGTGGACCAGGATGATGGGATTAGGGATGGTGTTACCGCTGAGAGCTTGGCCAAGCTCAAGCCTGCTTTCGCGAAGGATGGTGCTACCCATGCTGGTGAGTTCTTTTCCCCTATTCATTTTCTCTTCGCCTCCGCCTCTCCCTTTCTTTTCTTCTTTTTTTTCTGTTCATTCTCCATCAATTTTTTCCTCCTATACGCCCATTTTACGCGTATATCCCCACTTTTTCACGCTCTTTCTGTCCTATCACTTCCCTTTCTTTGTTTACGCCCCTCAATAGTTCATCTTTACGTCGACTACTATCTCGACGTTATTATTTTGAAAATTTCAATCCCCTATTCACGTGTATTCCAACGACTTTGATTTTTAACTCATCCAACGGCGACGAGCACCTATATTTCCCCTTCTTTCATCTTGCCTTCATCCCCGTTCTGTTCTGTTGTGTTCATAACTCTAGACTCTTTGGGGCGTTTATCCCCTATTCTTTATTTATTATCCCCACATTCTCGCATCCTTCGTCCTTTCCCATACACGTGTCTTTTTACTCTCTTGACCTCTCAACTCGTTCCCTTGACTCAAGCTAACTCATTCGCCCAGGTAATGCCTCCCAGGTCTCTGATGGTGCCGCCGCCGTCGTCCTTGCCCGCCGCTCTGTAGCCCAACGCCTCGGCCTCCCCATCATTGGCAAATACGTCAACTCCGCTACCATCGGTGTCCCTCCCCGCGTCATGGGTATCGGCCCTGCCTTCGCTATCCCCCGTGTCCTCCAAGTCACCAGTCTCACCCTCACCGACATCGACTTTTTCGAGATCAACGAGGCCTTCGCCAGCCAGGCTGTGATGAGTGTTGAGCATTTGAAGATCCCGTATGAGAAGGTGAATATTAATGGAGGTGCTATTGCGATTGGCCATCCTCTTGGATGTACGGGTGCGCGACAGGTTGCGACTGGTATGCAGGTCGCGAGACAGACGGGAGGAAGGGTGTTTGTGACGAGTATGTGTATCGGAAGTGGGATGGGGATGGCTGCTGTTTTTGTTAGCGAGCATTAGGATTCTGACGATGTCGTGAGGAGGGGAGTAGCGTAGATAAAATTAATGCCTGTCTTGTTGTATACCTTGTAGATATATTTATAGTCTTTTATTTCATAGTCATTTTGACCGAATCATTGTTTTGGGTTTAGGACGAATCACAAATTGAGGGAATGATGGCGTAGGTTTTGGTTTCGTCAAAGATAAAGACATCCAAGCTATGTAGTCGCGAGTTGCAAGGGTGAAGTGTGTCCTGAGATTCGAGTAAGATGGATGCGACGATAGATTTGAGTGATTTTTAACGGGTTCTGGATTCGCGTTTGCACTAAGAGAGTGGGTAACCTTGATTCGTTCATGTCGTGTTTAAATTTCTAGCTTCAAAGCATTTCTTAGTATAGCTTTTCGGGAAAGATTTACAGGCCTTGATGAGCACACCACAGCGGGATGACGAACGGAAACAGGACAAAAACAAATGGATGCTGGATGGATAGGAGAGGTGTGAGGGTGAGGGTGACGCTGCAAGGTGAGTGAAATGAATGGGATGCGCTTGGTTGCAAGCACGTGGGTGGAGCGCTGTGGTTAGACGAGGGTGCCTGGGCAATGGACACGAAGTTCAGGTCGATGAGGGGTGACACTCAGGGATGACAAAAGAAAGCGGAAATTGACATATGTAACAAGGAAAAGAAACGAAGAAAATGGATATTGAATTAGTTTTTAACCAGTGTTATTTTGATAGCAATGACTCCTAAGATTCTAAGACGTTACTGGCCATTGTATTCGTCCTTTCATTGTGAATCACGGTCTATATCCAGCCTCGCTCAGGGTCGGGACTCCAAATAAAATGCATTGCGGGGGACGCGGAAGTTCCACCGGCCAATAGAGATGTCGCAACAGTGCATGTTGTCTCTTAACATTGGATCTCAAATTTTGGACATCAGCTGGCAGATATTAGACCTACCAAACCCACAATGTCGACGAATGATGATGACTATAAGATCCTCATGATCAATGGTCCGATCAGTCTCGTACCAGTAGAACCTAAAGACGTGAAGGGGAAAGATTTGTGGGTCTACATGTACGTTTTAGTTTATTCAGCTGTCTATTTTGAATTCTTAGCGAGGACTTGGACTCTGCTCTTTTCCAGTCTCATGGGCCCCACAGGTGCTGGAAAGAGCGCCGTAAGTGTCGATCAATCAAGTATTTACCAAGTTATCGTCCCTCACTCAATAGCACACCTTCTCGCATCAGTTCATCGAGGCTCTGTCGCCCAGCCAGAATCTGGATATATCAAAAGATTCACTGGACAGCGTCACTCAAGTTGTCACCTGCTATCGAGTGGTCAATGTGGTCAATGGCGCGCATTACATCTACGCCGTGATGGACACCCCAGGGTTTCTGGACACCAGCCTATCAGAAAGCAGAATCATCACAATGATTGAAGAGAAACTTGGTGGTATACGGTGCGTCATCAACTGTTAAGTGAGGCGACATGCTGAAAAACTTGGATACTTGTTCTCAGACAAGCCACTGAGCGACTTGCCGTATCCCTCCTCTACTTCCAACCAATAACTGATATCCGGATGGGGGGTTCGAAACGCGGTGCAGTTAAGGTCCTCAGAGCTTTCGCGAAGTCATTCAACGCCACCGGTCTCAGTGTGGTAACGACGATGTGGAATTGCATTTTGACTCCCAAACAAATTGATGATGCCAGTCGCCGCTTGGAGAGCCTGAAAAACGAAGTATTTACAGTACGTGGACTTGCTCATATTCAAGAAGTGTTATTCAATGCCTTCCGCTAATAGAATTCACCTCTACCTAACATCATGATCACAAAGTTTGAGTTTTCCAGATGCTCGGCACTGACTGTGCTCGATGAACCTTATGGTGGATGGTTCTTCGAGTCAAATTCAAGACGTCTAGACTCTGAGTATCAATCCTCCATTCGCGATAGCTTGATTCAGCGCATCGCAAATTTGCAACAGCGTCTGCGTGTCCTTGCAGACGACAAAAGGGACATGATGACACATGGAGATGAATGTGGCGAGCTTGTGGAACTTCTTGAGGCGCAAGAGAGGGCGGCGTTGGATGACTTGCAGTCATTTTCTTATGACCTTTGTGTTCTGGACCCCGAAGCATATCAACCTCTTTCCAGGTCTCCCTTTCCCTCCACATCCTCCATCACTGCCCTCTGCAGCCCCATCTTCCTCGTCCTATCTTAACCGATTAGCGCGCCTGGTACCCCTGAAACAATTACTCAGAAGAAAGTAGTATAAGCTGATTCTGATTTTACAGTAGTTTGTTCAAGCTCAGAAAAACCCTCGAATCACAATTATCCAATGTGTCTATGTCTAAATTATACGGTGCCAAATACCATGTAGATTTCGGATCAACGATCACAATGTGGAATAAAGATAGAACTTTGCTGAAAGTCTTTCACACTAAGGATGGGTAGACATGGTCCTTGGCCAATGCTGGCTCCGCAACCTTAATTTAGAGCGGTCCATCACTGAAAAGATCACCCTCATCGGAGAAACTCTACTTATCATCCCTTACCTCTGACCACGAACGTTTCTTCCTTTGTCATTGATATGAACACACAACATCAAGCACCACCAGACCTTGGATTTCTCATACCAAAATATCCATTGAGAGTTGTACCATTGACCCATGTAGAATGTGCAGCCAAACTGCTACTCGTCCATATGTCAGTGGCCGCCTAGGGTGACCTCGATTAAAATGAGAAAGAAAGCTCATATTACTGCTTTCGCCAGTCTGATAGGCCCGACTGGTTCAGGGAAGAGTGCTGTAAGGAGCTCTTCATTATCGTTCATTTGTGCATCTACAATTGACGATTTTCCTCCCACCAGTTTGTGGAGTCGCTATCTCCAGACCTGAAGCTAGAGATTTCAAAAGACTCCCTGGAAAGCGTAACACAGAGTGTCGCCTGCTATCCTAGATGTAGAGTACGTCTGAGTTTGAAGGATATGGCTGGTAGTGCTGGGGACAATGAGAGAGCGTGTCGTAAGGAAAGAGTGGGGTGGGAGACGGTCAGAGAGGTACGTTGGATGAGGTGAGGCGGCGATGCTAAATACCAAGACACGACCAGAAAGGACGAGATATGAAGAAGAGGATCTAATATGTGTAACGCATGGTGAATTCAGCCATAGAACGAAAAATAAAGTGTAAGCTGGATTAACCGATACGATTTGATACGATGACAGGACAGCACACAAACGAACGCGTCACTCGGCTCTGCGGTGATGACAGCTCCGCAACCTCAGTAAACCAGTGGCGGAGAACAATCCATGTTCAAATATTTACAAATCATAATCAATACTGAGAGGGACGATGAAATGAGGGGCCTAAAATGCTGGGAAAAAACAGGCACTCACTGGTTAAGTGGTCCTCACCTGCATATCGTCCAGTGGACCGGACGAGGAGGGAGGATCAGTGCAGTGCAGCTACGAGCTCGCATGAAAAGGGGAGCAGAAAACAAGATACGAAGAGGACGATCCTGTTGGTGGGCGCACAATGAACATTGAGATCCAAGGTGTGGAGCATTTCGGGAAACGCTGAAGCAAGCGACTTTGGAAATTCGTGGAATGTGCAAGTGAGTAGACATACAGAAAATTGTGATGATATTCAATTTAAAAGCTACAGGAATTACACCTAATCAAGCAAAATGTGGTCAGTGAACGGCAACGCGAAAAATCAGTCGGGAGAACTCACGTGGGACGATATTGTGTGGTCCTAGGGACTCGTTGTGAAACACGCCCGTGATGACGTCGATCTCAAGAATAGAGCAAGAGGATGAGGAGAGCGCCAGCGAGGACGGGAAGATGGCGAAGGTGGATCTGATACCCATGGCGCGGGGGGAGACGTCAGTGGTGGCGCTGTTAATATACCAGCCGAGCAAGGGATGGCTAAAGCGTTGTGCAACGGAGTGGCGGGCGAGGATGACAGCGGTGGCTCCATCAGAGACTTTGGAGACATTACGTGGGGATAGGGGGTTAGTCTGAGATCAAGAACGGAGACGAGTCAAGGAATAAGCGAGAAAGGGACGCAGGGAGGGCGTAGTGAAAAGAAACGACATGTGTATGGGAAAGAACGAATGAAAAGAGAAGGCGGGAGTAAACACCTGAACGAGTATAGTAGAGCGAAGGGTAAAAATTAAGAGTAAATGTAGAGACGAGGCAATGTTGTGAGAGGAGATAAATGTAAAGATAGGAAGCAATTGGAAAAAGTACGAGTGGGACGAGGAGTGGGTAATGAAATGAAAGCAGAGGGAAACGTGCGTACGGTCAAGACGGGAGCGAGACCATAGGGTGGACAGGCGAAGAAACGGGGATACACTCATTGAACAAAGAGACGTGAGCTAAGAGAGGGAATTGGATGCAAAAGCGGGGATAAGCGAATAAGCGGTGCGCAAGGAGGAAAACAAGGGAGGGCGTTGTTAACAGTGCAAATGGTAGGGACTGGTCGATGCGAGCGTAGATGCATACAGAATATGCTGGGGTACATGGCTCAAGCAACATTCGTGACGAGGGGTTGATAAGAACAAAAAAGACTACTCGGCTATATCAGACAGGAAAGACATCGGCTTCTCCGATGTCATCCCATTTCCAGCCAAGTGGTGACTACCACCAACGACGACATGCACAAGAGGAAGTCGAAAATGAGATATATTATGAATTGCAGACTCGTAATTACAACTAAACAGATCAAGCGTTAGGCAGAGTTGAATTCAACAACGAAATAACCGAACTTTCGACTATGTATTAGGGAGGATCTGGGACTTGACCACCTCGGCGTTTGCTAAAAAGGCCTGCGTAGAGAACGTGAATACGAGATAGCACAGAGTAGCGGTATATCAGGATATCTAACAGCAATTGATCCCAGAATGAATGCGTGGTGGTTGGGAAGGCGAGGATGATGGGGCAGAGGAAGGAAGGAAAACTGACGTGACAGCGCAAAAATGTAGAAATATTGTCACGCTCACATGATTAAACTTTGAAGAGGGACAACGACTCGGACGAGTCTCAGAGTCTGAAAACGACAAAACCTTGTTGAGAGTTGTATCCACTTGTCTAGTATAAATACCCATAAAACGTTTCAATCCATATTTAAATAAAACACGGATTGAAAGTCTCGGTAAAGGTGATCAGCAACTCTGTGCGTCTTGTTTGGGTCGATGTTGTCGAGATCAATCAGAAACGATAAGCTCTGAGATGGATGTATACTCCCTCCCAAATATGATTGTACTCGAGTATTTATCATTTACTCAAGCAGATGAAAATTAGGGTAAAACTCCCCATCCCAGCCCAGGTGGATAATGGATCACCCACAAGTATCGTTGCAAAACCTAGACACCGAACAAGTCGGAGGTATGAAAAGAGTCGGGTGAGAGTACTGAAGTAGACATTATTCTACACTCAACTGAGCTCTTTCGATAAACACACCATAAATCAAGCCCAAGAAGTGAAATGTTCAACACGACAGGTTCGAATTCAAATTCTCTTGACTGTCTTTTCTAACGCGAATCAAAGCTCACTTACACGAGCACAAATAGGCAGACCTAGGCTACTGTTCCATATATGTACCTTAGACAAAGTTACATCTTTTCACAAAGTACCTCTAACACGAAGCAAAACTTCCTCGTGCCTCCCCTGAATGCGGACGCCTACGTCAACGTTCAACTAAACATAAATGAAAGAGTCAATGCGATAAGGCGGTTTAGTAGAGAAGGGGATGGGAGAATGCGAAGCAATGTGTATTGAGAGAGAAGGGTGAACCCAAATGTTGAGTTATGGTGGATATATATGTAGGAAAGAAACGAAAAGGACGCGACTGAAGAGATTTCAGATGGCCAACGAAGGAAAGCGAAGAGTGAGTGGAGGGGGATAAAACGGCTGTGCGAACAAGGAAATAACACCAGCATTAGTACTACCCCTCGCGAACGCAGACTTTGGCTTATCCTGAGACGGAGCTGTGATGCGAAGTGAGACAGGGCCGGCGTACGAGCGAAAAGGGGAATTATGGAGATCGCCACAATTGTCGATTGTCGCAGAGTGCATTTGGGTGTGCTTGGTTGAGAGTTGGAATAAGGTCGACTGCAAGATCAAGCGAAGCGGTCCCGTTCCCTGATTCGCCACGCGCAGATGCACTGACAGCACCCACCCACGTCTCAATTCCCGTTGGAGTTGCAAGCCATGATACTAGCAACTCAGCTGCGCAGTGCGGACGGGTTTGTGTCGTCCCAAGAGAGTAAACGACCGGGAATGCAAGGTAGGGGTGGAAGGCTGACAACTACGTCTGTTGAGGGGTTCCGGTGGTCTATCATGCACACCACCAGTAGAATGGAAGAATAAAAGAAATAGAAAATTCACGCTCAAACAGTCATACCATTTACGAGTCGTCCTACTCTCGGTCACCACACACCGCTCCCCAACGCACCCAACTCACCATGTTTTCGTCGGAGCAAGTCCCTCTACCAAGATCATCTTACGCTGCGCACCTGGAGCGCACCAGTTGGGATAAGGATGGTAGTGTCGGTGATCATCGGGTTGAGGATACGGAAGTTGTTGGGCAAAATAATCTCGTAGGGCACAGACGAGGCTTCAGTGATGATGTGGGTAGGATGTCATATTCACGGAAAATGACGAGACAGTGCGTATCAGCATGGTGAGACAGAGCGGGAGTTGGGACACGCAGCAGTGAGACGTGTGTCGCATGGTACAGGTTATCCATGAAACGAGAAGGAAAGAGCACAATAAACTGATCTCATGAAAAACAGACAAGACGGAAGATACGAGACTCCATGAAGGTGAATGTCAGAAGATTACAAGTTCCATATCCCATATCTGGCTAAGCGTGAGGGTCATGTGGGATGTTCCTTAATTGCACAAATTGAGCCAACTTTGTTCAATTTGAGAGAGATACTCGTTCATAATGATATTCACTCGAAGAGCAGAAAGATACTCTGTATGGAGTGGTAATAAAGAATCAATGTTTAAGAAGTCCATCCATGAGCTAGAACGTCATGGTTGTTTAAAGGAGACCCATTCGATACAGCCACTAGGTCCAACGCCCTTGTGGCAATTCCTCTCCTCCTAATCACGTCCTGCATCCCAGATTTATTTCAATAAAACATATATTGACCTCACGGAATTGTATAATGGTGATATTTACACATGACACTTTGGAGCTGCCATATTCATCCAATATATCCTCGCTTACCCGACGAAAGCATTTTCCTACCGACTAATTTCTAATTCAGCTCGACAGGAGGGTCGAAGCACAAAGAAATTATCGATGGTCTCTTCATCGGAGTCAATTAGATAGTTAAGTCGTTGATGCATCGAGTTCATTACGAAGGAGCTCGTAGAGGAAACACTGCGAGAAATGAATGTACAGGAAAAAATGTAAAATCGGAACTAAAGTGAACGACTGCAAGAAGAATTGAATACAACGAGAACGGGGATGGAGCCAAACTAACCCGATGGTGAACGGATAACATGTAGATCATAACAATGAAGTAGGGACTGCACAAGGCAGAACAAGGAACAGAGCAATAAGAGAAACTGTACATGGAATCAGAAATAACTGACGGCACTCCTGGTGCGTTCCTGACTCCTTCGACAATGGTGGTATCACTGGGTAGGACATCAGTTGTACTACTCATTCGTAAACCATGTAGGTTAACGGACTCACCAGGGTGCTCAGTCCTCATGGCGCTCACCAATGGCGTCGCCCCAGCACTTCAAGATCTCCATAATACGGACGAATCGGCCAGGAGCATGCCGAGCTGGGACGAGCTCTTGTTGTGGCACAGCTCGGGTCTTGTGCGCCATGGGTCGAGTCGAGCTTGGAGTCTCCATAGCAGGAGACGAGGGCCTCGCTGTCCGAGCGACCCCAATAGCCTGATCGTTGTTGAAGGCAGACTGAGTACGGATACTGTCCAGGACGTGTGTGGGTACAGGAGCTGAGTCGTCATTAACTTGCGTGACAATGGGTAAGTGAGTGGAGGATGGCTGTGCAGAAGGGCTGTCAGTCAATTGCTGAACGCCATTTGTAACATCCTCTTCAGGAGCGGTACTGGTAGCTTCCAAAACTGGAGAATGGGTGGAGGAAGGAGGGGGAGGAAGGAGACCGGACTCCTGAAGCTCCTTCTTGAATCGAGCCAGGTCTGTCTTGGCTTCTTGAAGCCTCGGGCGTAGAGTGGACACAAGCAGCTTGTCACTCTGCACTTCAGCATGAGCAAGCTCGTCCTGGAGGGTTGGTATATGGGAATGCAGGTTCTGGATTCGATTTTGGAGGTCGGTGAGCAGATTGTTCTCAAATGGACTGTGTTTGATGTTGTGTCGATGATCCTCTATGGAGAAATATGAACCGCCTCCCCGATTGAAAACTTCATCAAGAATTTCCAAGGCTGATTCCTCTGTATTGGAAAACCTTGTGATTTGAGCTCCAACTTCAATGAAATCCTAAGTAGACAAATGAATGCATTGGTCAGAACTGGATCAGACTAATAGATAAGAAAGCAAGAAACCTTCCATATATTATCCTGAAGCTGTTCATATGTCTTCTCTGCACGTGTTACTGAATGCTCACCCCATATATTGTCCCACATCGTAGTTACTATTGTTATCTCGGCTGCTGTCATGACACCGGTGAGTGCCTGGAATGTTTCTAGAACCTGTCGTTGACTTCCTGGTAGCTGAACAGATGAGATTGGTGTGAAGTATAATATGCGATCAAATAAGCTAATGAAGATTTATTTCATTAGTGGTGTGAATAATAATGAAAATTGAGAAGAACAGTCATAAGCCAGAACAGTGAGTGGAAGAAAACTCACCGATTGTCGTTCATCCATTTCTGTAACATGGTGACAATGGACATCTCTGATATCTTGCTATCGGCGAACCCAGGTGAGTCCACAAGGTAAATCGCATCACCAGTGCGAGTGACATTGTTCAAACGATAGGCAGGGTTTTAAGATGTACATAGGGAGGGAGGGTACGACTAGTTGGCAGATGAAACCCTAACCTTAGCGTAGGGTTTAAAATGTATGCTTAGCTAGGGTTAGACCCTATGGTATGCACTGGCGAAGACGCAAGGACGCACAAGAAGGAGAGAGACGAGTTGTGGAGAGCACGTGATCGCAAGCAAGGGCAGTATGTGTGCGTCCTGAAAAGTGGGACGCACTTTGCACTGCACATGATGAGTGAATACATGCAGGTACAAGAGAGATGAGTCGCGGAATGCATGTGATCGCAAGCAAGGGCGGTTCGCGTCCTGAAAAGTGGGACGCACTTGCACTGTACACAATGAGTGAACACCTGCAGGTATACACGATTGCAAGCAGCAGGACGCATGTGTTGTGCACATGATTGTAAGCTCAAGTCAATCTGCGTCCCGAAAAGTAGGACGCACTCGTAGTGCACACAACTATTGAACAAAGACAAGGGCATGTGATAGTAAAGCAGCTGTACTCTGCGTCCTGAAAAGTGGGATGCACTTTGCACTGCGCACAATTGGTGATCACATGTGGGTGCACGTGAAAGCGAGTAGCAGTGCTCTGCGTCCTGAAAAGTGGGACGCACTGGTAGTTCACATGAGCAGCAAGAGTAAATTAATGCACCACCAACTTCGTGCAGTCGCAGCACATGCAGAGTCAGTATAAGCAGAAAAGAGAAGGGGCACAAATTCTGCGTCCTGAAAAGTGGGACGCACTTGTAGTGCACACGATAAATGAACTAGAGAAATGTGAGAGCACATTCGAGCATAGTGCACAGCATGTGATGGGGAGCCAGAGCACACTGCGTCCTGAAAAGCAGGACTCACTCGCAGGAAGAAAACACACGAGATACGACACAGACAATTTGTTCGAAGGCAATTGCTTCAACCTGAAAAAAGGAGGCACTGTACAGCACATGGTAAATGCACACAAACACATTCCCGACTGCATGTGCGTCCTGAATATCAGTACTTGTGCACCTGTGATTGATCTAGACATGAGCAATGGCTGGCGTTATCTGTCTCTGTGCTTGAGAACTGGATGTGTATGTGGTGTACATTGATTCGCACTGGTGAGCCAGAGCAATCTGAGTCCCGAAAAGTGGGACGCACTTGTACTGCACAAGATAGTAAGCAGGATTCATGCATGCAATGTGAGTGCGTCCTGGTTTTCGGGATGCACAACGCTTCAGCTTGTTGACACGTGTGTTTGCACCTAGTCGTTAGTTCATTTATATACTTGTGTGCAGTAAAAGTGCGTCCTACTTTTCGGGACGCAAAACTCGCTGGGTCACTACATGATGTGCACATATCCGGTATTGCACATATGATAGCGATGAGGCATCATTCTGCGTCCTGAAAACCAGGACACACTTGTAGTGAACATGAGTCATGTACACTAGACGTGCAATCGAGTCCTGGAATGTAGGACGGCGTATATGAGATTTGTGGTGCCCTGTCATAGAAATCAGGACACAAATGAATGGGGTCCAAGCTGCCTTGATCCTCGTAAGGTCCGTGGCACAAGCGTCCCACATATTGGAACGCAGATTACTTGAGCAATTGTGGAGAGGGAGGAAATTCAAAGTTGAATAACGCAAGAACGGCGTCTATTCGCGGCGGCGAACTTTGTGATAATATTGATATATATTATATGTACAGGTGCACAAAATCTCGCGTACCAGAGATCTGCAATTGTGGCGCGATTAAGGTAACAGTTACACAGGGGAGAGAAAAGAGGAGAATCTTCGCACCTTAATAAACGCAAGAACGCGAACGTTTCCTGGCGGCTAACTTTGTGAGAATATTGATCTATAATAGTTAAATAACCCCACCAAGTTTCAAGTTATTGAGATGTCTGGTTGTCGTGTAAGCTCAGGTACGAATCGCGCAGAATGTGCACATATGCTGCATCCCGGAATGTGGACGCAGGTGATGGTACACGTAGCCCTCTACATGTGATTGATTCACACCATGAATAGGTTGAGCCCAGACGCGTCCCGAAAAGTGGGACGCACTCGTAGTGCACACAGTAACAAATGAACAACACACCACAAGTGAGTCCCGGATATAAGGACTCATACACACAGAGCAGAATCGAACTCGAATAGCGCCAGAACGGGATCGATTCACGGCGGCGAACTTGATGAGAATATTTACCCATATTATGTGTACAATCATACAAAATTTCACATCTCAGAAACGTCTGGGTGTTGCGCGATTTAGATAATAGTTCCCTAGGGAGGGGGGACAGTAGAGGGGGATCTTCGAAAGTGAATAACTCCAGAACGAGGACGTTTGCCGGCGGCGAACTTTTATACGATGTTGAACTCACATAGGTGAATGACGCCCTCAAGCCTTGAGAGATTAGGTTGACCGGTCGTTGTGTAAATGCGTCCCACATTTCAGGATGGAGAAGTGTGAGGGCAGTTTATCGAACTTGAATAGCGCGAGAACGGGGTCAACTGATGGCGGCGAACTTTCTGATATTACTTGTATATATTACCTGCACATTCGTACCAAGTTTCGCGTCCTATGGATGTGTTGTTGTTGCGCTATTTAGGTAATAGTTCAGCAGAAGGAGGAAATGAGTGGGGATCTCCGAAATCAAATAACACGAGAACGCGGGCGTTTCAGGGCGGCGAAATTTGTGAGTATATTCATGTGTAAGAGGTCAATAATCCCAGCGAGTTTTAAGTTGTCGGGACGTCCTGTTGTTGCGCAAAGTAGGAACGAGTTCTGGAGGAGGGGAGAACATTGAACTTGAATATCACAGGATCGCACATGTTTCCAGGCGGTGAAATTTAATTTTATATTTATATACATGACATGAACCTTTTCATTAAATTGAAAACAGTGGTTGAAGTACGACCGAGTTACAATGCGAGCAAGAGAATCCTGCGTCCCGAAAAGTGGGACGCATGGTAGTGCACACGAGAATGCACAAACTAGCTACTATATGCGAGTCCTGGATACCAGGATTCGTGCACATAGAGCACTATTGTTGATGTATGAGTGATATACACCATGCATATGTGCGTCCTAGAATGCAGGACGCAGTCGAAGGCAGACATTACCTGTCTGTGTGCATGAATTACACCGGATGCAGATCGAGTCCTGCATTTCGGGACTCGGTGGCTGTATGTTTGTTGAACCTCGTGAAGACAATTTCCAGCAACAACGCGTCCCGAAAAGTAGGACGTACTTGTAACATGGACAAGTGCATTGGTGAAACAATGATAATCATGACATGCGAGTCCTGGTTATCAGGACTCGTGCATGCACAGAGCACATTTTGGGCCTGTGGAACAAGCATCCCACTTATCGGGACACACATAATGTGTCCCAGGTTCCGAGACAGACAACCTGCGTCCCATTTATCAGGACAGACTTGGGCTACAAGAATAAACAAGTATGACAGCAGGAGTTCCAACTTCGAACTTGAATAGCGCAAGAACGGCGTCAATTCACGGCGGCGAACTTGATGAGAATATTCATCTATATCATTTGTACAATAACACTAATTTTCACGTCTCAGAAATATCTGGGTGTGGCACAATTCAGGAAATCTTTGTGCAGGGGTGGGGACGGGAGAGGGGGATCTTCGAACGTAAATAGCTCCTGAACGCGGATGTTTCCCGGCGCCGAACTTTGACATGATGTTGAACTCAAATAGATGAATAACTCCCCCAGGTTTGAAGCGATGAGGGCGACAGGTCCTCGTGTAAATGCGTCCCACATTTTGAGACGCATTTGTCTGAGAGTCGTTTATCGAACTCGAATAGCGCGAGAATGGCCTCAGTTGATGGCGGCGAACTTTCTGATATTAATCCTCTATATTACATGCACAATCATACAAAGTTTAGAGTGCTCTGGGTGTGTGGTTGTTGCGCTATATAGATAATACTTCTGCAGGAGGAGGAGAGGAGGAGGGATCTCCGAAATTGAATAACAGGAGAACGCAGGCGTTTCAAGGTGGCGAACTTAGTGAGTATATTAATATATAGGAGGTCAATAACCCCGCCTAGTTTGAAGTGGTGAGGACGTCCGGTTGATCTGCAAAGTAGGAACGAGTTGTGGAGGAGGAAGGGAGAGCATTGAAGCTGCATATCACCAGATCACATATGTTTCCAAGCGGCGAAATTAAATAAAACATTTATATATACAACATGAACGTCTTTGTTAAGTTTAGGGCACTGGTTACTGTGCAACTGAGGTGCAATGCGAGCAAGGGTGTCCTGCGTCCCGAAAAGTGGGACGCACTCATAGTGCAGACAATAATGAGTAACCTGGACTGATGGTTCATTGATCCTCATGACATCTACGGCGAGTGCGTCCCAGTTATCAGGACGCGAGATGTTTCAACATGAGTACAGTTCACGCGATGGAGTCTTGCGACATCTACACTGCATGCGTCCCACATCTCAGGACGGAGTTTGACTGGGGAACTTCGAACTTACATAGTAAGAGAACCACATCGATTCGTGGCGGCGAACTTTGTTACATTATTGATATATATTGTATGTACGATCATGCGAAGTTTCGGGCTCCAGAAATGTGTCGTGGTTGACAAGTTGCATATCAATTCCGCAGGGGGAGAAAAGGAAGTGCGATCTTCGCACATGAATAACTCCAGAACGCGAACGTTTCCATGCGGCAAATTTGGATAGAATATTGATCTATAATAGGTGAATAACTTCACCAAGTTTTAAGCGGCGAAGCCGTCTGGTTGTCGTGTAAATTAGGTACGAGTCGTGCACACTTGCATGGAATGCAACAGATGCAACGTATTTACATTGATTCACACCACGCGTGCATTGAGTCCTGGATTTCAGGACTCAATGCGGTCGGGAATCACAACTTTGACATTTACTTTCCTCTTCAGGCATCGTGTACACCCCGTTTCTTGACCACGACTTCCACACGCGGCTTCACTGGCTAAAGTTATATACACCATGAATGTGTCGAGTCAGACGCGTCCCGAAAACCGGGACGCACTCGTAGTGCACACAGTAAGAATGAACAACGCACCACATGTGAATCCCAGATATGAGGACTCATACACACAAAGCAGATTCGAACTTGAATAGCGGAACAACAGCATTGATTCATGGCGGCGAACTTGGTGAGAATGTTCATCCGTATTACGTGTACAATCATACTAATTTTCAGTTACAGAAATGCCTGGTTGTTGCGCGATTCAGGGTATAGTTCTGCAGGGGGGAAGGAGAGGGGGTCTTCGAACTTGAATAACTCCAGAACGCGCGCGTTTCCTGGCGGCGAACTTTGATATAATATTGAACTAAACTAGATAAATAACTCCACCAAGTTTCATACGATGAGGCCGTCCGGTTGTTGTGTAAATGCATCCCACATTTCGGGATGGAGAAGTGTGAGGGGTTTATCGAACTTGAATAGCGCAAAACGATCGCTGATGGCGGCGAAATTTGAAATACTGTATATATTACATGCGCAATCGTACAAGTTTCGAGTCCTATGATGTGTGGTTGTTGAGCTATTAGGTAATAGTACTGCAGGGGAGGAAATGAGGGGATATCCGAAATAATAAAACGAGAACGCGGGTTTTCAGGCGGCGAATTTGTAGTATATTAATGTAAGGTATAATAATCCACCGAGTCTTAAGTGTGGAGTCCGGTTGTTCTGCAAAGTAGGAACGAGTTGTGGAGAGGAGGGGATAGCATTGAAGTTGAATATACCAGATCGCATATGTTTCCAGGCGGCGAAATTGAATATAACATTTATATATACAACATGAACGTATTGTTAATTTAATGCCTGGTTACTGTGCAACTGAGGCAATGGAGCAAGTATCCTGCGTCCCGGAAGTGGGACGCACTCATAGTGTACAAAAGTAATGAAAAACTGCCTACTACATGTGAGTCCTGGATATCAGGACTCGTGCAGCAGAGCACTGTGTTGATGTTGAATGATATACACCATATGTGTGTGCGTCCTGGAATGCAGGACGCAGGCGATGGAGACATTACCTGTGAATGATTGACAGCGATGCATTGAGTCCTGCATTCAGGACCGTGGCAGTATGCTCGAGCTCATGAACATAATTGCCAGCAATAACCGCATCCCGAAAAACAGGATGTACTCGTAGCACGGACAAGTATATTAATGAATATGATGATGCGTGCGAGTCCTGCATTCAGGACTTGTGCATGCACAGCATCGTGAGGCCTGTACAAAAGCGTCCCATTATCGGACGCACAGAATGTGTGCCAGGAATCAGGACAGAAAATCTGCGTCCCACATACCAGGATGGACGTAGGCTCCCAACAATACATAAGTATGACAGCAGGAGTTAGAACTTCGAAATTGAATAGCGCAAGAACGCCGTCGATTCGTGGCGGCGAACTTTGTCAGAATATTGATATATATTATATGTACAATCATACAAATTTTCGTGTTCCGGATATGCGTGGTTGTTGTGTAATTTAGGTACTAGTTCTGCATGAAAAGGAAAGAAGGGGGGACTTCGAACTTGAATAGCGCAAGAAGCCATCGATTCGTGGCAGCGAACTTTGTGAAAATACTATATATATTACGTGTGCAATTATACAAAGTTTCGAGTACCAGAAATGTGTGGTTCTGGCGTGATTTAGGTAGTAGTTCTGTAAGGGAGGAAAGGGGAGGGATCTTCGCACTTAAATAACACAAGAATACGAACATTTCCAGGCGGCGAATTTTGATAGGATATTAACCTATAATAGATGAATAATATCCCCAAGTTTCAAGTCGTGAAGCCGTCCGGTTGTCGTGAAAATTGGGTACGAGATTTGTGCATGCCAAGGACTTGTCGTGTGTATGTGACTGATATGCACAGTGCATGTGGCGCGTCCTGGAAAGCAGGACGCAGGTGATGGGTGAACCTACGTGTCTGCATTGGAATAATGTACACTATGCATGTGTCGAGTCCTAGAAAGTAGGACTGATGGTACATTGGTCCTTGTGACATCTGTGGCGAGCGCATCCCAGTTATCATCAGCAAGTTGGCATTTTGCTTGTCGGCTTTTTGCCGCTTTTTGCCTTTCCGCAAGCCCAAAAGCGGGAAAGTGTTTGATTTCAGGGTGAATCTAAGCCAAATTTGGCTTAGCTCTGGGAGAAATCACACAACTTTTTTAAAAATCGGACGCGGCTTTTTTGCTTGCTTCTAGCCCGCTACTTATTCGCTTTTTTTCGCGTTTTTTCGCGTTTTTTTCGCTTTTAAAAGCGAAAAAAAGTAAATTGCCCACTTACTGATGATGAGGACGCAATATGATTCGATGTGAGTACGGTTCATGTGATTGAGTGCTCACAACATCCATGGTGCATGCGTCCCAAAAACCAGGACGCAGAGCACGCGTCCCACATATCAGGACTGAGTTTGACGAGGGAACTTCAAACTTAAATAGCGCAAGAACGGCATGGATTCGTGGCGGCGAACTTTGTCAAGATATTTATATATATTATATGTACAATTATACAAAGTTTTGAGTCTCAGAAGTACGTGGTTGTTGCGTGAGTTGGGGACCAGTTCTACAGGGGGAGGAAAGGAGGGGGGATTTTCGTACTTAAATAACGCGGGAAAGCGGACGTTTCCAGGCGGCGAACTTTGATATAATATAGATATACTATAGGTTAATATTGCTACCAAGTTTCAAGTGCTGAAGACGTCCGGTTGTTGTGTAATTTAGGTACGAGTTCGGGAGGGGAAGGCAAAGGGTGGAGCTTGAAGCATCGTGTACATGATGACGAACCACAGGATTCCGCGTCCCGAAAAGTAGGACGCACTCGTGTGGCGCACAGGTAGACTTGATGGCATTGTCTCTACATGAACTATATACGCTGGGTATGTATTGAGTCCCGAAATGCAGGACGGCAGACCGCAGTTGATCCACAGGACATCTGCGGTGCTGTGTGCGTCCTATAAATCAGGACGCAGACGAGCCTGACTACCTCAC
Source organism: Panaeolus papilionaceus (assembly GCA_015501605.1). Lineage (NCBI taxonomy): Eukaryota > Fungi > Basidiomycota > Agaricomycetes > Agaricales > Panaeolus > Panaeolus papilionaceus. The sequence goes on from JADNRZ010000013.1 coordinate 1,547,472, forward strand.
CATGTTTGTGCACGTGATGACGAGCAGGAGAAGTCTGCGTCCCGAAAATCAGGACGCACTGATAGTGCACCCGGATAATGAAAGAACAGGTGTGCATCGAGTCTGACGGTACACGTGGAATCCGTGCACCAGCATCCCAGTGTTACTGCGTCCCACAAATCAGGACGCAGATATCGCAGTGAGCATGCGTCCCACTTTTCGGGACGGAGAAGGTGAGATGGGTGCGAGATATACCGGAAATACGAAAGGCTTCGTATTTCGAGGTTATCTTGCTGAGTTCTCGACCGTTTCGGGAGCTCTTGGGCTCGTTTTGAAGCTCACAATTACGCCAATCAACCCTATAGCATTGACCATGCGTCCTACATTTCGGGACGCAGAATTTCACGCAGCATAACTAAGTGTAACGGGGAACTTGTAACTAGAATCGCGCGAGAACGCCATGGATTCATGGCGGCGAACTTTGTCACAACACTGATACATAATATGTATACAATCATGCAAAGTTTCGAGTTTCAGAAGTGTGTCGTTGTTGTGCAAGTTGGGGACTAGTTGTGCAGGGGGAGGAAAGGAGGGAGAATCTTTGCACTTCAATAACACATGAACGCGGACGTTTCCCAGTGGCGAACCTTGATATAATATTGATGTATAGTACATGAATGATTTCACCAGGCTTCAAGTGGTGGAGCGATCTGGTTGTTGTGTAAATTAGGTACGAGTTCTGGAGGAGCATGGGAAAGCTTCGAACTTGAATAGCACAAGATCACGCAGGTTTCCAGGCGGCGAACTTTAATAAAATGTCTATATACATGGCGTGAACGTCTCCATAAAATTTCAGGCCCTATAACATTCTGATTGTTGTCCAAGCACTAGGCACAAGATCTGGGGGAGGAGGAGGAAGGGGAAAAGTTGGAATTTAAATATCGCAAGAACACAGTAGGTTCGTGGCGGCGAAAGTTAATAGAAGGTTTATATGCATGAGAAGAGTTCGTGTATCGAGTTTCAGGAGTTGGATGTCTCTGGTTCTGGTTGGTTCTGGTTGGTTCTATAGCTATTGATCCTTCATTCATGCCACGAATGAAAAAGTTCGAACGTTGCCAAAACTCGCCAGGCACGTTTTGTAGCCCTCGTCCAACTGATGGGTAATCTGAAGAGACTTTTTGGTAAACCTCGAAGCTCGCCCCGCAGTTCACGTTACGAGCTCGGAATCGAGGGGATATCGTCAGGAACATTGCTATACAAGATGCGCGATTCGGGCTTAGGTGTAACATGAACATAACATTCGAATAGTTAGGTGAATGCACACACCAAGTTTCGTGGAGTAATCCTGAGAACTGAGCTCAGGAGAGTGGTTTCGGACGTTTTCAGGGGGAGGAGGAGGAGGGGGACAGTGTAAAGAACATTGCTTGGCAAGATGAGCGATTGGTGCTTAGGTTGAACATGAACATATCATTAGATCAATTAGACGAATGCACCTACGAAGTTTCGTGGAGTAATCCTCAGGACTGAGGTCAGGAGATAGCTAACGAGTTTGGCAGAGGGAGGAGGAGGAGGAGGATATTGTGAGGAACATTCATCAGCAGGATGGGCGACTTGGGCTTAGGTCGAACATGAACATACCATTCGATTAGTTAGACGAATGTACACACCAAGTTTCGGGGGCGAATCTTTAAAACTGGGGTGGCAATTCAAGTTCGGAGTTTGGCAGGAGGAGGAGGAGGAGGGGAGATTGTGAGGAACATTCATCAACAAGATGAGCGATTGGGGCTTAGGTTGAACATGAACGTACGATCATATTGATTAGACGAATGCACCTACCAAGTTTCAGGGGCGAATCTTCGGAACTGAGGTCAGGAGATAGCTACGGAGATTTGGCAGGAGGAGGAGGAGGAGGGAGACAGTGTGAAGAACATTCATTGACCAGATGGGTGATTTACGATATGATATATATACCATTCTGTGCGTAATTTGAAGGGCTTTCGAACGGTACCAGGCGTGTGAAATTTGAGGCAGTACTGCATCGGTAGTTAACGAAATACAGTTCATTTCCTATGTATATCAGTGGGTGCAAGTGATCAGACATAAGTTTAACTTGACTACAAAAAGAAATGTAGACTTTTAATAGACATGTAGTTAAGATAAGTAATGACATTATGTTTGTTAGTATTGCGCACTGCAAACCTGCTTCAACCATGTGATGCGAGGGTGAACCATCGGTCATGTGATGGATGAGTTGACATGAGTGTGTGAAAATTTGAGATATGGTCCGGACAGATTGAGTTGAGAGACTGACCAAGTTTCGTGAGAAAGCGATGAAAAGTGACGGACCCGCTCTACCTTTTACTGTTTCGCATACCCCTTTGGTGCATTTTTGTACAGGGCTGAGTTATTGCCCGAGTTGGATGAAAGTAGATGCATTGTGTGCGCAATTTGAAACTAAGTGTGAATCCATTTTAAAATAATGGAATTGGTGATGTCATGTTGCAACATGTGTCATTGGCATGATGAGTGAGTGGACAGAAGACAATAACATCAAGAGTGATGTGTGATGATTAATGATAGAAGTGCGCAAAGTTCATGTTGGATGATGACAAGTGTGTAAGAGCCATGTAAATGATATGTGATGATGGATGAAGTCAAAGTGTGGATTGAAGGGTTCAGGGTTATAAGGCGATTATGGACTTCAGAGGTTGCAGCAGACATTTCCAACCTATAGCTATTAGTGGTTCATTCATGCCATGAATGAACACTCCGGAGGTCAGACGTCCGGGTCAGGCACCATCTTGTAGCCCTCGTCGGTGCGATTCCAACCCACCCACTTTCCCACGTCTGACCTTGGCGGTTCCCGTGCTGCTCCCCTAACAGTGGCAGAGATCGGCAGGCCTTCACTCCTGGGGCTGCAGCAATTGTTCGCGAGGTCAGACGTCTGAAACTTGGTGGAAGCGTTCGTGTCAGTTAGGTGAATGGATCCACCAAGTTTCAGACGTCTGACCTATAGCTATTGAACCTTCATTCATGGTCCGAATGAAGATGTCGGAGGTCAGACGTCCGGGTCAGGCACCATCTCGTAGCCCTCGTCCGTGCGATTCCAACCCACCCACTTTCCCACGTCTGACCTCGGCGGTTCCCGTGCTGCTCCCCTAACAGTGGCAGAGATCGGCAGGCCTTCACTCCTGGGGCTGCAGCAATTGTTCGCGAGGTCAGACGTCTGAAACTTGGTGGAAGCGTTCGTGTCAGTTAGGTGAATGGATCCACCAAGTTTCAGACGTCTGACCTATAGCTATTGAACCTTCATTCATGGTCCGAATGAAGATGTCGGAGGTCAGACGTCCGGGTCAGGCACCATCTCGTAGCCCTCGTCCGTGCGATTCCAACCCACCCACTTTCCCACGTCTGACCTCGGCGGTTCCCGTGCTGCTCCCCTAACAGTGGCAGAGATCAGCAGGCCTTCACTCCTGGGGCTGCAGCAATCGTTCGCGAGGTCAGACGTCTGAAACTTGGTGGAAGCGTTCATGTGAGTTAGGTGAATGGATCCACCGAGTTTCAGACGTCTGACCTCGGCGGTTGTGGTGCAATGTGGGTACGAGTTGTGCAGGAGGAGGAGGGAAGGATGGTCATAGGGGAGTAGCACAAGCATCTGCAAGGTCAGACGTCTGAAACTTGGTGAGGTTGTTCATATCAATGAGGTGAATGGATCCACCAAGTTTGGGACGTCTGACCTCAGCGGTTGTTGCGCAAAGTGGGTATGAGTTGTAGAGATGCACCAGGAGGACAAGGTCAAGTCAGTGATGACACGTAAGGTTAACTTGACTACAAAATGAAATGTAGACTTTTAATAGATGTGTAGTTAAGATAAGTAATGACATTAACTAATGACTTTACGTTGGTTAGTATTGCGCAACAGTAAGTGTAAGATGGATTCTTTCAAGAGACAGTGTAAGTGCGATAATTGACATGAGTGTGTGAAAATTTGAGATATGGTCCGGACATATTGGGTTGAGAGATTGGCTGAGTTTCGTGAGAAAGCGATGAAAAGTGACAGACCTGCTCTACCATTTACTGTTTCGCATACCCCTTTGGCGGTTTTTTGTACAGGGCTGAGTTGTTGCCCGATTTGGATGAAAGTAGATGCATCTTGTGCGCAATTTGAAACTAAGTGTGAATCCATTTTAAAATAATATGATTGGTGATGTCATGTTGTGACATGTGTTATTGGCATGATGCATGATGAGTGAGCAGTGAATGAACAGTAGACAAGAATGTATGCAATGATGTGCGCAAAGTGAGTGTTGGATGATGACAAGTGTGTAAGACACATGTAAATGATATGTGATGATGGATGAAGTCAAAGTGTGGATTGAAGGATACATCGTGCATGAACAACAAGTGACCAGTGACATGTAGTTGATGTTGCGCAATAGCAAAGGTGAATGATATGTGATGATTGATGTTGAGGATATGATTGCGCATTCACAACAAGTCATCAGAATAGAACAGACAAGTTGAAGTGCAAGAAAGAAAGTGAGTTGATGAGAAGTGATATGTAGTTGATGTTGCGCAAGAGCAAAGGTCATAGAACAGAGCAAGGCAGTATATGATTGAGTTCACAAGCAATGACAAGTGTAGTGAGATGTGAGAGTAAGGTGAAGAGAGAGAGAGTAACACAGTGGACA